>OU015500.1:72909997-73272497 GCA_907164885.2 Dolomedes plantarius
CGGTGTAAAATAAGACATAGATTAGCGAATTGAGTATTGTAATATTCTTTGCACTAAAAAATATATTTTTTAACGCAACGCTATGTTTTCACAAAAAAAAATTAATCTAACGATTAAAAATATTTTGCAGTGACAGACCTGCGTAATTTAACGCTCTGTAAGACTTGACAACACTAAAATTTTAAACAACATTAATCAACAGTTAACAACAATTAATTTTTATTAAATTGTTAAATATTTAACAATATTTAAATACTTAACAACAGTATAAGTATTAAAAACTACAAGATCTCTTTTTAAACATCTACACTTATTTATGAAAATTCAAAAATATGAATCTGCAATATGTGATTAGAAAAAAATAATATTAGCATAATTCCGTCACCTTAAAATGGGGATAGAAGATTTGAGAGATCAGCTCAAGTTAATGCGTTCACCATAATTTTATAATTAATTATGCAAATGTAGAGCAAATTTTACAACGTTAATGTTCACATAATTTGATAAACTTAAAAAAATTTTTCATTAAAAAACATTGTAGATAACAAAGAAAATACAACATGTTCTGTGGAATTAAATTTATTAATCAGAGCGAATAGGTAACTGTTATTGCATTTTTTTTGCCGAGATATATCTGTTTTCATTACAAATAACAAAAATGTACGATTGCATCCACTTAGTCCACTGAAGCAAATACGCAGTGAACATGGAAAAGTCATGATATACGTTAACAGCATTTTCTGGTTCCTTTCTAGTCCAAATACTGATTTATATTATATCAGCAGAGGAAGTGCTGTTCCACTAGTGTAATTAAAATAATCATGGGGAAAAATCTTCTTACGTTTTCTGAAGGCAATTTATTTACAGCCATTACATCTCTTATTAAGAACTATATTTTACACTCGTAGGTTAAAGTTTATAGATGAATTAATAATTATTGCCAATAAACGTAGTTGCGTTTGCATGAATTATCAAATCTCATTAAAAATGCAATATTTTACTATCTTAACATTCTGCAGTGAAGGAGCATGAAATATGCAAAATAAAATTCTAGTTACCAACAGGGAATTAAGTTGTCTGACTATATTTCATAAGTTATTAGTATTTGCTCTTTGACAGTTCCCAAGAAAATTTATATGTATACATCCTTCCATTCATCCATAATATATATATATATATATATATATATATATATATATATATATATATATATATATATATATCTTTAGTAGTGTTCATCGTCTTGCAGTCATTATTTCAGAAAATATATTGATTAGTTATTGCACACGCTGAATTAGAATGCACAAATAAAAACTCCAAAAGTTACTAATAATATTATTTATCCCAAAAAGTGCTTATTGATTCATAGCCTAAGTTTTAACAAAAAAATAAATATTTTTTAAATTATGCTTAACTCATTTTATACTGTCCTTATTAAATATAAATATTTTAATAAAGGTGTAAACATTTTTATCGTTTTTATTTTTTAAAAACTACATATTAAAACCTTAAGCGTAAATTAATATTTACAATCCTTTTTAGATATACAAGCAATGTTGCCTATTTTCTTTGTTTAAAAAACGTTTAAACATTTGATAAATTAAAATCTTTTAACAAAAATACAAACAGCAAAAATTCTATATTTTGGTCTGATCAGCTAAATAAATTATATGATTATTTATATATTTTGAAACCTCAGAGGTTTTGAATAGATACACATTTGTGCAAATAAGAAGTGCTTATATTCTCGTAGAAATTGAATTTCATTGGTTGTTGATTGCTTAAACCTGTTATTATCGACAACGAGCCATTGTATTCCCACTTTGTTAAACAAATATCAGTTTGATGAGCTTCTGACAATAACTAATCAGTTGATTATCAAGTTGGTGAATGTTACAAATGAAAGATAATATCATATTTCTTGTTCGGGAAGTAATAAGATCCTAGCTACGTTTTGTTTTTGTGTATGTTAAAACAGGAATTACTTAAAAAAAGTTTTTTGTTCCTTATTTTAACGTAAGATTACGTACATCCATAACTAATAACAAATACTTTGCCATGTTTATCTTTTGAATATTAGTCACTATTCATACAATTAATATTAGTTACCTATCATAGAAAATTGTGTAGCGGAATTATTAACTTTTATTTGAAGACCGTATTTAAACAGTGGTCCAAATCCACTTTTTAAAAAAATAGTTAGCCTCACTTTCATATTCATACAAGTCATGTTCATAAAAGGTACCTTAAACATAGAACAATATTATAGAAATTGAATTAAAAATAACACTTTTTAAAGGAATTCCAGGACTTTTTTTGTTTTTACTGATATTTTGTACTTTGTTTTCATCAAACGTGCCTTTACCTAAATATGTTAATGCATATTTGAAGGCCTTGTTTGTCCACCTCCGTTTTTTAAATAAATTGAGTTACCCTCATTTTCATGTTCATACAAGTCATTTCTATCTTATTTTTAAACTGTTACACCTCCAGATTTTTTCTGCTGCCAACAGAGGGCATTACAAATTAGACTTCAGCAGTCATTTCTCAGTACTCATTAGACTTTACGGCTCTGTAACTCAAAATGATTAAGAATGAAGTTGGACCACTATTAAAATAAGGCCTTTATTTGAAGATTAATTTTCATCAATGAAATTTTAACATATGAATCGTATTTCAAGAAAAACATTAAATATTGTGCAATTAAATTTATGATGGTTTACGTTTGACTGTGATCATTTTGCTACCTTCCCTTATTGCGATGGTATTCTCCGGTACTGCTCCTGAAATTGTTAAATACAGTTTAAATTCCAGTATTTTATCATAAATGCTTTAAAAATTTTCTGATAACCTCGTAATCACAAAATTTTTAAAGCATTTATGATAAAATACTCAACAAGTTGGGCTCACTTAAGCTTTCTTGATTATTATGGCAGTAGTATTTATTATACTTTGGAAATATGAGCATGTAAAAGGCAATATTTTACATTTAATGATCCACTACTCTGTTTCTATGGGAAAGGGAGTCTATCTAGACTTACTCAATCTACTACATAAATAAATAAAGGGAAAAATTCTCTTTAATAGGAAGATCACTTAAACCATACAATTTGTGGTTTATTATTCAACGTTTATCTCTAAAGTTTGGGTAAAATATATAAACCTAAACTCCTCTAATGGCAGATAATTTTTACAATGTTACAAAGAAATCATATCAAACTCTGCGAACAAAATGAAAGATTTCTTTCTTTTGTTACCTACCTGCTGTGTATCTCGATAGTTAGGTCGATAAAGGGAAATGAAAAAGAAAATAGTCACCCTCTAGGTTGTCTTGTTCAATCGGTATGTCCACGCCCCCGCTTAATAGCATTGTGTGATACTTGCCTCAGTAAATACCGATTTATCTGCGTTTCGGGGCGATAAAACTGTGCACTTTTCGAAACTTACGCCCAGAAAATGTTTATCGATTGAAGTGCTTATTTCTCAGCTCTAAAGATTTCTTGCAAAGGATAACAAATGAAACAACTCGTTTATGTACAAATAAAGTCTCAAGCAAGTGTGAAACTGGTTCTGTAATGAAACTAGGAAAAGTTACGGGAGCGTTCTCATGCTAAAAAAATGTACATAACTTTTAAAGCTATAGCTAGTGATTGTCTTGATCAGAAGGTAAAAAAGAATCAAAAGTTAAAATGTTACAGTATACTTAAAGTATATATATATATATATATATATATATATATATATATATATATATATATATATATACAGTCGTGAATCCTCACTTTCTCTCGGTTCACCTAGGTTCTTTTTCTATGATGGCATGGGGACAAATGAGGTAGTGCAAAGACGAGTCGTCACTGTACAAGACAAACATAAATTTATTTACAGCTTTGGACAGTTTCACACTTAACTTAAAAATTACAGACAACTGAGCACGAGGTGTGCAAGCCTACAACATCTTACCAGACCTCTGCTCTTACTACTAAACTCGACTTAGTTACAGACTAATTAATTCAATGGAGGCGAGACGAGCCTGATTAATCTCGCCAGACCTCCTAACACTCTCAGAGACGCTCTCTCTGTCCCTATTCTAATCTCAGAATAATTAACTTACCAGAGGTGAGACGAGCCTGCAATTTCTCACCAGACCTCCGATCCCTACTAGAGACTCGACCCTTCTCTCTGTATCTTACTCACAGCCCGACGATCCCCACCACCTTCGCCCACGCAGTCAATGCTATGATTAGTACAGGCGGAAGGGATTCACGGGGTACAACATTTTCGCTTTCACAAGGGCTCCTAGTCAACCATTACACTACATATATATATATATAATAATATATATATATATATATATATATATATATATAATAATATATATATATATATATATATATATATATATATATATATATATATATATATATATATATATATATATATATATATATATATTAATTACAATTATTCATGCTTCCATACCTCTAACTATTTAATTAAATTCAAGATTTCGTAAATTTATAAGTATATGTAATTAAGAATTTTCTGTTGCAAAGCAAAACATGACATTGAATGATTGAGGAAAACCTGGTTACTACGTTCTCATTAATCACTATATATTGTGAAATGTGGAAGCTTAATTTAACATTAATTTCAAGGTTTTCAATTAAAAGTAAACTATTTCACGCAAATACACTTACATGCTGGATATTAGAAAACAACTTGCTTTCTTAAAAAATTCGTGAAGTAGAATTGAATAAAGAAAAACATTTTGATAATAAACGTATATTTCATTCATTAATACCTGTATTTCTTGTTACTTTTCCTGTCTTGCCTTCATTTAAGTATTTTTTTTTTTACTATTTAGAAATTTATTGCTCTCCAATTTTTTAGACATACTTTGAATCTTATAATTTTCTACGAATTGATTCATAAGGACGTGTATTAAAGAGTTTTTCTTGTTTTAATTTTAAATTCTACGCAACTAATAAGTATGTATTTTTTCTGATATTCTTCATTAATTGATGATTTATTTCTTTTATTTCAATGATTTTAAAACGTTTATATGTGTGTTTGGGCCAATGGAAGAAGTCTAGCTAGTATGCGAACTTCTAGCTTTGCCCAAGCCATGTGACCGAAATAAACTAGAATTTGGTACTACTTCGGGCTTTGGCCGGCCAACTTGCAATGCTCCCTACAATCAATGGCCAGTTCGTGAACTGTCGAAGAAAAAATAGCCAAAGCTAGAAATTTTGCAAAGTTTTGTTATCTTACAAATAAAAATGTGCTAAATCTATTAAAGAAGTGAAGGAAGAAACGAGAAAATAAGCAGAAAAGGGCTGATTACCGACTGCTTAAGTGATATGATTTAATACCGTCATGATTTAATAAGTGGTCATAAAAAGCTTATTGCGCCGAGAAACGAAGATGGTAGTGTACTCTATTACTTATGTATGGATGAACATGAGTTAGAAAATGGCAGGAGTTAGAACTGGTATCATCAACTAGTAACTGCATCATACAGTTCCGCAAAACTTCTAGCTCTGGCCACTCTTTCTTGGACTATTCGTGAACCGGCATTAATTGTCGGGCACGTTGCGAATTGGCCGACCAATGCCCGAAGTATTCGTAAGTTCTCATTTATTTTGGGCTATATATATATGTGTGTATATATATATATATATATATATATATATATATATATATATATATATATATATATATATATATATATATATATATATATGTAATAAATTTTAACCACCTCTAATCGCCTGTAATCAAAATTCTTTCACTCTATGGTAACCTTTCCGTCCTTTGTCAATACTAACCTTCCTCGCCAATTTCTGGCAACCCGTTGACAGCTAAATCTACATTAGCCAGATGAAAGCTGGACGTTGCACTGTAAAGTCATGTGTTGCTGCAATAAATAAATTTGGTCATTGTATTCGAATCTTATTATTGTTTCGGCCACGATGTATTTGTTAACATTAGATGACCTTTCAAGTCATCTTATATATAGTCATGTCATATATATCTCATATATATATATATATATATATACCGGGTGTCCCAAAAATGACCGACGATTTGAAAAATCAATTAAAGATAAACGGATGGTGATAAAAATGTACGGTTTGCTGCATTCTGCTTAGGTAACCAGGGAATTTATTCTCACCAATTTTCAAAATTAGTTACACAGTTCGTCAACAGATGGCGCTGCTGACTGGAAAACTATAAAACAATGTCTTCAAAGCAAGTAGCATACGCAAAGTGGCATGGATTGCCTCCCTATTCGCCAAATTTGAGGCCATTCGATTTTTTTCTAAGGGGGTACTTCAAAGACCAGGTGTATCAGCAAAATCCACAAACTGTAGATGAACTGGAACAATACATCTCTGCCGTTTGTCAGAAAATTCAAACTGAAATGATTGCACGGGCGTCTGCGAATTTTGACCTCAGACCGCGCCACGTTGTTGCTGCAAACGGTGGCTATTTTGAAAACATTGTTTTATAGATTTTCCCAGTCAGCAGTGCCTTCTGTTGACGAACTTTGCAACTAATTTTGAAAATTGGTGAGAATAAATTCCCTGGTTACCTAAGCAGAATGCAGCATACCGTACATTTCAATCGCCTTCCGTTTTTCTTTAATAGATTTTTCAAATCGTCGGTCATTTTTGGGACCCCCGGTGTATATATATATAATTTAACAGTTTTTTATTAAGTAGAAATATTTCTATCTTATTGTAAATTATTTTAACGAGTTTTGTTAGATAGGATTAGGCAGAGTAGAATATGCATTAGAGTATATAAGTAAAATTTCATTAAACTCCACAACAGATGTAAGCAATAACTAATTATTTCCTTTGAAAGAAGCAAAGATAAATTTTCACCGTACAGAGTTTTATAAACTCCTAAAAACTGTAGAGCAAAGATATTTAGCCATGGTTGAAGTGATTAATTACATTTTTCGCATATTTCCACACACGATTTAAAGCATTGAGCCTAAATGTGATATATTTTAAGACATTCGAATAACTTAAAAAATAGCGCACATATTTTACATGCTGAAAAGCAGACTTATCATAATCAATACGTTTTGATTCTTATATAACGCATACAGTTGCAAACATGATTTATAGGATATCCAAAAATTTCTCTGCGAATTATTTCCACTGATCCTGCATATTGCCTTTTTCATAGAAGCTGAAAAAATTCCCCATTTGTCTTCGCGGGTACCTGTCTTTAAAGCACCCAGGCGTAAAACACGCTGAGCGAGGAGTGCTCGAAAGATGGATGTTTGTGTTTATGTAAAGAATTTTTTCCACATACTTCTGAAGTTTGTTTTTAACCATTAGATTAAATAGAAAAGTATGCAACTCAATGATACATATTTCCTTAAAATGGAAAAGGGGAATAATTGAAATGTTGCCAATAAAATAAGTAATATATTAGAAAAAATAGTACGCAATCTTTTCATGCAATACATATATATTTTTTCTAGTGATATATTTATTCTCCTTTAGAGGTTTCCAGTTTAAAATGTATAGAACATGGAATAAAATTATCTCCATGGGAAACGGAATACATATTTTATTCTTTAAGCTAAAGACAGTTACAAGTGATAGTTATCGATTGAAATATACTTATAAAAATATGGGCCAAGGACAGCCTAGTGTTTAATTCGTCGGACTGAAGGAGCTGGGTTCGAATCCCGACAAGCCCCACCAAATGTCTTCGGGTCTACGCCTGATGTATGTGTATGTTATATCCGTAGGCCAGAGAGTCCTTCTTAGAGTCCTTCCAGGGAGTGTGGTGGTAGGTGTAGGTAGAAGGTACGGTCCCACCTGATATCACATATGGAGAGGGGTTGCTCCGTCAAAATTTAGGTGGCACCGGAAAGCAATGTTAACTCATCTGTATGATGCTCAGATATAAAAAGTAGTCAACAAATTATCACGGTTAATAATGTGAACGTCTCCGGAAAAATGCCTCCACATTAGCTAATTAATATATATATATATATATATATATATATATGTTGGATCTTTGATTGTAAGTTATACACATGTTTATAAAGAAAAAAAATTAAAAATTCACATATTATTTTACATATATTCCAGTATCAATTTTATATGAGAGAGAAAATTTTATATCAGATAAAAAAATTTACTAACCCGATTTGCTACAAAATTGAGATCCTAAGCAACATTTTAGACATAAAAACTTAGGAAAAATATATTTTAATGCGAATATAAAAGATTCTTTTAACATGCACTCTATATTATTTATAGCTAGAAAATGTTGAATTACTGATAGTTTGGCATTGGTAAAATATAATTAAGCCTATCCTATTTTTAGGGGGGATTTATTATTAATGTATGTCTCAAACGGGCAATATTATATATGGTCTTTTATCTAAAGTTTGTCTCTAATTAGCGAAATTTATGAAAATATATTAACAATTCTACATACCAATAAAATATTTCATCGAAATATAGGATCCTGTTAATATATTGATGATAGCTGGCGAAAGATTAACGAAAGGCACGTTAGTCGTTGGATCCATATACGTCAGTAAGAGCTCTAATACAAAGCACTGCATACATAAATGTGTTATCACTGGTAAAACAGAAGAACCTAGTTGAAGGCCTTATTTGTATAGTGGTCCAACTCCATTCTTGTTCATTTTGAGACACAGAGCCTTAAAGTCTAATGAGTGCTGAGAAATGACTGCTGAAGTCTGATTTGTAATGTTTTTTTCTGTTGGCAACAGAAATAAGCTGGAAGTGTACCAGTTTGAAAATAAGATAGAAATGACTTGTATGAACACGAAAGTGAGGCTAACTCCATTTTTTTAAAAGTGGAGTTGGACCACTATTCAAATAAGGCCTTCAATTATGGTTTGACATTCTCATTGCATGGTATGCTTCCATTTAACTGAGGAAACATCTGCGACTACGCAGTAAAAACTCATCAGCAAAACCGTCCAGAAGAGTCTGATTTTTTTTACTCTAAAATTGCACTGAAAAATGCTGCATCACCCACCATACCGGAGAAATAATTATTTTATGCCAAAATTTTTTATAGCAGAAAAAGTTTTTTTTGTTTTTTTTTAACATTAATTTGTTTATTATGATGAATTTCGAGAATTCCGAGATTATCGTGTCAATTTATTAGATAAAACGGATGTAATCGCTGTAAATTTCTAAATAGTACTGAGCCTAGAAATTTCTATGTAGGGAAATAACGACAATCAGTAAAATGATCATGATTGTATCCCATAAGCCGATTTAATTTTTGGCGCTTAACTGCACTTATTGCGATGCATTTCGACTACTCAGTACGTTTAATGAGATTGCAACCAGTAAATCGGATTTAACATACTTTATTCTTCTCGCTTATACAGGCCCATCTACTAGGAATGTGCCCGATCAATAAAAAAAAATATCACCCTCCCCATCACCATAGAAAGAATGAGAGAGAGAGAGATGAGACGGTTATATGAGGAAGGGAAAAATCTCAATTATATTTTCGAAGTGGAGAGAGGTATTGTAGAAAATGGAACCTATGTATATCGAACCCTTAACCGACAGATACAATGTACAAAGAAGTTTAGTAAGAAGAAATGAAGAACTAATTTTTTCTTTGATTTCTGAAAAATAAACAGTGAAGAAAAATTCAGAAGTTTCAAAATTTGACGTTTGTTTATACTTGAAAGAAGTCTAAATTTTATTAATGTTGTAACTTCGTATGATTCCTTGATTAACTCGGTAATAATATCAAAAAATATTTGATTTACGATAGTTGGTTTCAGAAGCGAGAGATCTATATGAAACCTCTGAAAATTTTAGAGCTCGAAATATGCGTTAAACTGTAGGTTCCGGACTGTTTAGCCCTCTTGTTGCAAAATATAACGTTTCACTCAACCAAGAATGTTATATAGATACACAGTCAACCAAGATGTTTATATATATATATATATATAACATCGTGGGGGGATAAGATATCCCTAGCACCCCCTAGGGGGGCAGGGGGTACATGTAAAAATAATCGAAAACAATTGATATTAGTATCGAATCCATAGTTTTCGGGGTCGCTGAGATTAATAGTGACACTTCCGATGACGTTAAAGTGCAAGTTTATCCCCCCCATCAGCATTGGGGGGAGGGGGGGAAGAAGGGGTGCATATAAATGCCCAAAATAAAGAGAGTAGTGTCGAAACCATAGTTTTCGGGGTCGCTGAGACGAATAGTGACATTTTCGATGCCGTTTAAATGCAAGTTGAGTCCTCCATCAGCATTGGGGAGGGGGGGGGAGGAGGTGAGGAGGGAAAGAAAGGATGATTATAAAATGTCCAAAATGACCGAGAGTAGTGTCGAATCCATAGTTTTTGGTGTCGCTGATATTAATAGTGACATATCTGATGCCATTTAAGTGCAAGTTCAGCCCCCCCCCCTATTTGCATAGGAGGGAAGGGGGGAATATTAAATGGCCATAATACCGAGTGTAGTGCCAAAACCATAGTTTTCGGGGTGAGATGAATAGTGACATTTCTGATGCCGTTTGTGCAAGTTCAACCCCCCATCACCATAGGTGGGGAGGGGAGGGAAGAAGGGGGGATTATAAATATCCAAAATGACTGAGAATAGTGTCGAATCCGTAGTTTTCAGGTAATCTGCGAGGAATAGGGACATTCCCAATGACGTTTAAATACAAGTTCAGCCTCCTACCACCATTAGGGGGGAGGAGGGGAAAATGGGTAAAAATAAAATGTCTATAATGACCGATAGTAGTGTCGAATCCAAAATTTTCGATGTCGCTGAGATGAATAGGGACACTACCGATGCCCAGTGGCGGACCAAGGCGGGGGCGGGGGGGGCGGTCCGCCCCGGGCCCCACTTACTAAGGGGGCCCCACGAGAGGGGCCTTTTTTAAAATTGAATGATAACTTTACTACAAAAAATTACATTTTTAATTTTAAAAAAATCTGACAAGAACGTTATAGTTTTCATAAAATATTACACTTGCATATTTTAGCGACTTCCAACATTTCACATGCCCCCCCCCCCCCACCCCCACTTAATTTGAAATAAATTAAAACGTTAATAGAAGTTCAGTTACAACCATACAATTGTAGAAAACTTTTAAGAAAGCTGGGTTTTTTGCCGCCTTTTCAAACTGTGAAACTGAAGATTTCGATTATGTCTTTAGCCTTAACATAGATTTTAACAATATGATATGATCCATAGCATAAATTCGATGCTATATTTTTTTCTGATTTTATTAATATTATATTTATTTTTCTCATTCTATAACTAACTACTGAAACATGAATTCTATTTTTATTCAATTTCAAAAAATCCCAATATTTCATATTTTAAGGACCGTCCGGTAGTCAAAGCGCTGAGGAGGGCCCTAACTGAATTCAATTCGTGCCCCCCCCCAAAAAAAAGGTTAAAAGCACGCTACGCCTATGGTCCTGAGAGATGCCATAGAGCTGACGCTAAGTTGCTGAGAATCGCCCGACATTCTTCGTTGTATTCCAGAACCCACGAACTTTTCTTGATGTATTTTAAAATTTTGTACGTAACCTAGAAGTGGAATAAACGCATGAAAATCATTAAATAGGCTGATAGACTTTATTTCAAACAAAGTCCTTATAGACCAGGCCCTAATTTTCCACTAGGCCCGGCAGGCCCGGGCCTAGGGGCCCCGAATGTTGGGGGGGACCCAAAAACTTTTATTTTAAAAGAAAAGAAATAAAAAAAGAAAATTTCGAATTCAGTTCTTTTTTATTTTAATATCAATATCAATTTTTTTTATATATCCTTTCAAATTTGATTGATTGGTTCATCATATGTATAGCTATATGTATAGTTCATATGTATGTTATAGTGTATATAAGAGATTACTAAGTTTTTCTGGTTGCATTGTATTGGTGTTTTAATTTAATGAAGAAGTTAATATGTTGTATTGCTTTTTGTTATTTGATAATGCTCAAGGCTTCTACGCTTCAAATAGCCAATTCTCGGTAAAATGACACTTTCACAATGATTCATGATTATTTTTTGTGTGTGTCAATTTTGGAAATTTTACGTCCACATCACTGTTAGGGGGCCCCCATCGCCCCATCCCGAGTTGTGCCTAAAGTCAAGAATTTTCTAAATCGAGCCCTGTTATAGACTGGTTAGTTTTCTGGTGTCAGAAGTCCTCATTTAAGCATTAGGTTGAGGAAAGACTGACTGATGACGACGATGAGCCTTGAAATTACAGGTAAGCCGATTCTTTGTCAGATTCTGGCTTTGGCGTAATATGTGAATAATGTTGTGTGTTTTGGAAAATTTGGAAAATTGATAGATGCAGTGGAGAAGCTGTGCGACGAGTCTGAAAACCTAGATACAAGAGGATCAGCTCAGATTATAATGGCAAATGTTTGCGATTTTAAGTTTATAGCGTTTCTACGCCTGTGGTCAGACATTTTGGAGGAAATCAACCACACTCAACACTACCTGAAAATTCAGGGGATTTCCTTGGACAAGGCTTTAAATAAACTAAGGGCATTCGAACTTTTTATTAAGGAAATCAGAGAATCTTTATTTAGTGATGCTTTGGACTTCGCTTCCCAGAAATGTGAAGACATGGGAATTGCTATTGAAATGAGAGGCAGAAAAAGATCGAAAAAGATGATGCCGGGTGTAAAAGTTAAAGATGAGGGTTTATCTTTACAAGAAGAACTAAGGAGGTCCATGTTCCAATGTGTAGATAGGTTGTATTTGGAACTCCAAACAAGAACAAAATCCATGGACAACATTCATAACAAATTTGAAATCTTGCAGTAGGTTAATTTGATCAAAGCTCTAGATAAAAAATTGCCAGAACTTATTTCTCGTCTAACTGAAAGTTACGACGAATTTTCTAAGGACGAGGTTTTGCCAGAAATAAAAAGACTAAGAAGTAAATGGTCGGATAGCCCTTACGTCTAAGGACCTCCATCAATCGTTTCTGCATAGATTGAACCAGTTTGAATGTTTCATTAGGAGATATATTATTCCATTCCATAATGATAATCTTCAAATATTAATACAGAGGAAGTCAAAAAGTGGTCAGCTCTTCAAGTTTTGCAGTTCATTGTAGGTATGGAATTTCAAGAGTCAGTACCAAACATGTGTTTAGCACTAAAGTTGTTTTTGACGATTTGCATTTCAGTCGCAACTTGTGAAAGAAGATTTTCGAAATTGAAAGTCATCAAAAAGTATTTGCGCTCAATAATGAGCCAAATCAGACTAAATGGCCTAGCAATGTTATCCATCGAGAACAAGTTGGCTATGAAAATAAACTTTCATGAGACAATTAGACAATTTTCTGATGCAAAAGTTAGAAAAAGACAATTTTAAAAGGAGGCTTATACCTATTTGAAATTAATACAAAATTCTTAATTTAACTTGCTTATATGGAATTTTTAAAAATGTTTGTTTTTAATAAGTTTTTAGAACGCAACCCCCCCCCCCTTTATTTGGAAATGTCCTTGGGTCTCATATAACATGGTTTCACACAACACGGCATTTTCTAGGTGATGTATTCCCATTCTATTTTTTTCAGACTGATACTGTGAATGTGTATTGCCTTGTGAAAAGTACAAATTTTTAAAGTTGAATTACCAATAAAGTTAACGTAGATCAAAGTGAGGTATTTCTTTGGTATTCCTTGGAGCTACCTGAATATTATAAGTAAGTATTGGCACCAAAATGGCTCCTTTTCTTTTTAATATGAATTTTGTCTTTAACTATTATCGCTTTTATTAATCAAACGGCCAAGCCTTTTACCATTCACCTTGGCCTGATGAAAAATTCATACAACGAAAACCAGCGCCGTACAATTGATTTTAACCTTGTACCGAGCAGTAAGTTAGCGAGCTCATGGATCAAGCGGTTAGAACGTTGGTCTCGGAGCTGTGCCGTGCGGTACGTCATTGGTTCGATTGCTCGAACCTAGGCCTTGACATAAGACTTTTTTCATTAATTTAACGCTTAAACAGTAATGATCATTGCTCACCTCGTACTGCACGAGTTCGCTCCCTTATTCTGTCAATTTTTTCTCTGCACACAGAGGCGTGCCGACGGGGGAGGGGGGAAGCGGGACAGGACCCCCACCACAGAGCTAAAAGAATTTTTTTTAATTTACAAAATAATGCAAAAGTTTCGTATAGGCCTAATAGTAATTGTGTTATTTATTATTTACCATTATGATCTTTATTGCAGTTACATTTTTATCGATCTTTATTGTTACAATTTTAGCGCTATACAGTGCCAGAAACAGTATTTCTAAAACCAAGTGCCGAGCGCTGTTTATACACTTCTACAGTACTATCCGCGAACCGCGAGAGTGAACCGAACCCTTGCCTATCAAAGTATTGAAGGGGTCTTTTTTCAACAGGGCACGCACGCACTGTTTCGTAGCGTATCTGCTTTAAAAAGCACTTCATGATTGGATTTTCATTCCACTAATGACGGGGACGTCGCTTTAAATATTTTATCCGAATTCATAGATATATGACATTTAAGAAGTGGCATCTAGTATTCTAGATAGCCTGAAATGGCACTATTTAACACCTAATTTTCAAAATTTTACGGGGGAGGGCCCCCGGACCCCCCCCTTCGGCTGGTGGGTATTCCATACCCCCCAGACCACCGGAAGGCACCCCCTTCTAGTCCACCCTGATAATAGGGCGTCAGGGAAATGGACGACCCTTAGCACATGGAGGTCTTGACCCCCCCCCCCCCCCAGAACAAAATCCTGAGCACGCCACTGTCTGCATAGGTCAATAGCCTGAGGAGACTATCTGATTAAGGCAAAGAAAGGCTAGCTGTCATTAGAAAAAGTTACAAATTACCATTTTTTTGGAGGGGGGCCCAAAAAATAAATCCGCCCCGGGCCCCAAATGGTCTAGGTACGCCACTGCCGATGCCATTTAAGTGAGAGTGCAGCTCCCCCATCAGCATTGTTGGGGAGATGGGAGTAAGAAAGTGTGAATATAAAATGTCGAAAATGAGCGAGAATAGTGTCGAATACATAGTTGTCGGGTTCACTGCGACGAATAGGAATACTCCCAATACCGTTTAAATGCAAGTTCAGCCTCCCAACACCATTTGGGGGGGGGAGAAGGAATAGAAATAAAATGTCCAATATTACCGAGAATAGTGTCGAATCCATAGTTTTTGTGTCACTGAGGTTAATAGGGCCCTGCTGATGCCGTTGACATGCAAGTACAGCCCCCCCCATCACTATTGGTGGGGGAGAAGGGGTAAAACAAAGTCCAAACTGTCCGAGATTAGTGTCGAATCTAGAGCTTTTGGAGTCACGGAGAGGAATATAGGAAACTAAAAATGTTGTTTATAATCAAGTTTTGAGTTAAATTAATAATAGAATGAATTTGTAATTTTACTTTATCATTTGTATACTGCACTTAAATTTAAATACCTGTAAATTAAATTACTTAGATTTTACTCTATAGGTAGAGACCATTTCTTTTCCTGTGTAATAAAAAAAAGGGATAAATAAATACACGGGCAACGCCGGGCAAATAGCTAGTATATGTATAATAGGGTGTTTCATTTTGTAAGGCAAAAAATAAAATGTAAAATTTTTGCAGACTTTGCTTACGCCCCAGGTCTCAGTAACTTAAAAAATATATATGCCAAATTTCAAGAAGATTGGATAATATTTAGAGGTTGCACACTTTGATCAGTTTTGTAAAATTAGGCAAAAAATATGATTTTGCAATGTTAATTACTTTTATTGGGAAAACTAGAAATAACAAACTTAAAATAATATTAAAACTAGACACTAAGATTAATAGATAGTAAATTAGGCAAAATATGTGTTATATTAATCAACTATGAATGATGCAATCCCTTCTTTTGTCCGCTTGGTGACGACTTTTCTGTGTTGCTCGACTACCCTCAACAAGAATTGTTTTTGTTGTTCGTCCCTAACCAATTCGTTAAGCCTTTTTTTGTCAGAGCAATTCCTTTTTCTGCGGTATCATTGACCACCTTGAGAGTGTTCACACGGCTTCTTAGAGAATTACTGCTGTATTCTGTCACTTCGTAGATCCCAGACAATTCAAAGAACGTCTTTGTTTTATTAGTAACGAAATTGCTCAGGTCTTTTCCTTCAAAAAATAGGTTTTTACCCTTTAATCGCTTATTTCCTTTTTCTTTACAGGTTTGGGTTCTAAATTTTTAGTCATATTTTTCTTGTCAGCCTGCGTAATACGTTCGTCCAAAAAACCAATCCTGCGTTTGTTTCTCACCGATACCAAAGATGTCTCTTAGCAACTGTGAGAGCACTTTTTTGACGTCTGCATCTGGGTAAGTGCTCAGAAGCTATAGCATATACAAATCATTCTTTTAAGCCCATCAACTTACTTAACATTATTGCCTCGAGCCAAAAGCAAACATTTATGACGCTGACAAAAGGTGCAACCCGTTTCCTTCCTTTCAATTCTCGTTAAGGAATATTCAACTGTTTAGAGAAGAGGACAATTTTAAGTGCCTATATTGCCTTAGCCATCCACCTTGCTTGATGCAGAACCTCTGGAATCCTGAAACTGAAGTCGTTTTTAGATCAACCTCCTAGGTACAGGAGTGAGAGTTTTAATAACTCTTTGTAGTCTTCTCTTGGATGATTTCCGTCTTTTAGGACATTTTGGATGTAGTTAACCATTTTCACTCGTTGTTCTTCTAGAAAGCCTTAAACGGGACATTTTTCATCCAGCATTGTCGTATATGAATTCTTATCAACTGAAGCCCACAGACTTTGGAACTTCCGAAAAATCTGAATTTCAGGACCTCTTGATGGTATACCACAACACTCCTCAAACACTCCTTTCGATATTAGTTCATGGGTGTGATAACGGCAAGCCAACCACAACAATGTTCGACAGAATTCCCTTTCAATTCTGGTACACGCTCCTTTGATCAGTCCTGTATTAGATGCTGTAGTATCAAGAGATATACCGATAATATTGTCACGTAGCCCAAATCGGTCCTCTTCCCGAATGACTACTTCAGCCATCTGCTCACCATTGCATTTCAGGACAACAGGTACGCCAAGCAAATGCTCAAAATCTTCGCCAGTCACTAGAACTGCAACTCTTTCTTCCAATGTTTTTACACTCCCATTGTGAACTAAGGGCAACGGTTTACTATCCCAATGCAAAACCAAATGAAGAGGATTTTCAAAGAATGACTCTTCGATCTTCTTTGCCATTTACTTCTATTGATCACCCGAGCTCGATAAACGGTAGCTGGAGATACGGTTAGTAATAGTTAAAGTTAGGATAAAGTTGATTAATATAACATATGATTTGCCTATCATACTATGTATTAATATTACTGTCCAGTTTTAATATTAATTTAAGTTTGTGATTTCTAGCTTTCCCAATAAAAGTAACTAACGCTGAAACATCGTATTTTTCAATTCCTACTATTAGTTCACACTCTCCCTTTATATATCTTGTTCAAATTTTTAATCGTTAATAAAATACTTTTTATTCATCCACTCATGTTCAAATACATTTTTTAAACTTGTAGTGTATGACACTTGATGTTAATACAGTTTTTTTCAAATATTAATTTTAGTATTATATGGGAGAAAAAAATTTCTCGGCAATAATGGTGTTTACAGAATCGAGCCAATATCAGTGCAATTCCCCGCCAAACGCAATTCCCCGCCAAAAAGTAACTAAAATAAAATTTTTCTTTGTTGACCTCAGTAGGAATATACTTTAAATTTTTTTTATATTACTTGTTTGCCTACTTTTACAAAACTGACCAAAGAGTGCAATCTCTAAATATTATCCAATCTTCCTGAAATTTGGCATATATATCTTTTACATCACTGAGACTTGGGGCGTAAGCAAAGTCATTTCAAAATCACATCTTTGGAAAAATGAAACACTCTAATATTAATATTAATATATATATATATATATATATATATAACGAAAAAATTACAAATGTAGAGTAATGTAGTCATTGTTAAATATTAATAATCTATGATGCTCTTTGAGAATCAAAGTATTAGATTTTAAAAGTACAGATAACTAACTTATACTTGTTTAATATAACTTTATTTAAACTTCGCTTTTGAATAAAAAACATACTAGCCTATTTAAAACGTTTGCAGTAAAAGCATATAAGTGTATTTGAGTGTAAAATTAAAACCCTAAAACATAAAACTGCTTATTTTCTTTTTTAATAAAGTAAATGAATGTGAAATTTCAAGCATATATTATTTAAAAAATAAACATGTCGGCTTACACAAAACTTTTGCAAAAATTGCATAGAATTATGTTTAAAAGTAAAATATTGTTCCTATAAGTTTTTATTATATTTTCGGTATTGGCATTCGGCTTTTTCTTTATTGATTTTCTCAGAGAAGTTGAATAATTCTTCAACATTTGTCTTTCAAGGTTCTCGCCTTTTGTGTGCGACAGGTAAAAAAAATCACCTTCAGTGAAAAAATTTTCTCAAAGATTGATGTTTGCATCCATATAAAAAGTTTGTCAATGGGCATCTTAACTCTTTTTCTTGAGTGAAAGTAGAAGAAAGCTACGTAAAACAGCTCAGGAAAAAAAGCGAAACAAAGTAAAAGACAGCTAAAAAATTGCGATCTTTTATCAATCTGAACGACACCTAAAATCCGGCAACAGAAAAGTTAGAGGGGATAAAGTTTTATTACTTCCTGCTTGCTTTTCGGGATTGTTGCTTTGAGAAACTGATACGTTTCAAGTCGCATGCTATTGAGCTCAACTTGTGTTTGCACTTGTTTATAGTGGTTTCCTTATCAAACACATTCCATGATGAAAAGTGAAAAAATTAAATAATTATTTGCCGTTTGAGGGAAACTTCTTAAGCAGTGTTATGAATTTATTTACTAAATAATCTTTCAAAGGAGTCAAATTTCATACATTTTCTTTTATTAAAAAAAATCCTGTAAAGATCATCGCAGTAAACTATAGTTAATTTAAGAAAGTCAAATAATTACCATTGACATATTTTTAACAATCCCTTTACCCTTTCCTAAAATACTCGTACAATGCTACTGTAATATTTCAACAATTCCTCGGAAATTTAAAAATTCCTATCAATTAGATATGAGTATTGTTAGTAAGCAACAATAACCACTTTAAAATTAATTGTTCTTAAATAAAATCTGTTTTCTTTCAAAGGCTAAAATATTTTACCCGTTCCTAAAATACTCGTACAATGGTACTGTAATATTTAAACAATTTCTCAAAAATTTAAAAATTTCTATCAATTAGTATAATTTTTGTTAGTAAGTAACAATTACCTCTTTGAAATTAACTGTTCTTAAATAAAATGTGTTATTTTTCAAAGGCTAAAATATTTTAAAGATATTTTTATTAAAAAATATTATAATGGCAATACGATCACAATAAAAAATATCCTAAGGAGTTTATTGTGATAGAATTAAAACATTTTATTATTAAAAACTGAAAATGTTTTTTAACATTTTATTCTTAACTATTTGTTTCTTATTTCATACATGAAGTGCAGCTTTGATGTTAATTCAGTTTTGTTTGGATCAGAGGAATTTGCTCTATTTCTTAAAATAACTGCATTATGAAACAAAAGTGAAATTAGGTATCAGTTAAAAACAAATGATCTAAAGATAAATTGTTGGCCATCTCTCTCAATACTCCCTAAATACCCCAATCTCAATATCAATACCTCAATTTAAATAATCTTTAAAGTATTTAAAATGGAAACATATCAGCTTGATTGGCAAAATAAATTAGTTAATAAATTAGTTAATAAACGAAAATGTACGCGTGTAAACTTTTGCCATTTTCCTAAAAAGAATGGGTTATATTTAAAAGGGAAAGACTAAACAGAAGGTGAGATTTCTTCGCATCTCTGCTTTAATTCATTGATCATAATACAGATCTCTATAGATATAGAGACTGGTTCTACACCTATGGTCATTATAACTTTATTAATATAAGCTTATCGATTAGGCCTTGACACACCATGAAATTCTAAATTTAGTTGTGGTACTTGAGCAAACACGTAAATAAGTTATTTCGCGAATGTTCAGCACCGAGTAAACGTCGAGAGAAAATGTTGAAGGAAAACTGCTACAGTGTGCATCCGTCAACTACTTTTATAAAGTCGTCCTTACTCTAAATTTTAATTCAAGAAAAATCTGGCTGCAAGGCAAATTTATAAAGTCCTACTTCAAAATGAATATTTCCCTCTAAAATACCACAAAACTTTTCCCCCTTTGAAATGAATATCTCCTTAAACATATATATCTTTAAATTCGCACAAATGTTTTAGAATTTCTAATTAGATATCCATTCCTATGAAAATATTTTAATTGCATTTTAAAATGTACTCCATTACCATAATTAGCAAATAGTGGAAACATCGCCATGCTACTGTAATCATTCAAGCAAATTAAACATCTTTCAATACCGCATCCTGACTTTTCATTTGTGGTTACAAGTAAAATATAATATTTCTAAGTTCATTAAGGTTTTTAAACTTTTTTTATAAGCCTCAGTGACTATTTAATAAATTCTCGCTGAAGTGTACGTTAAGATCGTTAGATGCAAGAGCCACTCCATTTGCTTCCTCTGTTTCTGACACGAAAAATATTTCTGATGGATTTCAGAACGTTCAAACGTGTGATAAAAAACCAATAATTACAAGGGTAATTATACCAACTCCAGATTTACGATAAACACTCTCAAGATAAATGATAAATATTTCGTATGAGTTTGATGAAACGCTGTTAATTCAAGCGATGATGATTTTTGGACCAGTAATCAATATAGTTCATCAAATGCTACTTCACTAATGAAACGGATTCAGAAATTTAACTACTTTGAGTCTCTAGAATGCTAACGAGAAATTTTCGGCTTTTAATTACGGAGTGAGAGTTTTAATCTAGGAGAGGTTCTAGGAGGATTAAAATGAAAATTGAAATCCGAAAGTAATATCAGTTTAAGTTATTTATCAAAACTTGTTTTGAGCATTTGCTTCATAAATATTAGATTTTAATTTGTTTTCCCTTGAATCATAAAGACGAGCTTGTCTGCATAAATCCTGACATTCATTTCATTGCTTCAGATTATTAATTTCTAGTATTACTGTTCTACTAAGCTGGCTCACGGAAAGACGAATCTGGATGTGGTTATTAATTAATTTATAATTTTTCAATCTGTCCTAGAATTTAAAGAAATATATATGAATATGCGATAGTATGTGTAAATGAATACAGGCTTTAATTCCCCGCATGTATTTCATGGTACAATAACTAAACAAAAGACGAAGACATTATGTAAATAATATAAAACACTATTCGTCCATTATTGATAAGATAGGCTACTCGAATAAGAATTTTTTTTTCTTTTGCAATACGATTATGTTGTTTTTTTACTCCTATTTTTTCTAAAATCTCAGATTTACTTTCGTCTTATTTCAAGGTTTTCTTTGGACTAGTCAACAAAAAGAATTTTTGTTCTTTAGAAAATCTTATCCATGCTGGTAGATTGATGATGCTTATTTCATTCCTTGAGTACGTCACCTTTGCCAGATCGCGAAAATTTTATGGAAAGTTTTTTAGTTTTATAAAGTTATATGAACTATATATTGATAAACAAATTGTATCCAAATCGTCTGTTACCACACACATTTTTGGAGTTTGGTCATCATTTAATGTTCCAGAGACGTAAAGAATTTAAGCTGTCAACCTGATAACTGATGTTGAATTTTTCAAAGTCTCTATTATACTTTCAGGTCATCCTAAACATCATTGCTCACTGAACATTTGGATGGATAATCTTTACAATTCGAAAATTTACACTCTATGTCCTTGAAAATTATATACATCCATCCCTCGGTTTACGCGATACTCGATTTACGCGGTTTAACTTTTTTTTTCCATTCGGGAATTTAACGGGATTGATATAATTATTGAAAGCAGCAATGAACAATTGTTGTTATGTTAATAAATTTTTTGATATACATCTTTTTATTTCAGTACAATAATTTTATGTTTTTATTACGGCAAAATAAACTATATGTACTTATAAATCTAACTTTTTTTTAATCATTTCATTCTTCAATTAAACTTATTTTCTGGATCATATGTGCCATTTTTGAAATATGCTATCTACTTTTGTACGCGCTTTTTGAGGGTTCGTTACCAATCTTCCGGTTATACAGAGGGATTCAAAACTCCATGTACAAACATTTAGAGGAGGTAGAAAACTTAAAAACAAAACAGAATCACATAGGAATGTATGACCGTCAACGCAAACCCACCTCTGAAGGTCGTTGTTTACTTAATCGAACCATACCTCTTACCAACCCCACTAGATGGCCGGAAATATCGCATTTTTCTGAAGGAGGTAGAAAACTAAAAAAGAAAACAGAATCACACTGGAATGTATGACTGGAAACTCAAACCTGATCAGCTAGAGGATAAACAAAGATGCAGAAATGTTGGCTTTTCATTCCTGCATCTTTGTTTATCCTCCAACTTATCAGGTTTGCGTTTCCGGTCATACATTCCTATGTGATTCTGTTTCGTTTTTGAGTTTTCTACCTCCCATGAAAGTTTGTACATGGAGATTTGAATCACCCTGCATATATGATTTCATTAGGTTCAATGTACGCGGTTTCACTTTAACGTGAAACGTTCTCTGTCGCCTAAATAGAGGGATAGGTGCATTTTAAAAAATATTTTATTTAATATGCATGTACTTCTTTCTTTCTTCATAATATTTTAAGTATTTAATAATTTTTAAATAGTTTTCTTTCTTCTTATTTAATTTTTGTTCTAGTTTTTAATGCATTTACATTTTTTTAAATATTTTACTTCCATGTTTTTTATGCTTTTGAAGGGATATTCTCCTTTTACCTCTTTGCAGTTATTTTGTTGTGGAAAGTAGCAGAATACTCTTAGCACCCGCATCCCTCCCCTCCTTAAAATAGTTTCCTTATTTTATTTCAGTTCAGCCTACTGCTGCATATTTAGCTGGTTTTGAGGAACTAAACAGTTTAAAGCTTTTAAAATTCCAATAGTATAACTTTTAATTTCCCACTATAAATTTATATTAAATTTGCTGAGTATTTTTTTCGCAGCTACAATCCCTTCAGTTACAGCGGAGACCTATGATATCAGACATGATTGAAACAAACCTTATTGATAGTTTCAAAATATGTTAAAGTTAAATCTAATAAAAAACCGTGAAAAAAATATCCCACTAAGAATATATTTGTTTTAATAATTCTGGAGATTTTAAGCGTAATAAACATTTTGTTTTTTTGTTTCATCAAATTGTGAGAATATGTTTAACTGGTTCACACGCAAGAACTATATCGCTCATGTTTTTATGATTATATATTTTTTTCGCACGATCTTCTTTTTCCTTGAATACTGAACCAAAATGATAGGGATATATTAATAAAGCTCATTCTTGCCGTTTTTTACACTGGTTAAACTATATAGATATGTTATATCCAAAGAACTAACATTCGTTGTACACGAAAAATTTTTTGTTTTGCTTGAAAACGTTATGCATATTTGTTATGTATTATTCCCCAGACATAACAATATTTAATTTGCATGTAAAATTTCTACTTGATGAACATCTATATATTTAAGTTGCTAAGCCGACTTTTTGGGCAGTCCGTGAGAGAAAACGACTGCATCAGTTCACTTCATGTTGGTCTAAAACGAAAGACTGTAATTTGTAGATGTGTCAAATTTAGTTTTTGTAACCTGAATTTCTATTAATTAGCGGTAATTTACAGTTAAAAAAATTATTTCTGTGCATGCTCAGTGACATGTTTTAATGATAAATACGTTTATTTCGCGGAGTCTCTCTAGATCTCTCCTGCCATTTTTATTTTTATGATAATTATGTTTGTGAAATATAAGATTAAACTTGATGGAAATTGTTTATTTCTGGTGTTTAATGAGTGATAATTTGCGATTAAAAAATTGCTTTCTGCACATGCTCATAGTGACATTTTTAAATCAGGTTTTATATACTCACTAAGTACGAGGCCGCTTAAACACATTAATTTGTTTCTGCGCATTGTTATGATTTTCAACATTTGGCCATGATGTGTTAAGTATAATTTGTGTATTAGTACATTTATTTACTATCTAGTCGTCATGTTTTGACGGGTACCAACTAGTTAGAATTAAGTTTAATAAATAAATTATAACAAAAAAACTTCTGAAGTATGAAAATTTGCTATTTTAAAGAATATGGTAATAAATTTAATAACACATAATTCTTTCTTTACTAGAATAATTTTTTTAAATATAAATAATATATTCTTAACAAAGTCCTAAGGAAGATTCGTCTAAATTTTGATAGATTGCAATTAATTTTTTGCGTTTTTAATAGAATTTTACAGAAAATAAACTATGTCAAATCAAATGAATCGAAAATTCAACATGCTTATTAGATGTCAGAAATTCTGAGTAATTCTCATATTTTCAAAACGCAATTCTAAAATATAATCTTATTTTATGAAATAAATAATTCTCGGGAGTAATTTTGAATAATATGTGAATTTGGATAGTAAATGTCGTGATAAAAATTTAGAATCATATTTTGTTGCGGCTTAATGAATCAATGTTTATCATTAGGTGATTTCGAAATGTTCATGTGTCGAGAAATCCTTTGAAACCTCATAAACATTTCAAAAGAGGCTTTGTGACTTTGTTTATAAAAGTTATTTCATCTGCTCCCTGTTTTCGACAAAGCTTGCCTATGATAAATAAATAAACAAAATTAATTCTATTATTTTTGGCGTTATGCTGTAGGCATTTTAAAATTTTTCGACTTAGGGAATTGCACTTCAGTTTTTATTATCCAATTCAAAATTGAGACAAAATAAAACTACTGAATTCCTTTAAAATAAAATATCAAAAAATAAAAATAGTTCTGTCATCTCTCCTGAAAATAAAACAAAGAATAACTAAGTAACACAGATTTTCTCCTGTTTTCAACCCGCTGCGGAGTGATTTGTCAAATCAGTTTTCAGAAATTAATGTTCAGTTTATACGCTGTCTATTTAAAAAGATTTTTTTCATAGCTAGTAATTTCAAGATCTTCTGAATTTCCCTTGATGCATGCTACAAGCATTAATTGATGACGCACCAATTTTGATTTGCAAAACATAGAAGCATAAATTTATTATGGGAAAATGTACTTTAAGAATAAAGGATTATCGTTTACAGAGAAACTGGAAAGATAATTTAATAATTTCATAATATATCATTTGCTGTACATTTTCTTAATTAAAAATGTTTTATCTCTAAGATTCACTACCATAATAAAGGAACTTTCTCTGATTATCTATAAAAACATTATTAATTTAGAAAAATACGTCTATTAAGTGCAAGATGTTAGTATGCAAATGAGAATGTTGCCCACACATCAAACCACATATAGCTAGGGGTTAGATATTCGTTTTCAACATTAAGGTGTTTTGCGAAGTAAGTTCCGAGCATGAGTATTTTTGGGCATGATCATGTGCGTTTGCTATTTATTTCTGCTCACCATCATTAAAACGCATACTGAAGTGAAGCATGTAATAAAATGCATTTTTAAAATTAAATTGTACCTCAACTTCTATCCACTTACGGACAATTACAATATAGTGTAGTTAAGAAATAGGTAATTCTTTGCAAAGTATTTTCAGTTGATTAAATAATACTTACATGTAGATCAATGCTATCGTGAAGGACTCAAATTGAAACATAAGAGGGTGTGCTAATTATGGCAAAATAAAATGTTAACCGAATATTATATTTATTAAATAATACATGCACACTTAACATACACAATTCAGATCAGCATAAAAAAATATTTCTATCTTTACCCTGAGGCCTGCATATGATGTCTTTTTATATAGGATAATAGAGAAACTTCTCTTCTTTTACGGAATGAATTTTCAAGGGAATCTATAAAAAAATCTGTAAAGATTTGCTTTTCACTCGTTTCCTTATAATTTGTCGGTAGGTTTTGTTAATTCCATATTATAAGTTTTAGCAAACTATAACTAAATTATAAACTAGATAGAGGACAGAGTTAACCGTAAACAAAGACTATAAGAGACTTTTACTGAAAGAAAATACGCACACACACCTATACATACATACATATATATACATACATACATACATACATATTATATATATATATATATATATATATATATATATATATATGACGGGCTTAATACTCGAACTCCCTCTGTACTCACTCCCATAATAATTACTCTAAATCTATGCAGTCAATGATCGTAGGCGTGGGGAATTAAATACAATTAAATTACATCTAAATCCTTTATTTCAAATACTATTAATTAACCCAATTCAATCCAAGCCAAGTCTCAATCTGTCGTCCCAGTGACATGCGCTCCTCACAATCCTAAATCTGACGACCCTCTGAAATGACCCTTTGTTTCAATTAGGCGCAAACTTATCACGCATGCTCTGTGATGTTCATGGAATGTTCGACAGGCTTCTATTCGAATCACGTTATACTTTTACTCCGCGCAAAGCCCGTACTTTCTCTAAAAATAGATTAGTTCGCCCGAACATTCAGACGCGACCCAAGGTTACATTTCTCCAAACGGGGATTCCCCTAATTTCACCCGTAGCGTGTCCTGAAATATGAAAACAGTGACGTTTAATGCCACGAAATAAAATGTCCTGAAGCCCCCTTTAAATTTTAACAGTTATTTTCTGACATATATACAATGTTGAAAATAGTTATTCGTTAGTATCATTAGTATTATGAAGAGAGGTGGAGATTGAGTCACATCCACGATTAAGGAAATGTAAATAAAAGAAATTGATAAGGACGAAAGAATGAATTTAATTCTGGAAAATTAGGAATACTAGATTCATTTCCTGCATTTTTAAATTAGGATGTCTTTAGCAGATGTGTTCTTAATATTTGATTATTTTATCCTTTACGAGACACTTTTATCAAAATCCTTTCCCAACATAGAAAAATCTACATCAAATATAATAATGATTCTTGATAGCAGACTGAATATTTTTCTAAAATGAAAATATGCTTTATTTTAAATTCTCACATCAGATAGAGGTTAAACAAATACTTTCATAACTGATCAAAAGCAATATTTTTGCTTTACAGTTATTGTTTTTGTATTGTAAACATTAGTAAATGATTCTTATATAGAACATTTTATTAGCAACATTTTAAAAATTCCTCATAATGTAAATAAAAAATAAATAAAAGTGTTAAATGTTCTAAAGGTGTGGAAAACAACGAATTGTTTTTTTATGAATAGATGTCAAAGTTAAAAATTTAATTTAACGTGAACTTTCATTTGGCGTGAGGGTTTTAATGTTAAAATGGTTTAGAGAATAACAACAAAAGTTATATGAAATTGAATTTGAATTACAATTATGTTGAAATTCATTTTTTTGGGTCGAAAACATAACTTCTTTCTAATTCGTAAGCGAAATTGCTTTTCCCTCGTATAAACACGAAGCAATTTCAAGCTATTCAAATGAAACATTTTTATTAAAAAGAAATAGTTAACTTTCTAATCCTAAATATATATTCATTACGAATGATTTTTAGAGGAAAAGAATTAATCATCTTTAAAGATTTGAAAATGTTTAAAATAAAATTTAAGGGATTTTACACTACTATTTGCAACCAAACTGCCTTTTTTCTGAGAAAAAAAAAAGTGCTTTCCGCTGAAAACTAATTTAGCTTTTAAAATATTAAATAGCAGATTAAGAATCAGACGCAAAGAAGTGCAAAAATGTAAATTTTGAGCCCCGCAGTGTCATCTGTGGGTGACAAATTTCCACTTAAATGACCAGCTACTTTTAGTTACTCTTTCCTTCCAGGGCTTAAAAACACGGCTCGGGAGGATCTGGCAACAGCTGTCGTCAGCTGTCAGTGAGTGAAATTTAGCCCCCGTGTATTTTAAATTTTAGTAATTGAAATAAATTTTTCATCTGCATTTCATTACATTCCCCGTAAATCTCATTTGTTTTTTTTTTTGTGGACGATTTGTAATTTTTTACTCGATACAATTTTTATTATTATTTTCTTTAACATTTCCAATATAAAAGAAGGAATCTTAGAGATTAGAAAAATTTAAAACAAGGGAATGGAATCTACTCGAAAGCAAGTACTGCGTAATTTAGTGGGTATTAAAAGAGCATAATTTAATTTTTTTTTGAAAACCAGTTTCTTTTATTTTTCAGTGATTTTAATTTTATGAATATTTTCTAGAAACAATAAGTATTGTTAAAAAATTAAATTTAACTTAATTTAATTTTAAAGATAGTTCATATTATGTCTCCTTTTTTATTGGATTATTTCTCAAAAAAAAAGGAGAAATGAAAATCGTAGCTGTTTAATTAACAGAGGAAGAAAATTATCTTATTTAGATAATTAAAAATGAAGACTGCGTAACTTTTGTAAATTTTAAGTCCTTGTGATAAAAGATTATAGATACAATGAATGCATTTATAATAACTCTAAAACACTTTCATGAATCCGAAACATAACAAATTTCTTTTATGGGATTAAATCCTGAAAGAAAATGGCTTTGTCGGAATTCCTCCTTTATTTAGAAAAAAAACAAACTTTTTAAGAGGTTTTCGTATGTACGAGATAAGAACAATTAATTAAGATTCAAATTCTTTAAACTAAAGAAACATTTTCTATTCCATTTGGATTCATTTCTGGTCATTTTTCACCCTTTAAGGGCCTGTTAACATAGAATTCCGTTGCGTAGCGTTAAAGTATTGAAATATATTTAACCAATGACAAACCTCCAAACGATTAGCAACGAAATTTTTAACGCCTATGATTAGTTTATTTTCGTCTCAACGTCATCTTTCCTTTAACGCTACGCAACGGACTCCTTTGTGAACAGGCCCTAAAAATCCTGTGCGTTATAAAAATATGCTTGCTGATTTCTAAACCAAAAATATTCAATGCGTTGTTGAAATAACATCTGACTATCTTCAAGAATTAAGCATAAGCAACTTTCCATTTAAGGATTTGTCTACTTTGAAGCAATATAATGACAGGATCTGAAATTAAGTTCACGCATGAAGCACAAGCGATGAAAAGAGATGGAACAATCTGGTTTGGAGGATGTTTTGTAGTCCTTTGGAGATGGGTAGCTTTTAAGACTTGTTCACATTGCATGCGGAGCATTGTGTTGCATTACTGCGTTGGCTCTGGCATTGTTGACAGGACCTGTGATTCGTTTGACGTGACACGTAATAAGTGAATTAAGCTCAGTGATTGGTTGAAATTTTTAACTCTGGGGCTACGCAACGCTCCAGATTCAGTGGGACCAAGGTCGTTGGCCTTCGTCCAACTATCGGTAATTAATAGGAGTCAATATCGCTCAACGACGTCAGAGTGAAGGCGCTAGGAAAAAATTACTTGAAAGGTCCAAAAGAGACTAGTCTGTGGGGCTGATATTCGATCACCGCTGTGACTAGGACCACTGTAAAATGCTTCGAGGACCTTGCTTCGAGTCAGTAATATTAGAGACATGGCCACAAACATCGTGACCGTCAATAAAAACTTTATTTCCTGTTATATGATATGTTTTATTTTAGGCCTGCCAATTTTTTTCCATGCTATATATCAAAAAATATTTTCGCAATGAATTAAAATTGCATACTATTCGCTCAGCTTTTATCTACTCTAACAGTTGAATTGTACTAGAACTTAATCCTCGACTAACGGTCTGTGGTTGTCTTGCATGATATCTGAAAAAAAATTCAGCAGTCTCAGTTTAATTTGGGAGATCATGAAACAAATTACAAGTGTATCTTAGTTAAATTTCAATCACTAGATATTCTCGCACCAACCCCAAAAGCAATATCTATTACTGTCACAGATGGGAATTATTTTAGAGCACTGTTATTCTAGTTTTTTATGTACTAGAGTATGTTTTCATTTTAACTAAAACAAAAAATATCCAACAGTGAGAAAAAAAATCCCCTCTCGCAGACAATAGATTTCAACTTCTATCGCATCTATTGTTTGTCAAATAGCTATTAAACTGTTATTACAGGAAAATGAAGTTCCTGTCCAATTGCCCTGGCGATAGATTTTTCTACTGAAACCGCAGAAGTAATGTCTCCCACATTGATGGATGTGAATTCTATAGGAGGAGTATTTTTTATCCACTTCTTTAGAATAATGTCCTTTCTCAGAATGATACTAACTAAAATTACCCCATTGAGCACCCCATAACTAACTTTTCCCCTTCTTACAAACACACAGTGTCAAATTATGAGAGGAAAGCCTAATTTTCTGCCAACATCCTGTCAAACCGTTGTCATAATATCTCTCGCAAGAAAAGATATGAATTTAGTAAGCTCAATTATATATATAATCTTCATTGTAATTATGTTGATTTACGTGAAAAATACTGGTATGTGTCTAAGCATAAAATGTAATTTTCCTTTGTTTCAGATACCAGCACTTAACTGTTCACCAAAAACTTGTCAAACCAGTACCAACTTGTCAAGCAGAGCTGTCATATAAGGTCAAAACCGATTAAAGTGGTTTCATCAAACAGGTAGTAAGCAAACTAAAAATTTAATGATAGTCATGAACTTGTGGTGTAAACTTTATTGAATACAACTTTTTCATTTGCAGATAACATTCAGGAATATTTCTAGCGTAAGAAAGCCTAACGTAAGAAAAGAGATTTTTGGAATCCTGCTCATGTCCCGATTGATTACATCATTTTTATGAGTATTTTTGTCATTTGTACTAATTGTAAAATTAGTACACCAGTTTTTGTTCCGAAGTATATGGTAAAGCAGCACGCCTCTTAGTAAAAAAGGATGAAACTAACATAATCTCTTATGATTCAAATCCAAAATTTGGTATACATGCGGTTTTTTCTAAATGTCATAAGAAAGCCCAAAACTTGAAGTTTTTGTTTATTTGAATATAACGACTAATTATGTTTCTTATACTTTTAGAAAATTGTATTAATAAAATTTGATAAAAGAAGATTTATGTTTTGTAACAGAAAAAACAAATCTTATTTCAAGACAAATAATTTATCTATTAAATAAATTGGTAGCATATAAATATTAAAAATATCCTACCAGTTAAATCTCTAAAAAGACTGCGCATACTGTACAACACGCGTATTTTAATTGGTCAAAAATCATCTATCTGTTCAACTGAAAAATCTATTGAAACCGTTATTTCAGTGAAGGAATATTAATTACTTTAAGACGAAAGCGTTAACACTTTCGACAAAATAACGAGACTCCCAGTGAGCAAGAATACATCCCCAATAAATATTTTATAACTTTAACACTGATTTGAAAATTATCTAGAAAAGTAATTTGATTATGTAAATTTGATGCCCTGCAGCGCCATCTGCTTTTAACATATTCGCACATGAATGACCTGTTACTTGGATAACGCTTTCAGTCCCAGGTTTTAAAACATGAATTGGGAGGATCAAGCAACAGCTGTTGTGTCATTTATCAAAAATCGGTATTTTCTTTAATCATATGAGCGAGTGTTAAAGCTATAAGAAAGTATTGCACTTTTTGGTCTTACCTTCTTTTTATTAGCGATCGTTCTACCAGAAATATTTTTATGTCTGCGCATTATTCAACTGGTAATTTAAAGTATGATTTTCATATCTTATAAATACTTTTTAAATGTTTGAAACTATTTATATGTTGTATATTTTTTCTAAATTCTTGCTCAAAGGGTTTAGTAATTTAACTTTGTTATCAGATCTTTCTGTATATATATATATATATATATATATATATATATATATATATGTGTGTGTGTATATATATATATGTATATATGTATATATATATATATATATATATATATATATGTGTGTGTATATATATATGTATATATGTGTATATATATATATGTATATATGTATATATATATATATATATGTATATATATATATATATATGTATATATATATGTATGTATATATATATATATGTATGTATATATATATATATATATATCTATATATATGTATATATGTATATATGTGTATATATATATATATATATATATATGTATATATGTATATATATATATATATATATATATATATATGTATGTATGTATATATGTATGTATATATGTATGTATATATATATATATATATATATATATATATATATATATATATATATATATATGTATATATATATGTATGTATATATATATATATATATATATATATATATATATATATATATATATATATATATATATATATATATATATATATAAGACTTGGAATATTATAACAAAATTGCTACTATTAGGACCTCCACAAGATGTGTAATTAACTAAGTAGATTAAAAAAATAAACTTTCAAAATAAACATAAGAAAAAGAAAGTGCCAATTGATATTAATCAGAACAGGATTCCCTAATATCATTTTCAGCCAGATTAAAAAAAAAATAAAAAAACTTGTTTTATGACATTCCTTATTACTTCAGTGATACCATACTCATACCAATAAGAGGCTGTTAGATGCTTTTTTTAGCTGTAATAAATTATTCACACACAAAGTCATAATTTTAAAACTATAAAGGGTTTTTTTCCTGAGGTTTCATACTTTGAATTTATTTATTTACTAAATGATAATTGCTAAAAACAATGTGCATAATATAATAGCCCTTTTATATAATGAAAAGTTTCATGTGATTTTAAACTTTTATAGCCGGTGCATAACCTGTTTAACAAATACATGACTATATCTAAAATCGAATATACGGCTATCTACAAAGGAGGAAGCATATGCCTTAACAAATTATTAATTATACAGCTTAAAATGTGTTTAAAAGAGAATTTTTTAACTAGGCCTTGTAGCAACATTGTAAAAAACGACATTCATTAAAATTAACATTTTAAAAATAAATAAAATTTGTAATTTAAAAAATTAAGCCTTACGTCTGTATTTTAAGTTCCAACAACGCAAGGGTAAAAACATTAGAACGTGAGAGAATGCTAAAAGCAACTTAACGAAATTATAATTAGTATGAGTGTTTAAAAATTTCTACTTTTTTCTTAAGTTGTGAAGAATAATTTTAATTTTCTTGGTAGTCACAGACTGCACGTTTAGTGAGCTAATGGAACATTTTAAACTATTTACGAAATTAGCTCTTTAGTAACTTGTTGCGTGCTTCGCTCAATTTCTGCACTCATGTTACTACAAGTTAATTATTTCGGCATGCACGCAATTCCTTAACACATTTTAAATGCGAGTGGTGTTAGTGAATATGCTTGAATAATGACTTCCGACACGTGACGTGCTACAATTTATTCAAAAACAAACATAAATGATCGTTGTTTGAAAGGTTTAAAGAGATTAACAGGAAGATCTTTTGCTAAACTACAACGCGAAAGCTTTATGGGGCATGATCTATATATAGTGCATTTGATTTACCGTAAAGATTCTTGTTCAGCGGTTCATTAAAGAAACATGGGAGATAGTTTGATGCATACTCAATATCTTTCGCACCAAATTTAGTTCATTACTTAGAAGAATCTATTAATATTTGCATCGAAATATAAAGGCTAGAAATCATAAATAAATGCTGTAATAAAACAAGTTGGTAATTTAAATTGAGAAAAAGAAGAAAAGTTAAGATGCACAAAGCATAGAAAAAAAATCAGGTAGTCTCTTCTAACGAAACTGTCGCGGGTTATTAATGTAGGAATACTTGTCGTTGCTTACCTCTTTTGTATGTATTATGTACTTATATATATATATGTACTTATGTATATATATATATATATATGTCAAAATTTTGACACATTTTGGTACTTTTCTGTTTAACTGTTTACTGCTTGCCCAAGCTATACATTATTACAATCTGGGTTTGGCGCACTGCCAAAATTATAACTCGCGACGCAGGACATCGGAAATTTTGCTTTCCGGAGGACCGTTATGGAGGAACGTAATCTTCGGTTAAAAGATGCTAAAGCGCAAAAAAATGTTAAAAGCAAGAAGTAGTAATGTTGGGTTACCAGCAAATAAATATATATATATATATATATATATATATATATATATATATATATATATATATATATATATTATACAACAGCTAGAGCCATGCAGCGGATTGTAAGATAGCATCGAACAATAACACTATGAAATACTGCCTCCTGCGTTTTAAATTTAATTATGGCCAGAAAAAAAAATTTTAAAATGTCAAATGACTAAAACCTAAATATTGCCTTTGTTTAAAAGTGTTTAATTTATACTAATACCCTGAGTTTATTTTGTGTCTGTAATAGGTTTATTCACTACTCATGTAAAAGGTATATAGATTAATTCAATGAAGAATAAGATCGTTTTGTCAAAAATAGTTTTGACGAATTTGGAATAGAAAAACTATGAATACCTACGAACTGTTCCCTTTTCTGAACTATTTGGACATTAAGCCATTAAGCCTTTCAAATATCTAACCACGAGGTCTGTTTTAGAATATACCCAAATAATAATCAAACTGGAATTTGAAAATGATGGTTGAAATACGACTAAATTAAAAATCCTCATAGCAAAAAAAGAGTGCTAAATGGCGAGATATGTCTACATAAATGACAAATAATAAGATTAAAATGCATGGATTACATGGATAAAACATCTCTGAAATGTGGCTAAGTTTGGCAATAAATATCTATGCTGGCAACACTGGTTCTTAGAAGACACAATGGAAGACAAAGTTGACATTTAAACTAAATCTAGAGTCTGTAGTATTGTCATGACGTTAGTCTGCGATCACAGTTGCAAATCAACAAGTTTAGAATTACGTTTCTAAAGCCATATGCACTATTTTTACCGCATAAAGTTAAAAATGTTATGTTTACAATTTGAAATTCTTAACGGGACAGTGAAACTTGAAACTGGTCAAACACCGATTTTTTGTTTTATGTTTTTTTTATGTTAATTGAAACCCGGATTTATTCTTGTAAAGACGGACCCGGGTTCTGCCCTCGTAACGTCGTAGGGACCATGTAACGTCGTGGGATGATATTGATTCGATGTGAGACTAACGGCAGATAAACTAGAAGTTACGGAACAACAAAATTTAAACACAAAAGGGGCATACAATGAATATTTACAGAATCACCTAACATTTTTCGACAAAATGCAAAAAGACGTGATAGCAAACCAAACAAAGGCTGAACAGCAACAAAGAAAATTTTTTAAAAGAACCGGAGATCGGGTGTTAGAAATAGGAGACAAGGTATACGTGAAAATTTTCCAAAAAACCCCTGCATTAACACCGAAGTTCTCCAGACCATTCCGTATTATAAAAGCTTTACGCCATAACAATTTTTTACTACGCGATATAAACGAACCACAAAATCGCTTAGTTAATATGCACAAAAACGCAATTATTAAAAGTGACGAACGAAAGCCACACCTAAAATATAGCAACCAAAGTATAGCAGACGATGAACACGTTAAACAAAGCGCAACGAATCGTAGACCATATAATTTACGAAGCAGGACTCATTAAATAGTAAGGTGCGATAAACGAAAGGGGCGAATTTTAATGTACTGAAATTGGATACGTTCGGGATTTAAATCCGGTTAAGAAACCAGGAGCGGGAGAAAATAACGCGTATGTGCGAGAAATCAGGTTTCGAACGCGTTACCTGATGTACCTTAGTGTAACAGTGCGCGCCTTACCTTATTACGCGTTACCTTAGTGTAACAGTGCAATGTCAATTTTAATGATTATATGTAATAATTATATGCAAGTGGTATAACTAGTAATGTGTAGTGTAATTATATGTGTATTTGTTATGGTGTAATGTGCAGTACCTAGGGACAATTGTAAATAGGAGGACAGTGAAAAGAAGTAGAAAACAGTAGCGTAGGGTAGAAGGCAGTAGCGTAACGAGAATTTTATGAAATATATCAGTAATATAAACAGGTAGTGAAGTCAATGTCAAATGACACCACGTGCTAAAACCAGTATTTATTTACGTAGAGAAATGTAAAAAATAAACAATGTGTCTATTATGTACCAAGTATATGTCTAATGTATTATTGTACAAAGCTAGCGTAAAAGAGTGCTCATTTATGTATTATAAATTTAAAATGAATGATTTTAAGCATGAATAATGATTGATTTTATGTATGTATGTAGTGTCACTAGTGTGATAAGGATAATATGTAAAAAAAATCGCCTTGCGATTTTTTTAATTCGCCAAGGGGGAGAATGTAAAGAGTCGGAATGTGAAAACAACAGAAACCTAAATTGTTAAGGGGCCACCCAGCTTGCGTGGACAAGCAAATTTACAGTCCCGACATTTTTATAACGCCAGATTTACGGTACCATAAAAAACGTAGAAATTAAATTGTCAACGGCCGTATATCTAAGGTCGGAGGTCGAGCAGGTGGGGCCGTCTGATGGGAAGTTTTACCAGACACAATCGGCGCCAGAACTTATGTAATTGCGAAAGGCAAGAGGCAAGAATAACCTATGAGAGCTAATCTCATCCGCCCCCTCTATAAACGAGGGAGTGGCGAGCAAATAGGGACCGAGGAAGCGAGAACCAATGAGACGAGGATGGAGAAGAATATATACAAGATGATGAGACATTTGTAAAAAGAGCGCCATTGAAAAAAAGATGATAAAACAGTAAGCTGCCAACGGGCCGACGAGAGCCCTAACTTACGAAACTCAACAAAAAATAAGCTGCCACAGGGCTGAGAAGAGACCCACTGTATACTATTAGAAGAAAGACGCCGGTCCTACGCAACTACATAATACGTACGGATTGAACAGCGTTAGCTCCGGACGCGAAATAGAATAATCAGCGACGAGAAGTTGCAGAAGTAGCGGTTGCCCATAGATGTCTACGTAGTGCCGAGGGAGAAGAGACGATACTACCATTAAGTTGAGCCGATACCAGAGAGATACGCACCGTCGCTTAGCGAGTTGGACACCCAGACGACCACCCATCAGTGCTGATCGACCCGCATATCGGAAGAGAAGGTACCTATTCTGAGCAACATTGACCGCCCACCAGTGCTGACCGACCCACATAGTGTAAGAAAAGGTACCTGCGGTGAGCAACATCCGAGGAGTCTTCATAAGTGATCTTCGACATAAAAGGACCCTGAACTCTTCAGTCCCAATAGAGTGAACTGGATTAATAGGACGGTGATACACCGCGACGCTACATTGAACAAACCGTATCAGCGAACTCTGTGAACACTGTGTGAACTTTGTGTACTACTGTGGCCCAGCGATGTCGGTGAATTCGGTGTAGACGGCTGCGACAAATGGGTGAGCATTTTGTATAATATTAATTCACATACCGCCTCTTTACATAATCGCCTCTAACCCGCCAGGGCCGGCGACATCGTATGATTTAAAATATAGTGATCGGATAAGACTGTATATATATGTGTGTGTAAATTCCTAGCATTACTAATGTTTCAGCGTTATGCTCAGTGTTACAAGTTTGAATGCATATAGATATGTATAAATAAAGTGTATATATGTATATTCAGTATCATTCTTGAGAGTTGTGCCCATCTATTTAATTAATTAATTACCGCCCTATTGGAGAACTTACAACCAGTGTACGAGATACGATTTCAGCCGTAGTTAATAACAACAGGTCACGACCCTGTGTTATTACAATTCTGAACAATCTGGGATCACTCTTTTACACGAAATCTTTTAAATGGGCTTTATTAAAAACTTGACATGCAGAGCATTACCATAATAACAGAAACAGCGCTGTAAAGAAAAACGTGCGGTGCAGCGTAAGCAAATTATGATGACGATGTCATCAGTGTGCAGAACTATATAATTCGGTAACGTGACAGTATGAGCCAAAAGTACAGACAATAAAGAATGAGCCATTTTGGAATTAATTAAAAATATCATTGGAATTGGCTGGTCATACAGTGAAAGATTAATGGTACCAAATTCCAATATCTTAAGTACCAGATTTGTCTCACTCTACTGCACGCTGGATTTGTGATGTCTTAAAATTCAAAGGTGAGTCTTCATATTTTTACATGCTTTTCTTAACTCGCTTTCTTGTTTGTTTGTCCAATACAAATCTTGCAATCGATTTTTAACTAACTTCCCGACTAGTCAGACATTTTAAACTTTTAGAATATCTCAGAACACGATGGAAATGCATTCTTTTGACACTTTTAGCCATCTTTAAGCAGGTTTGAATTCATTTTCAGTTTATTTTGTTTTGCAGACTGGTGCAGCCATCTATTGGCCGGGACGGGAACGAAAAGTCAAACACTAGTTAACTTCCAATTAACTTCATTTCCTTTTAAGTTGATGGGATGATTCATCAAAAAAATTTAAAAAAAGTATTTATTAATACATAGAAATGTCAAGTTTGTATGATTCAACAGAAAATTTAAAAACATGGTATATAAAAAGATTTTTTATCTTGTAATTATATTACTATTAAGTTCTGTAAGAACGGCCAGTGTTTCCATTGCATTAATAACCTCCTGAATAGTTTTCATTTTTTATTTTAAATTCCTTTTATATAATTTATTCTTTGTGAAAACCATAACAATTGGGTCTCTTTCTTTTTTTCTCCATTTAGATAATGCCATATAATTTACACCATGGTTTTTTTTCCAATTCTAATGAAAATTCTCCATATCTGTACGGGTGCATATATGTAAATATGTGTCATTGAATATTTATATTTAACGGCAAAATGATAAGAATAACATACACAACGTTTCAGTCATAATGTTATTTTCTCCAATAAACATTTTATACTGGAAAATTCCGTTATTTTTGGTTCGGATTGTTTAGATAGAAGCAGGATATATAGGAGGATTAACTTTTTAACAAGCATGCAAGTAATCTGTTACTTGACAAAAAATGTTAAAACATTACAGAAATGTTTTTCTCTTAAATGAGAGTTTTAAAACGTAATGTCAGTGAATAGCACTTTATGCAGTTATCGATCCCAGATACACCCAGTCAATAACGGTATTCGGAATTTTTACGCTGCCGGAGAAATTTTTACAAGTAAAAAGATTTGGTCAAATTCGGACATTGCGATATTATGATGAGTGCAAACATTTACTGTAAATAGCCTTCATTGATGAGATATTCTGATAATGGCCGAATTTTTATAAAAATATATTTACTCGTCCTCATGCTTAAAGCTATGGATTCTCGTAAATAAATGCTGAAATAGCTTGTTCCCACAAATGGTGTTATCCTGGAAATAGTGTTGAATATATTTTCCCCCTGAAACGTATTTAACTTACCTAACATTAATCAACATTGCTATGAAAACTGCAAAACTATAGCCTACAAAATTAATCACTTAGGAAGTATGTTTCGTAAAATGGTGAATGAAATTTCGAATTATTGACGTAATACCGTATCAGTTGATACGAGTGGAATCTGGAAAAGTGACGGGACAGTGTAAAAAGCTAACAAAATTTTAAGTTAGAATCGAAAGGAGTATTATTTCATTATAAATTGCAACATGAAATTTATGGACTTTGTGTTTTGGGAATAAGAAAACACGTTTTTATTCGATTTAAAAGAATATGCATTTAATAATATAACGAAAGAAATAGAAATCTTTCAAAAAAGATCTTTTAACGTTGAATGGCTGTAAAAGAGATTTCCGTTTAGTCCTTTATTGCGTTTTGAGAGCTAGAAATTCTGTTTTATTTTATCTAGAACGCTTTGTTTTATGCTACATATTCCATAGTTCTATTTTAATATTTTTCTCGATGCTTTTTTCAAATGCAAATGGTAGACGAACCACATGGGGTAAAGCTTTGTTATTTATTTTTATATTTATCCAAGATTAGCTTAACCTGTTTTGTTTCCTCACAGTATATCCGTGTCTAGCAGATTTTAGGTCGGACGTTTCTCTGTAGAAAATGTAGCAGTTTGGAGTCACCCGGAAATGATGCTAATATCATCCTTTGTTCTAGTTTTTTAGAGTCCTTACGGACATTTAAATAACTGCAGAGAATTTTGTAAGAAGCATCATTGCTACCTATATGTATAACCAAACGTGGTTCTAGAGGTCGTTTCAGTTTTTTCACTCATTGAAGAGGAACCATTCGGACGAAAGATGTTTATTTTTTTGACAAACACACACATATATACACATAGAAGGAACAAAGAATAAATATAATCAACCCACGGCAGAAGCTCTGTGGAGCTTTGTTATGATATTCTTAGCCTACTCGATAAGAGTATAACCAGCTGACTGAGAAGGAATGGGACAGAGGGATCGTTACAAAGCCTCCAACCTACACGTTGGGGCTGTTACCTCTTGCTCTCGCAATTCTCAACTGACCCTTTTCCCTCTAGGCCGCTTGAGGGCGCACCCGTCGCTCGGGAATTTCAACCTAGTATCAGGAACTGTCTTTAGCTAAAGATGCCTGATACTACACTATATATTACCTAGAAGTTGCTGTAAGGATGTTTTCGTCCTTTTCTGCCCCACAATTGTCAAAATCTCCCATATAAATTTTTGTGTATTGATAGGAATGTTTCGTCGTATTGTAAAATAAATGCCTCAAGAGATATTCTAAAAATCTGTAAAACCATCGTTTACTTTTTAAACTGAATAAATTCACCTGAAATCAGCAAACATGTATGTCTCAAATTAGTTTTGGGAAATGAACTGCGCTCGGGTTTATAACGACAAGAAAACTGAAAATTGTAGTAGTTTAATTTTTTTACAACAAAGACGCATTGTATGAAACCAACCATTATTTTATACATTAAAACTGTATTTTGCTGGTTTTGCCTCAATATACACATGACAAAGTTAGTCTTTCAATATTTAAATACTAATGCTTTAAGAGAGTTAAAGCATTGTTAATTTATTTAGAAGGTGGTTTGGGAGAATTAAAATTGGCTCTCAGAATGTGAGTCTCCATTCAGTTTGATTTCAATAACAAAAAATATTTAATTTTCATTAGAAAAGTCTTCAGTAAAAATGCTTCTTGCGGGATAAAAAAACACTGCTCATTATGTTGAAAACATCTGGTAGAAATTAAATTTATTAAACAAATAAGTATTCAATATAAGATATAGGCAAAAATTAAGAGCGTTTTCTATAATAAATAGTTAATATAAAGAATGGTAAATAGGCTTATTTATAGCGGAGGAAACGATAATATTTTATAATTTTTTTCAAACACAGCCATGAATTTATCTATTGGATTAAGATGTTTGCGAATCATTCCCACGCAGCGGTGCAACCTTTTATGAGAATCAATACATCACTGGTGCTGAAGTCCTGACTCAGAAATCAGAAATGTCACGTCTAAATTCAGAGAAAATGTTTTTTACTTTATTAGATTGTTCTCTGTTTTGATTTCCTTTCCCCAAGGCATTTTTTGCGTCGATTATTTTCTACGTAGGTAGTACGAATGAAATTGGATTGGTTAGTTTTCAAACAAACAATGCGATTTCAAAATATTTGAAGCATATTTCTAGGAAAAATAATTTTGGTCAGGTAAATTATGTTGAGTATATTCATCCTTTTTTTTAAATGTAAAGCTAAGAATGTTAATAAATATTGCATTCCAAATTACAACTACTGTTCGTGGAAGCTATTCCGGTTTTCTTGAAAAACTAATCAAATTGAATAATTAATCCTTCTGATAACCTGTATGTATTATTAAAAAATAGTTGGACTAGATTTAGGTTCAAATTCACATTTCAATGTTAACCAAATAATGTGACATTTTGCCAAACAAATGTCACATTTTAAAATGCGACATTTCTTTTAATTACAAAACATACATATCTTCTAGTGTTTTTCAATTACAGCAGTCATCAATTATTCCATTATTTTCTTTCGATCCTAAAATCTGAGCATTTTACAATCATGCCCTTTCAGTAGTTTGTTACCATTTAATACAAATTTTTAATATTTTGAAGCACGTATCATAAGTCGAAATATAAAGTATTAGACATGCATTGATTTAAGGGGGCACAGGACATTCCAAGGGGTGACCATTTAATACCAATTTTTAATGTTTTGAAGCACGTGTCAGCAGTCAAAATACATAAAGTATTATATATGCATTGATTTAAAATCGTAAAAGTATTCCATATATTATACAAGTAATTTCTATGTGGTTCAGTTTACGATATTTTTTATAGCTTTCGGACAATAAACCATCTTAAATATATCAGGGGATTCCTTTGTACAGTGCTAGTTAAAAATGTGTGTTTATGTGCTAACCAGGTTTTACAAACTGATATTTTCGGCACTTTATGTTCGCTTCAAAGCTATTATTTTCAAGAAGCAATCCTAACATAAAATATTATGCAATAGCTCGCCTAATGTAGTCCATTAGAAAATCGATGACAATGATTCTACGTGACAACACAATCAACATTATTCTGTCAATTAAGGAAGCAAAATCGATTCATAGTTGTGGATATTTCGTAAAAATTGCTCCAAATTAGTCCATTTATGTATTGACTGTAAGTCATTATGTCAGGTTGTAACGAGAGAAAATGATTGAAACGTATATATCCAAAGAAATATCGATTTATTATGGCTGACATACCTTTTTTTTCTTGCAAAGCGTATGATTTGCTCATAACTCAAATGTAGGGATACAATTACCACCAGGTACTAAAAAGCAATATCCTGTTCTATGGAAAAGCCTGCGTATGTTCAACACTGCTGTTGATAAAGTTACAAATGTTAGCTTTTTGACTTTTTTTTTGTGTTAAGAATCTTGTTTTTTCAAATAGACTTTTATTTTTTAATATATATTCCCAAATTGTAAACTTAAAAGAAAATTGAAGGTTTAAAAAAAAAAATAATTTTCTGTGACCTAGGAAGTTTTCTAACATTTAAGATTCGAAAGCCTCATAGAAATAAATCCTGAAAGAGTAAAAAGAAATGAATAAGAAAATAATTAAATATAAGTTTATCAGACGTAAAGTACTGACAGGTGTTTTGATTCTGTCCATTTTAGGACGTATTCTTAATGCCAATATATAAAAAAAATCAGATGTGTTAATTGATCCACATGATATATTTCTCTATTCGTTTAAAAATATGGTTGAATACCAAAGAATAATGAAAAACATATGAAAAAGCATAAAGGATTTTGGAATTTTTTATTATTAATGTGGAATATACTATATGTAATCATTGATTTTAAGCAAACATATTGGCACTATCTAATTTTTGGGTTAGATTCTATTTAAAAGGCACAAAAATATATTTAAACGATTATTGTCTACATCCTATATTTATATTACAATTTTAGTGTTGCCTAATCTCTCCAGTCTCCTTTTTAAAACCCCTCAGGGGCAGTGGTCCATTTATGCACCTCTTATTTTTATTATTTTATAACTAAATCATTCGCTGAATTTATCTGTAAATTTTTGCAAATTTTGTACATATTAGTGCGCTGGAGAAACAACAAAAGGCAGCACTCTACAGGTCTATATTTTCTGAGAGGTTAATTATTTGTTGCAAGCCACAAATTTGTAGTCTGAAGATTTTTCCAGTTTTTCTAAGTTGAGAGTATACCGATGCCCCTAAGTTCTGGAATTTCACGTTATGATTGAGGGTGGTTCCAATAATAACCACCGCGCATCTAGCATTTACTGTCACTAGATGGCAGCACTATCGATTGTTTCAAAATATTTATAAATTATTTTTCTTCTTTTTTTTTTGGGGGGGGGGGAAGATTTGGAGCGCGACGATCAATTTTTTGCTACATGAGGGCTAATTAGACTGGGACCAACAGTTTTAAGCCGATTCCGAACGTCTACATACATCCATGCCAACAATGGGACTCGAACCCGCAGGTCGCACTATCGAAGTAGCTTTTCAAAGTTGATGACAGTTTAATTTTGGTTGGGAAAAGTTCGGTTTTGATTTGTGAAACCTTGGTTTTGGTTAGTCTATTTGCCCTTTCTTATTTCTAGAGTTTGACTGTGAGAGAAATCTTTACTTTCCTTTGACTTCGGACTGTGTCAGGATGACTAGAAAAAAATCTTACTGTTTCTGAGGCACTTGAAATTTTTGATTTATATACTTTTACATACTTTTTATACTTTTTATATTTTTTATTTTCATTATATAATTTTCATTATATACTTTCTTTACAAACTTTTAACTTTCATAAAATACTTTCATTTATATACCTTCTACTTTATTTATTTATTTATTTTTAAACAGATAATTATTTTGATAAATATTGTGCATAAATATAAATAAATGTATGCATATATATTTACATATATTGCAAACTGATTTCAATGGACATATTTTTATATCTTTGCTCTATATTAATTTCATAGGGTTATAATGTCTTAGCCAGTCAGAACAGACGTTCTAATATACATTGCTCTAGGTGCGCGGTGGTTCAAAAATGGACCACCTCCCCTTGCCTAAACTAAAGCTACATTTAAAAAATTTTTTTTAGAAAATATGTTCCTAATGGTAATATTTCTTCAAATATAAAGTTTTGTCTCCCCAAAAAATATTTTGATATAGTGCCGCTGAAAGTGTTAAGGGGCATTGCAACTAAGTGGCCTTCAGAGACATGGAATTGCACACATATACCATATTATACAGTATACAACCTATATATTTTCTTTCTTTGAAAATGTAAGAACTGTAAGAACAGTCAGACAAATGAGGCCAAAAACACATTCTTGTGTTCAGATATTTACGATTATTTAAATAGTTGTCAACCGAAAGTAACGAATATGCCATTTGTAAATTCCTACTAAAAAATTAGGAGTGTTACTTAAATATATGCTTTCAATGATGTATCAAAAAACCGAATCATATGCAAAGATGTAAAACCAAATTAAAATTCTTGAAAAATAGAAAAGATAGGTAATGAGCATTACTTCAGAGCATTATTTTGATGCTTGATGGTGAAATCGATGATCGAATCTGAGTCATAAATTTACTAAAAATGATAAAAATGAGTAAAATGCATAGAGTGTGCTTAAAAATGAAAGGATAAGGAAGTTTAGTTTTGTTAACAAATTAATTTTTTTTTTAGATTGATAAAACATTTATAGCGTTTTTAAAGCAACTCGAATTCTTTAGAAATGTTATAAATAAAATTAAGCAAAACTAGGCGAAAAACTTAAAAGTATTCAATTTCAAAGTGTATTTTTATGAGTCTATCTTTTAAGTTGATCGTGAGATTCTTTCAAAACACTCGTATATTTTTAATGAAATATCTACTATTTTCTAATACTAGGGCATAAATTATTCGCATAAATCCAGCCTTTATATTGGGCTGGTAATGAAGACGGATTTTTTTAATAGAAGAAAATAATTCAGTATTATTAATTACTCAAACGGAAATTTAAAAATAAAAATGTTGCTTCTATGGTATAAATATAAAACATGTTCAGTTACCTCAAAATAGTGATATAAATTCTTATTGTTGAAAGATAAAATTATGAACTTACAACGCTGAGCCCATAACATTGATTTTAGTAAATTTCAGTTAAGAAGCTTCCTTTGTTGGGGATATCATGGAAAAAATTAATATTAATAAGAAGGACTGTGTTATAAATTATATAATTTAATTTTTTCCCCCGTTATATAAAACTGTCAATGCAAGGTTGCATAATATATTAGACTAGGTGGCCAATGCTATCCTTTCACATGCGATTAAAACACGATAAATTGTATGTCGAGGTTTGTAGTTTGTAGTAGGATGAAAGAAGAACCGGTTCCTTTGTAAGAATTGTTTATTTGTGAAATAACAATGGTGCCTAAGGATAATACATAAACAATAACAAAATGCTTTTGGCCACAATATTGGCGGTGAAGCATAAGAAAAAGCAGAGGAACATGAGATATGTACACGTTAAAACATCTTTGTACAGAATATTAAAATTTATATGACACAAACTCGTGTGAAATGTGATATTTACATTACAAAATCTCTTTGTGCGCACTATTTGACCGTGCCGTTTTGATGCATCCAAGTAAAGAACATTAGAGCCAAAAAATCAATTTTTCACTTCGATTCTTAAACAGTACAATGCGTCATTCTGAATTATGAATTCATCAAAAGCGGAGAACTTAATCTTTAAAGTGGTAACTCATTTATCGATTATAGTAAAGTATGAAGGGAGAGAAAGGGATCGTCAGAATAAATCCCCTTCTAGATTTAATATACCGGGTGGCCATAATTAAACTGACAGTGCTCACAGTGTTCTGTAGCGCGATCTATTTGCGAGAATGACGCCACATTTTGTAGGAAGATTAAACAAGACGGGGGACGAAGGATTCCGCGAAAAAATAAATTAGTTCCAAAAGTCACCGCTAGGGGAATATTTGGTGCTGTGTAATAGAAAATAGAGTGTTTGGCGCTGTGTAATAGAAAATAGGGAATTTCTGTGACTGCATGTGGTGATTTGTCATCCCAAATTCGGCAGTTCTGGGTATTCACAGTTCCATTCAGGTAAAAGTGGGCCTCGTCTTCCCATAAGATTTTCCACGGCCAAGCATCATCCACCTCCATTCTGGTAAGAAAGGTGAGAGCAAAAGTCAATCGATTATCATGGTCGGGGTACAGTAACTCCTGTACACGGCTGATCTTGTACGGATAGAAGTTGATAATCTTTCGTAAGATTTTCCATACCGTACTGTAAGGCATATCCATATTCCGAGCTAATCCACGAGCGCTAGAGGTGGCAGCAATATTGTCTGGTCCTCTGTCGACAATCGCCGTGGCAACTGCTTCGATTGTATCCTGTGGTACAGGTTTTCGTCCTCTGCCTGACTGAACCTTCAGAGAACCTGTTTACCTCAAACGTCGCAACCATTGCTTTTAGCCCATTAACTGACACAGGACCGTTACCTTTACGCATTTTTTTGTGCGTTCTAAAAGCACGAAGAGCGGCTGACGCGTTGCACTGGTTGAGGTAAAAGAATTTGACCAGTAACGCACGCTCGACTAAAGAAGGAGACATTGCACATAAACTTTCAATCCGATTGATTCGAAACGTAACACATTGCCTTTTAAAACCCAAGCAGCTGGCACTGTGCCAATGGATGTAACGTGAAATTTGAATAAAAAACTTCTTCTTCTGCTCAGCGTACGTGATATTGCAGATCACGAGACTTTATCGGTGTTTATGTAGATTTTACGCTTTTTTAAAAGTGTTGCCATATTGCACTTGAACTAAATAAGAAAATGTGCATAAAAGGTAATTTTATTCCGTATTAATTTGCATTTGTTAACACTCTATTTTCTATTACACAGCGCCAAATATTCCCCTAGCGGTGACTTTTGGAACTAATTTATTTTTTCGCAGAATCCTTCGTCCCCCGTCTTGTTTAATCTTCATACAAAATGTGGCGTCATTCCCGCAAATAGATCGCGCTACAGAACACTTTGATCACTGTCAGTTTAATTATGGCCACCCGGTATATGGTTTTTCCATGCAAAACGAATAATGTACACCTACGCGGATGTTGCCAATAAAGTTTTAAAATTTAACGGTGTTTTTTTAAAATTTAAACGTTCAGTGCAATTGTTAATGGTGAAATTACAAAAAAGCTAGCGCGCCATCTAGGTGCAGAAAAATTGTTTATAATCTTTATAATTCGATTTTCAAACACATAATAAGATGTGTAATTCTAAATTAACAATATGCACGAAGCGGAGAAGAAAATGGTACCTGCTTTATCGATTTTGGTAAAGTATGAAGGGAGAAAAAGGGATAAAACAAAAAAACACATTCTAGAAATAATACATATAAATAAATGTTTTATATATTAAAGTTGTAATTTTATTAAAACATCATCCAATGATTCTATGTTATTTGCATATTTGTGAATATATATAGATACACACAAAAAAGCCTCCTAGTCTTTTCGGAACGACCACGCAAGGAATGCATCGATTTTATCCACTTGTTTGCAATTCACAAGTTTCACAATTGCGTTTGAAGTTAATTACGCAATTTCGCGCCGTAGTGTTGCGAGTCAACAACTCTGCTTAATAAGTTTTATCACGCAACAGCGGCATCAAGGAAACTTAATAAAAATAAAAAAAAGTAAATACACGGAAGTCTGAAATATTTAGAGATTATTAGTTTTTAGAGTAGTTTTTACTGGTAATTAGGAAAAATAAAATCGTCACATTATTTTTTAAAGTATTGAACGGTAGAAAAATAATTCTTGCGAAAAAAAGAATAAAAAACTTTCTTAATAAAATGTTTCGGAAAATGGTAAGGAGTTTGTTAAATGAAAACAAAAATTTTTTTAAAACTTTTTTGAGGGGAATTTTTGGCATGTGGTCATCACCACGACGTTTTAGTGTTGAAAAATGTACAGCATAATTTAAGGAGATATATTTTTTTAGTGATATTTGAGAATGAGCTGTAGTTATAGACTCTTTGATTATAGCCTTTTGAAAGAAAGAAATGGAACCGGTATCAACTTTTAAAAAACTGTAAACTAGAATAATAACAATTAAAAATGAGAATCCCTTGGTATTATGTGCTTGTATATAGAAGAAAGAAAAAGTATGTAGTATTTTGTTGTTTCGCTTTCCTTTTACTAATCCACGTTTTAGAACTGTAATACGTAATCATAGTGAACTTGCGTAAAATCTAATTAAAAAGTTAAAATTGAGAAAAGTAAAGAAAACGTAGTTTCTTAGATCCTTGAATTTACCTTTCGGAGAATAGAAATGAAAATTAAAATGTATAACGTATTTTAGATTATGCATAAACATTTTAAAACATTGTAAGATATTTTGATAGCAATACAAAATATATTAGATTTGCATAAGAATTTATGCTTGCTATTAATGTAAAGCAAACACAATGCGAACTTCATTGGCTGTATATGCAATTTTGTCCAAGGTATTTTAGATCTTTACGATGAAGGTGTTCCCCTCAAGGTGCAACTAACGCAAAATCTAATTACATAAGGCAAAGTGAATAGAATATATGTTGTGTTAGATTCATGTATATTCCTTTACGAGAAGAGATATAATACTCAAAAAGCTTAAAATAATTTGGAACATTATGAATTATTAAAAGGCTGCAAGGCTTATTCACAATAAGGAATAACAAAAGAACCAAACATAAATATATGTTTGTAACTCCCATGAAGTTATGTACAGTAAGTTTTATTTTACAGCCAAAATATTAACTAAATATTCTAATTTCATACGCGTAAAGAAGAACGGGATAGAATGAAATTTTATTAATGAGAAAACATAGTGCGGCGTGAACTCCACACTATGTTTATTTTATTAATATTTACTTGTTCTAAGAATGAGCTTTTTCGATGGCGTAGTATGCCTGTAAAAGACTTTGCACCAATGAAATTAATTTAATCAGTCCACCTTCATCATATAATATACTCATATTATATGGGGGTAGAAATCAATGGATAGGTAAATCTTATACTTCATTCCTTTAAGTCTATATTTAAGATTGTAGTTATATGCTTTTCATCATGACATATAACGAAGGATACAGATCAAAGAACTTCATTTGTCTAAATGTGGTGTTGGAAATTTTACATTATAATGGTTTTAGTGTTTCTTTCGATGCAGTAATGATTAAAACAGTTTTTCTGTAGATTCAAAATATTGTTTTACATTAAGTATTAAGAATTAGGTAGGTATTAGAGCATTTAAGAATTTAATTGTGGTCGCAAGATTCTTCCTATTTGCCTTTATTATGCAGCTCTGACCAAGCCTCCCCACCACACATACTCGAGTACCCGGGGGTTCTCCTGTGACGACCTGTTATGTGAACTTCTTTTGGTGTACGATTCTGCGCGGGTGAACAGACTCGTGTATTTGGTCTAGCTAGACCTACACGTGGAGATTTGCAACAACAATAAACCCGGCAGATTTTAAAACTTTTTGACAATTTGTGTTAAGATACAGTGTCTCATAATTCTCTTTGTAAGCCCCAAGGCCCGCTGTTGGAAAAACATATAAAGTGATCTCTGCAAGGTTTATGTTCACTCCTTTGTTGCAACCTTACAAAGAGTTTAAGAGGACAATCTACAATTTTAGCTTCTTGAAAATAAAGCCTATGATGTTTCTCTCTATACTGTTAACGTGACATCACAGCTGGGTTATTTGTTGTTGTTGTTGTTGATTCTATTGCCCCCTGGCCGGAAGTATTCCAGACCAGGTCCATATACGTAAGCGGGCTGAGGGGTGCGGCTTCGGTTTATAATGTTACCACAAGGGCTGATTTAGCCAAGTGATGCCTCAATTTCGACCGAGCAACTCCAGGGGCGACATCTGGGGGATCATACCCTCTCCCACCCTTTCTGACCTCATAGATGTTCTCTCCTATCTACGGATTTAACGTGTCCATATCCGGCCTAGACAGGGAGGTATTTAATAGCACATGTCGGGATTCGATCCGTGCACCCTCAGCATCGAAATCCGATGCGTTACTACTGGGCTACCTCGAACCCGTACTGGATAATTTAACTGATATAATTATTCCTGATGTAATTGATGGGAAAGCAATAAGAGAAAATCGCTAATGACAGGAAAATAGCTTTGATCAATAGCATGAATATATATTTTTTTATTTTAATTTTTTTTATTTATTTCTAGCAGTAGCACTGAATATACATCATTCGCCAGAGTGATAACACTCAGCGCAAACACACAAGGTGCAACAACAAACTAACAACAGAGAAACAGAAACATTAAAAAATGAACAAACAAACATAACCATAACAAAAGTCAATCAGTATGTAAGGCCTGTAGCTGTTCTCTAGCCTTCCATTATCTACCATAACAACCTCCAGAGACTGCTGGGCATACCCTAAGATGCTCAGCGTCCATAACACATTGTTGCATAAGATGCAGTTTGGGGTAGATAGTATTCCGAATCTGTGCAAGTAACTGGCAAGACAGTCGTGACCTGTTTCTAGCCTAAAGGCAGCAACAGCATGTTGTCTTGGAAACTGTGGGATATTTTCAAGAGTGTCTCTCCAAGTTTTATCACTAATTTGTTCAGTTATTTTAGTCTAACAGTTCTTATTCAAAGTATTTTTAATCATTCTATTTATTGAAGAGTAAGGGATTTCTCATTGCGTACATCGCAAAATAGCTGTGCCTTTTTTTTTTGCCATATGATCAGCCATATCACTTCCATTTGTATAACAATGTTAAGGTATCTATTGCAGTACAATATTCTTTTTCAAGGTAAACAGTAACCCGAGATTCTCTTTACAATTTTTAAGTCTCTTAGAGTCCGAATAATCCAGAGAAGAAGCTTCTTGGATTGTTGAGATGAGTCAGAGATTTGAACGACACTTTCAAAGTCTTTCACACTTGTCAATAGTTAGCCATTCTAATAGTTTCCACTTCACCGTCAAACGGCGAGGTATTTGGACCTAAAGTTACATAGAATGCAAAAAGTTCTGAAAATATCTCGGCTAATTTGTTCAGTTAATTTTGTCTGATATTTCTCATTCAAAGTACTTTTAATTATTATACTTACTGAAGAGTAAGGGATTTCTCTTTGAGCACATTGCAAAATACCTGTGCCATTTTTTGCCAAAAGATCAGCCATCTCATTTCCATATATAGACCAATGTGAAGGCATCTATTGCAGTACAATATTATTTTTCAAGGTTAGCAGTAACCCGAGATTCCCTTTACATCTTTTAAGTCTATGAGAGGCTGAATAATCCAAAGAAGAAGCTGCTTGGATTGCCGAGATGGAGTCAGAGAGTATAAGGGCACTTTCAAAGTCTTTCACTCTTGTCAATAGCTGTTGAGTAGACAGTCTAATAGTTTCCACTTCATCGTCAAACGGCGTGGTATTTGGCTCTAAAGTTATATAGAATGCAAACAATTATGATAATATCCCGGCTCCTGCATAATTCTCCTGGTCCAACCGAGATCCGTCAGTATAGACATGTAGCCTGAATGGCTACTTGTCTATACTGACTACTACTACTTCTACTTTTTCTTCCGTACCCCTTGAGTAAGATCAATTATACACTTCACGAGGGGAATTAAAGGATCAAGTGGAGTAGACAAAATTTCCGGGCAGTCCTTGATGCCAATTTCATTTTAAATTTTTACGACTTTTTGAATACAACCTTCTTGTGTTTTTAATCTTCTGTTTTGGTTGTAACTGTAATTTCTCCAATAACTATTTGCTGGTAACCGAATTAACGTCTCTGAATAGAAAATGTAAAAATCCCTATGTAAGGAAGTTAAAAATATCTTAACTTTTAAAACTACTATGCATTTTGTGTCATTAATTTTCATACATATCTTAAGTTTTATTAAATCGTAATACACAATTTTGCTTCGCCTCTTCCATGCGATTTTTTTTTATTCTGATGCTTTGCATTTTTAGATTCTTCATCATAAATCCTATTACATTTCGCTATCAATCAGTAACACGATTTTAGAACTGCGCCACTTAATTGATCAAATTAATCTACTTGTATTCGTTATGAAAGAGAGAAATTAAAATCACTTATATCTTAAAATAAAAACTATAAACATGATCAATAGCATGAATGTATTACAAAATACAAAATTACAAAAATAATTTTGAAATCTGTAATACTATTTTGTTACTTTCAGGTTTATTAATTTTTAGCTTCTCTAAAACGTTAAATGAAAGATTAGAATCGCTAAAATTTAATTTAATTTCGATTTGACCATTCTAATTTAACATCTTTTAATTTCCCTATCGCTTTTTTTATCTATATTTTGCATTGAAGAACACTTTCTAATTTTAAACCCCAATAGTAAATAATCCAATTAAGATACATTTTGTAATTACATTAATTGAGAAATATAATTTAAAATCATCATCTTTGAATTATTTATTGTTATACAAATTCAAAGATCATCTTGCGTAGTTTTAACTCGTTTAATTACTGCGAGTGTAAAATAATTAAATGAGAATGCAAAAAATGTATAAATTTAAAGATATTAAATGTAAATGACGATACCAACTACAAAAAATGTATTCAACCAAACATTAAATTTCTTTTAATGGCAGATTCGAAAAACAGGGAAATTAAGACATTACTGCTAACATGTCATGTTGGAAATTTAGCATCTTGAATAGTCTAAAGGGAGACAAAAAATTAACAACATCAATTTTTTTTAACTATAAAGTAAACGTATTTAATCATAAATATAATGGGCATTTAGCTGTATAAATGTTTTTAATATGAGCCTGATAATCATAATCATTTAATAGAAAGACTATTATTTTCCACCCTTTCTATGCTTCAGATATTAGTCTATGATAAAATATAAATGTCAGATATTAGTCTATGATAAAATATTCAAAGTATAAATTATAGCTATGACTATGCATATATGTATAACAAACCTCCGTAACATGTAAAAAAATTACCTTCATTAAGCAACTAACTAGATTTGCGACAGTAAAAATTTGGCACGAAACATGTTTTTCCCTTTAGAGAAACATAAATTATTTTTAAGTTTTAACTCTTTAATGAAGTAAATGACTGCAGCCTTCTTAAATAATTAACTTTATTAAAAAAAAGTCTTATCTAAACTTTCAAACGCCAAGAACATTCGGAGAATGAGTTATTTTTTTCTTCCAGAAAAATATGCTGGGAGTCAACCTAATGATAAGTTATTTAATTACGTAGGATTCCCATTAAAAGCTTATCAAGGTGTTCTTTTTTCAATTTTCAAGTTTATCGCAATAAGTATTCATTACCTCAAACTATGTTAAAAGGAACCATGATAATTTTTGTCAGTCTCTCGAATAATTTCCCTAAGCTTTCTGTTTATGAAGTTTTAATTGAAATTTTAAGCGTTCCTAATTAAAGTACATGACACGTTAAAGAGGAATTATCAGTTTTTGAAATCCTGACATAGATTAATTAACTTTAGTATTTGACTTTTTTTTCTTTCACACATCTCTCAATTGGGAAAACTTCTGATAATATGAATCAATCGCTGTAAAATTTTAATATTTCTTTTTTTTTTCTCTTCTCCTCTAAATGAAGTAAAATTAAATGGCAAGAAAAAGTTATAACGTCAGCCGCTAAATTGAATTTAAAACCTCTTTTGTAAATCGCATCTAATAGCCTAAAGTGGTAACAGTTTTTTCACTCTATCTTTACACAAACATAAAATGTATTTGAATCATGCTATTAGCAGTGTTTTATCAGGATGTTGTTCTGTAAAAATTTTAGCTACCTTCAAAGCGTTGTTTTTGCGTTGGAATCATTGTTAAAATGGAAACATCTCGAGGGTGAATGAGGCTTTTAATATTTATTTGAATGATACTCTAAAAGTCTTCTGTTCGGCAGGTAAAATTTCAGAAATTCCAGTGGGTATATAAATCAAGATTATTTTAACATTTAATTTATAAAGGAATTAAACCAATAAAGCATTAACAAGTGAATACATCTAAAAAAACAATTATTCCTTTACAAGTATAAAATGAAATTCCGTTTAAAAACGTCTTTATGCTATATAGCTCTCAGATATATCTCCAATATTAGTGCAAACATTGCATTTTGCTTCATTCAGTTTTAAGTTCAAACAGTTTTAAGTTGATTATAACATTGTCTATATGCGTGTTTGTCTTAAATCAAAGTGTCAGATGACCTCAGAGATCTTCAATCCCTACGTTAATCTATCGGAATTTTATTATTATAGTGCCTGTCTTACTACGTTTTAGGAAATGCTGATTTTAAAAACTCTTCTTTGCCTTTGTAAGTAGGTGTTTTATGGTAGGGTGAAAATAAAATACTATTTAAGCATTTTTCTCAAAAAAGAACTTCAGTTTTCTAGTACAAGACATCAATACCTTAATGTCTGTAAAACATTAATTCCAAAATTTCAAAATATAAAAATATTAATTCAAAAGCTTCAAAATATGTTCTTTCTCATTTTAAAAATACTAAGGTCTAGTTTACATTGCTTCTGGAGCATGGCGAAGTAGCAGCGATAAAAATATTAACCAATCACGGAGTTCAACGAAATAAACACGTGATGCGAGAAACCAATCAAAGTAAAAAAAATTCGTCTCCAAAGAAAAAACTCAACACAGCTCTCTGGAAGCAATGTGAACAAGTCTTATTGAAAAGATTCTCCATAACTGAACCAGGGGTTTGAAAATCTCCGGCCAACGGGCTTCAAATCTGTAATGTTTGCATATTATTTTTTAGTAACTTTAAACAAATAAACACTTGAACTGGAGCATCTTTATCATACATTCTTACTCTAATTTCTCTAAAATTTCCATTCTAGGTGGAGTGAATTACCGTATATATTAACAAAATGTAAAATTTACATTCATTACATCATAGGAATGTATAGCTCATTGCAAATCCAAGCGAATAATGTGAACATACATTTTAAAGTATTTTGATAAATAAAATGTTGGTGAGACATGGCTAACAGAAGAAATTATTCAAAAACCTGTAGGGAACTAAGCTTTCGGTAGCTTCAATTACTGTTCCGTAATTTTTATCGAAACGTAGCTTAATTTTCATAGAAGGAATGAAAAAGATAATTATTCTCTTCGTAAAAATGCGATGAAATATGAAAAAATATTTAGTTAGTTCTCTTCCCATATTTAGCCGCTTTGTTTACAATGTATATCACTAAAAATTCCGGAGAGGTCATTAAACTACTCTCTAAGTATATGTTAAAGACATTAAAAATTCATGACTAAATTACCCAGAATGCCTAATTCAGGCAAAATTGACAAACAGAAGTAATTAGAGAAATTGAACCACTGAATATATTTATTTAGGATTGATAATCTAAAAAAATGTTGCATGTAAAAATAAAGGAAATGCTAATAAAGTCATTTCGAAAAAGAATCAATCGATGTTTTTACTGCCGTATAAAATAGGTCGTGATATTTATCACGTAATTCTACAACTGCATTTTTTTCAACTAAATATATGTATATATTAGTTTTCACTTAATATGTCAAGACGAAAGTCATCACGTCTTTGAAAAATTGAAAATGGTTCAGTTAGAAGCTAATTTTAAAATGCGTTTTTCGCTTATTGGAACTATGCTTAAAGTGCATTTAAAATTAAGGAATACGTATTCTTCCAACTTCGATATTTTAAAAATTCATTTCTGCTGAGAAAGAGTCTGGATTGTAATTGGAGTACAATTGTATTTCGATATGTTGCTCCTCGAACAGATTCTATGCTTTCACAAAAGACATCATAAAATCAGTCATGTATGAGACGCATCATAACTTCACTCACAATCAGCGATACGCGTCTTCCTTATCGAATTCACTGAGGTAGGTATCAGGACCCTTTCATATCAGTCGTTTATCCCCTAACACTCTCGTAGGTCCCATTCTGATTAGCCCTCGTGTAGCAAAAATTGACCTTAGAGCTCCAAATCAAACCAAACCAAACCAAACCAAATCCATAACATTCTCTTATCATTCCTCGTAGTATACTAACTTATTTATAGCCCGCAACGTTTTTTGATAATCAAGGGAAGTAGTCATTAAATTTGTGAGCATATATTTACCAAGAATATCGTCTGAGCTTTTAAAGAGTTAAAAAAATTAAGCTTTATCTTCGCTAAAAAAATATCACCAAGTTTTTCAACAAGCCACCTCCATTAATGTTAAAGAAATATTTTTTTTATAAGAAAGGTTCTATCTTTAGTCCTACCCAGACTTGTTTGTGAAAGAAACATGTTATGAAACCTGTTGAAAAACTCCACTGACTAGTTTTCATTTCAGACTAGTCTATTCAGCTGTAGTACGACAAAAATTACAGTACCCTGGAAACTAACCAACCATTTAAAAGTCATTTTAACATTTTCCTTACAGGGTGGGATAGCATGTATCCCAAGAATGCTGGCTATAATACTTAATAAGATTAAAAAGGGGTAATAATAAGGGGTTTTAATATATATATAATTTTAAAAAACTAGTAATGTCTTAATTCATCACTCTTAACATTTAAAAACTATTAATTCCTCACTTTACTATTCAAAATTACATACCCCTTTTTAATCTTATTAAGTACTTAATTTTCCCTTGGGCATTCGTGTTAAATCCCAAAAGATAGGCTAAATTTCAGTAGTGTCGTCCCAGTAAAACTAATGTAGAAATCCCATTGTTACAATTTTTGGTCACCCCAGGCAATATCATTAAAGATGGCTGACTTTTTAACGAAATAAGACGCGACGCGGCCTCCATAAAAATTAGATCAGATCAGCGCATCAACAAATAACTTTTATCCAATCAAAAAGTAAGTCACACCTCTGTGTCACGTGATGGGATGACTTTATAAAACTATCTGATGTCTAAATTTAGACGCACTGTGTAATATTTTGCCGGCTACGAAAAACCCGGCGGAGGGGCCGGTGAATTTAATAAAAATGTAGTTCGAGAAATTTGTGGTATGATTTGTGTGTCCGAGGGTTGAGATGAATTGAGGAGCCAGTTCTTTATAGCTACTTTCGAGATGCTGAAAAACGGCATCGGCCAACGACATTGTATGCGAGAACTGTTTTAAAAACGTTTGTGATGCACGGCCGGGCGACATGCCATGTTTCTAACCTCAAGTAGATAAGGCGAAACAGTCTTCTAAAGCTACGACTCACCAATCATTCTTCTGCCCGCGTCCGTGTCATTACATATATATATATATATATATATATATATGTGTGTGTGTGTGTGTGTGTGTGTGTGTGTATAACCCCCTTAATGCCCGTTCTTACAAAGGGGATATGGAATTTCCCGTTCTAAAGAGGGAATCGGGAAAACGGACCCCGTAAGCTAAAGGTTAAACGACACTGCACGGCCATGCACTCGTGTGAAGCTGATTCACGAGCAAAACACCGTTTTATATCTTCCCAGTATGTAGCAGCTTGAAAATACATGGTATAAAAACTGCTAAAAATATTTTTTTTCATTTGTATATTTTAAGAACATTGGTTCGTCAGTATATTTTCAGAAAAGCAGCAAGAAGTTTGTTAAAATGGGGATAATAAATTAATTTTCCTAGTAATGTATCTATGTTGAAATACATTTTTTACAGTGTTTTATCCAGATTTTAAAATTTTTAAAGGCAGTATATTTTATCTTAGAAATGATAAAAAATGTCTTATCCCCATACAACTTTATTTTATTGAGACAGATATGAATAATTCACAAGGAATATGAATAGCTTAATGGATGAATATTACGCCTTGAAAATTAACATGGTGAATAAATGTTATTCCTTGTTGATAATTATAGAATATAGGTATAAATTACATTCTGCAAGTAAATTTACGAATGTTATCAACTGAAATTTCAGTTATGGACAAATATAGATAAGCTGTAACAGATTTAACGTATTATCTCGAATTTCTATAGCAAAATAATTTCTTTCCTTGTTACTAGAATATATAGTAATGGTTAATGAAAATATCACAATACAATAGATATAACCTGTATAATACCGTAAAGATAACTATTTCCTAATACTTTTGTTCAAATGTTCATAAACTTATGTACAATGAAAGAAGTATTTCCTTTAGTGTAAACTCCGTAAAACATAATTCATGTGTAAATAAGATTTTTAAAAAAGTTTCTGGATTGTGTCACCAGTATTTAAAAAGTACAGTTATTAAATTCATAGTAAAAGGGAAGCTCAAATCAAATGCTGCGAAACCTGGAATTTCTGTACATAGGCACATTTACTGTTTTCAACAGGAGCCAAATGATCTCCTATGTTAGGAAAGTTCCTAAAAATGTTACCACTATTACTGCCAGGGTTAAAATAGGCTATTGCCCCCCAGAAATATTAAAAAAGAAGATTCCACCTTGTTGATTCTCATAAATGTCTTGTGTGCCTGATGGAGAGAAATACGCTGGAGGCCATCTTGACTTTCTGTACTGCAGAGAATCACTTTACGAGTAGATATACTTTGATTGGACTGTGTGGCTGACAGTTACAATCCATTGTTCTTATTTTTTCAAATTCTCTTGTTGTTGTGTATTGCTTTCCACTCCGTTACATAGGTGCTTAAGCCTCGATACAGGTATTATGATGTAATGTAAAATCGTGGTAAAGCATTTTAGAGAAAACATTCGTGGCATGAGTTCGGAATGGTTGAACCATAGACAATGTTCCGGTGCGGTGAATTTTTTCAAGCTTAGTCACAAATGAAGATAATCCCATTTGTGAAGGTGTTGTCACTTAATTTGTAAGAAGAAAATGATCCGTCTTTAACTGTAAAATCCTTGTAAAATCTTGTCTGGAGAAGTATTTTGAATGCTTGTAAAACCTGTAATATAAATAGGATGATGATAGGTAGTATTTAAAAGAATGGATAACGAAAAAATATGTTCAAAAACTAAATACCAGATCCTTATATATAAAAAAACCTAGTAAAAAAAGGTTGATTGCTATTTTTTAAAGGTCGGACTTGCACTAATGCCACCAGGGGATTTCTGTTGTTGGCCTTACTCTTGGATCTTTCAATACTTGTAAGTAAAAACGTTTCAACTTTTGATAGTGCATCATAGGAATAATGTTAAAACGAGGAGGATAAAGGTTGTAATGTCGGTCTATACTCACATACCCACATATATTGAAACTAAACATACAAAAGGGTAAATTACAGGTAGTCAAAATGATAAGTATGTTATATACAAACAACTACAAAAAGATAGTTTACAAAATAATACTTCATACACTTTGAGAAATATGCAGCTCTTACGTTTGATAATGGGGAAAAGCTGCAGAATTAAAAATGTTTCCTTCGGGAATAATATTCGGATTTAACAAAAAAAAAATTCTATTTTTGGAAAATTCTAAATTGTACAGTATTTATTGCCGGAAAATATAAAAGATATTTTGTAATCAATAGATATTTCCTGTACATATAGCTCAGAAATAAAACGTGGTAAAGCAAAATGTGAGGACGTAAGTGTTATATACTCAAATCTATTTGAACCAAAAAATTTCCATAAATTTATGCATGGAGACTGAAAGATAACCTCTTATTTTCCATTAATTAAATAAATTGATTATCACAATTAAAATGTGTTTTTCTATCTTACAGATGTTGAGGTTAATAACTGTTTTACCTTAAAAAATATAACAGGAAATAAAACCCCAAAAACTGTAGAATATTGTAAAGAGACAAAAAGCTAAAACGTAAAATTAATAAAAATTTCACTTTGAATTTTGGAGGCATAAAACAGGTTTTTCCTTCGAGAGCCACATCTTTATTTTTTTGGACTGCTATTTTTTTCGCTGCTGTTGTCTATTTTTTTCACATTAATCCATGTTTTCTTTCTTTTTAAGTTTCTTTGTTTAGCAACAGACCCTCGTCGCAATTTATCTTTTGTTGGCACAAGGCAACGGTCATTTAGTCATGAGTTTTGTATGTTACACGTTTTGATTCTCGACATCGGTACAAAATTCAAGAAGAGTATTTTATATAATTTAATGTGAATTTTTAAGGATATTTTCATTTTACTTCAACCATATTTTCATCAATTCGGTGAAATTACTTTTATGTTTACAATACTTTTAAGATTTTTTTTAATATACAAATACCTTTATGTTTATGTCCTTTTTATGAAACTTTTTCAGCTCCAAATACCTTCTGTAACATTTGCTACTTGACTTTTTAAAAACAATTTACGATTCATAGATATTTTTACTACGGTTTGATGCTTGTAATAAATCCACAATGCTTACCTTTGCGTTACAAACACCAAACATATCAATTTAGCAACTACCTACAGTGACATACTCAAAAAATTAAGATTTACTACCTGTCATATGATAAAATGATCACTGCAGTGTTTGTAACGTGTCTATAACACATAATAATAAAAAAAGGGCTACACATTTTTGGAAACTAAATTTCTATTCTTAGATCACCGCAGTCAGATAACTTTTATTACATACATTCTAACCTCTTTTTTTAACTCTCAGGTCCAGAGATCAATCATGCGTTGAACTTCCTCTTAGCTGATATCTGGTCCCGATACGAAAACATACCCTCCCATACAAAACTGCGCCTCGAATATATTTCACCACTATATAAATAGATAAATGCGGATACAAAACAGTCCAAGTTGGCGAAAAAAATCGTGACAGAATGTTTAATGTATGGTTTTTCCTTACGCGAGTGCCAATAAATAGCACTGTAGAAGACGAATGGCCAACAACTTTTTGACGCTGTTTTGTTGCGGTCCATGATTAATAGAACAGCGCTCTGGATAACATTTCTTCATTTTATTTTCGGGATCCGTGACGCGGAGAAAAATTGTTTACTTCCATTCGTATTTTAGGAATTTAATACCCCCTTGAGATTAGAGCAGAATTGATTCTGGAATTTCTTACATATATGCTATCAAAGCGATATAAAGACACCTAAGAGACATTTGCAAATATATTTTCTCAGACGTCCCGGAAATACGCTTCGCGCTTAGAGATAGCTTTCAATAAAAATTATTGCTTGTTTTCCCATATTCGTTTTTCTTTTCTGCTTTTAAATCCTTTTTAAAGTTTCGTCTTAAAGAATATGGGGATTAAAAGATAATTTCTTAAAATAAATTGATGTCTTTTAATATTTTTGCAGTACCAAGTTAGATATCTGCATGTGAGATATATTGGGTACTTATAACTAACAACAGGGCTTAAAAGCTTAATTATCAGCACATATTCATTCACTAAAGCAGAAGTTTCCAGGTTCAATTCCTGGCCATAAAAAACAGAGCCCATAGAAAAGAAATGCATACCTAACCGAAAACAATTCACTGAACAACGCAGTTTTAAGGTCTATTCACACAGAATCCGGAGGAGTTAGCGTCAAAATTTTTAACCAATCATATACCAGTTAGGGCCAAAGGAACCAATCAGCGCCAACTAAACCTTCAACGCTGACGCTGACGGATTCTATGTGAACAGGCCCTTACAGTGCCTTCTTCAGGAAGAGAAGCCCAAATCCTGTCCGACCGCCCTCTAGATATCTGGCATTGTCCAATCCCCTCCTCTGTACTCAAAAACATGCTGCAGCAACTGGTTCCCTTCACTAGTTAGTGACGCTGTAAAACAGACATCTCGCCAGAGTTCTACCCGAAATTAGACATTTGCCTAGGGAGTGGAAGTATAAAGAGGCGTCAAGATCGAACGTAACCGTAAATTTTACATCAAACATGGCACTAAATCAAAAGATAAAAATTTAATCTAGAAAAAAAATGCTTATGAATGAAAAGTTTTAAAAATGGGGTATGTGAAGAAAAAAAAATAATTGAAGAATAATATAAGGGTGTAAGAATGACATACGAATGCATTCAGGCAAACTTAAGCATGCAAAACACGAAAAAATATTAAAAAAATGCTTAAAGCATAAGTGCAAGGCATTGTGGGAATTAAACAGGTCTCAAAGAAAAACTTCAAAAAGCAGGCATCCCCAAGAGCTAAAGCTCAAAACTGCAATATTTATCGAATCAGGGTTTGGCTAGTTTCATTTTAAGTGAAGTAAAATTGACGAGTCACTATGAGGCATAATGTTTATCATTGTACCAACCTAACGAATGACACGATTACGTCTTAGGTACACAAACCTGTCCCCCAGAAATACCCCTATAGGAACGCAGCGAATGTTAAATTATTTATTTTATATTATTACGAATAGTCTGAGAATTAATTAACAAGTAAATCTGTGGAGAGAGCTAAAGATTTTAGTTTTGGCTTTCATTTTCGAACGGACTTTATATTCTGAGTGAGGTAACAATAAGAAATGTTAATATATTTGGCAGATTGATAATTGCATGGTAACAGGATAAAAATAGTCAAACAATAAAATTTTAGAAATAAAAATTTACCATTTGACGCTTTTAAAATAAAAGATAGCTTTTCGAACGTTAACACCTATACTAGCTGAGTGGCAACCCGATGTCTTGCTTTTACGATTTAAAATGAAATAGTTTCATTTCTTAATGATTAAAAACCGTAGAATTTTTAAAAAATGAAATAATTTAAAATTTTCTTTCTCAAATTTCGGTTTTTGGCTTTTGAAAAAATTCTTTCAAATTTCCGTTTTCCAATTTTGCTTTTTGACAAAAAATAAATTCATTCAATTAGAAAAAATTCAAAAGGTTTTAACTTCTCATTTCCTAAAACTAAAATTATTTCTGGTACTTTAAAATTATTTCTGGATTTCAATTGTTAAATGACTCGTTCTCAACTAATAATTTTTCCTTCTGGCAACTGAGCAGAATTTCTTTTGAAGAGTAGAGTTCCTGGGTCTATTGACTTTAACTCCTGTCTCAAGATGCTTATTATCAATGTATATGTGCATAATAGAAAAAATTATGAAGTTAAATTAAATTTAAAGTTACCAGTTACATTAATATAAAAATTAAGTTTAAAAACTTCAAAAAGTAGAAGGGTAAGATAAATTTAAAAATTAGAAATATATTAAGATTAAATAAATTAAGATTAAAATGAAGAATTAAAAAATTTAAAGAAAATAAGTTGATATTAATTATAAAGTTACGGAAAAAATGGCCCTCAGCAAACAAGATGGAAAGTTCGCATAATAAAAGAAAAAAAGGCCCTGTGCAGGGTCAAACAATTCGTAATAAGATGATTGCAGAGTTCCGCGCGGGGGGGGGGGGGACAAAAAACACAAAGATATCGAAAATTGGAAAATGCAGCACCACCTAGGACCGAACTCGCAACGTAGGGTTTTCCAGGTCAGCGCGATAGCACTCTGCTACGACAGCGAACATAGGCAGTTTAGCAAGATGGCAGGTGTATCGCGGTAAGGCCGAATGTAAATATTAATCTCGGGTGGAAAAAGTGCTTTAATAATAGAAAGACAGTTCTGACGAATTCAAAATTGGTGGTGGAAGTATCCTATCAGTTGATCATTAATTAGAAACAAATTTCCCGAACTTTCTGGAATTATTAGTGAGTAAAATAATAAGTCGAATAATTACGAACTCGGCATTCAGTTAAAAGTGAGTTTTGAAAGTACGCTCTTTTAGAATGAAAACTTTTTTTTATTGAATGTATTTGGTATATTTTGGAAGCTGAACATCTATCAAATGCCGATAAATCGTAAAATTGACAATAATAGGTGCAGGAAACCGTAAAATTTGTCCATCAAAATTGTCGATTTCGAGAAAATCGGAAAACTGCTTTGGGAAAAAAGCTTCGTTTGCAATGAAAAACATTTTTAAATTTATAAAAATGTGATATCCTTAAAGATGAAGAGTTGTAAAACACATGGAAATAAAAAATTTGTCGATTAGAGGACGGAAAAAATGAATTTTGCATTCATGAAAATAGTGGAAATTTGCGAAACGGAAAGGAGCTGGCCCACCCGGAATGTCAGCTATTTCTGCTCTCCTCTTCTATTGAGTTCGGTGGTTTTAATTGAATAATTAAAAAAGTTTAAAGTTTTGAAAGTTGAGGATAGCATCAGTGCACGCGTCTCGGCCGTCCGCGTATATCGGTACCAGTCGCGATATCCTGCTATGCTCGGTTCGCGACAGTAGCCCGTCCCCGTGTCTTGCTGACTAACAAACTAACATTTGTTTACCTTCAGCTGTTAATAGTACGATATTTTTACCTTAATGTACTACCAAAGACATATATATATATATATATATATATATATATATATATATATATATATATATATATATATATATATATATGTGTGTGTGTGTGTGTGTGTGTGTGTGTGTGTGTAATAAAAGGAGCTTGACATCTTATGAAATGATAACTGAAGATTTTTGTGATGCAATATCGGGGATTCACGGGGAAGCTCATATTACTCCGTAATGTTTTAGTCGTAGAACCAGGGCAGGCGAATGGAGAGAATTGAGGACACTTTCAGAATGACGAAAACACATCCACATTAATTTAATTGAGTTTTATTAAGGAGCAGACTTCTGCTGCACAAGGTTCGCGGAGGATACATTTTATAAAACAGATATTTCGTGGAAAAAGGCCTCGGCAGTGCAACACCGCGGCGGTACGGACAGAGAGCTAAAACTCTACATGTTGGCGGTTTCTAGTACGAACACAAAAAGCTGAAAAGAGACGCTCGGATTCTCGAAAAATAGAGGCGAGACAAACTTTTAATTGCCTGAAAGGTGACAGCTTACCCCAATCACGCCATATCAAATGATGATCGCGTCAGACGTCGAATGTCGTGGAATATTCTTCGTTACATAACGCTTATATAAGCTAGGCTTGAAGGGAGAAACTAATGGATTCATTTGGAATACATAGGTCAAATTCTAAAATGAGGGACGATGTTCTATTGCGGTAAAATAAAGTTAATGAAAGGAAAAGTTATTGTTTCATATATATACATATATATACATACATATACATACATATACATACATATACATACATATACATACATACATACATATACACACACACACACACACATACATACATATATATAAACATTGACAGGTGTTTATAGCTTAGTTTTTTAAGTTGATTTTAATTACTTATTAATCCTGTTTGTACAATTGTTTTCCTTTTGGTCTCTTGCAAGCGTTTATCAGAAAACCCCCGGCAATCACAATAGACAAAACCTTAACCAATAATGCATTTAATGTGTTAAACACTTTTCATTAGCAATGATAAAGCACAGACTGGTGATAAAAAAGCATAGAACAACCTTAAAGCATAGATGGAGTTGATTTCTAATTACTTAAGAGGAAAAACTGTCTACAATTTAAGGTGAAATGTGAGAGAGAAAATTCGATTTGGAATTCAATCATTATACCTTTATACGTAGCAAAATTATATTTAATAGTTTCTAATATGTTTATAATAAAAGCGAGATTGCTAGGTTCTAACAAAAACAATATTGCTTGAAAATGATGAAGAAAGAGTCCTAGACACACTATTTATATACTATACTCATTATTATTTATTTACGCAAAAGAGAGTACTAAATTGAAACAAAAATATTTTTTCTTAAATCGGTAAAAAGCAGGAAATTTAATTCATCGCATAATTATAATCGTCTTCCGTACTCCTTTTTTAAAAACAATTTAATCCCAGTGCCCTTTTAATCTTTTCATGAAACATCGAATTTTACATAACTTATCTATAACCTCTCCCAAAGCTTTAACAAAATCTCAGATATTGTTGTTTGTTCACGGCATTTACTAATTAAATATAATTAAAATTAATTTACTATGCAAAGCATAAAGGATAAATTAATCAAGTTCATCATACCTAAACATCAATTTCCTCGGAAACTCGTAAATCTGCCGCTGAATATTAAGTCCCGTGATTATTCTCTGCACATCGTTTTGGGGTTTAATTGAAAAGTAAAGTTCCAGCGTCTAAGGAAGTCTGAGTAATATTCGGATAAAATTCAGAGGCAATAGGGGTCAAGAGGTCCTTATAAGGGTATTATATAGGGGTAGAGGTCCTTATAAGGTCTTATTTTAGGGTATTTGATTTAGAAGAAATCTGAAATACAGAAAATAAAATCACATGCAAATTTTTTTGATATTAAAAAGCTGAAAACCTCAACCTAAATCAACACCTACCAATAATTATAAAGTTTTAATCTAATTTTGAAGCGGGGTTTGATACGGTACGCGGAAATTTGATGACACAAAAAATTTGATTGTTCTTCTAAATTTTGATAATGTATTAACAATTATGTAAATGCGTATATCCAGTGTTTAGCATTAAGTAAAACTGCATGGGGATGTGGAATTGCATAACTGGTTGATTTATCCTGGAATGTTACCTCCATCTTGGAATGAATCCGATTAGCTAATGACTTATAAAATTCAAATTTCTGAATTTTTTTTAATTTAAATTTTATGTGTAATTATGCTACCCTATTAAGGATCAACAGTAGAATGCTGGCTTAAACATTTTGTTGGCTTTGCGTTTTTTACTGAAGACTATGGACACGACATTTTATAAAGTTGATGTTTTACTAAATTGTATGTTTGCAGAACATTAAATATTTAATAATGCGTAAATACTTGTATGTTCTGTTTAATACGTTATTACGTTACGTTTAATACGTTCTGTTTAATACATTACGTAGCTAACATTGTTTCCAGCTTTCGTTAGTGAAATAATATAAAAAATTAATATATTAAAATTAATACATAATAAATAATATTTGAATATTTATTATAAAGCATTGACTTTTTAAAAATTTATACAAGTTTTTGTATTCTGCTAAAAGGGAAAATTTGGGCTAAACATTAATTATTGTGCAGAATATGGCGGATACTTTAGACAGTAATGCTTTTATGGAACTCAAATAAAATTTTAAAAATATATATCTTCCTTGCTAGCATCATGAATGATTTAAAATTCCTTTAAACCTCTGAAGTTAAAAAAAATATGAAAACAAAAAGACTTAGAAAAACATACCAGTATTTATCAGAAAAAATGTATATTCCTATTAAAGTGTTTCATTAGAAATCATAAGATTTTCCCCCATGCCTCTTTAAAATATTTAATGCAGATATCAAAATAAATCACACAAATTGCATTTATAAGCGACAAATGTTTTATATGAATGGATTTTCGGTGAATCGTTAGTTACGAATATAAAATGATAAGTTTCACAAAATCCTTATTCCTCATGTTTTTATACATTCATTCCTTTTCAATTATTTAAGGAAAAGTTGTAAGACATTTTAAGCATAATTTTCCATATTTATTCTAATCTCTAAAAACCCTAAAGAAATTTCAGACATTATATTTTTTTAATTGTAAATGATCTTTAAAACTTTCCAAAACAACTAGTACTCAAGCACATTTTTAATAAAACTTCAATCTTTAGAGATACTGAATTGCTTTATTTTATCTGTATTTTAAATTTTATTTTAAATGTATTTCTTCCAAAATATAGAAAATATTTGATTGTTCGACAGCATTTTGTGTTGTATATATGATGAAAAGTATGGATTAGGAGGAATACAGATATACTTCAAAGTAATGCTTAGTAATATCAACAACTCTTAGTTTGTTTTACTGAGTAAAGAAAAAAAATAGTCGCATATAAATTATTCTTCTATCAAAATATGAAAGCTTAAATACTATAAAAGTGGTCGGAAACTACAATTGCATCATATGCTACTTAATCTGAAGTAATGTTTATTGGCACAAACTACTGAACGAAATTAACGAGACGTTCAAGAAAAATACAATTTCTTTTAATTTGACTAAAAATCCTTAATTAAACTTTGCTGATGACTAAAAACAAAATTTTTTCAATTCTTAACCATGTAATTAATTTTAAACGGGTAAGTAATTTTATAAAAATATAAAAAACGTAACTCAGTGAAAAATTAATTTTAAAACTCCAATTACTACAACATATATTAAAAAATGTGTGATAGCGTGTGTGATAACCACTAACTCTAACACCAGTCAAACTGGATAATATGATTCAACTCCTTAGAAAAGGAAGCTACTATTGCGTTCGTTTAACTTTTGCACATACTAGGGTATGCTGAAGTTGCTGCAAAGATAAAGAGTTGAAATGGACAACAAAAGGTTTTGAAAAGACAATTTTCATATTTTTCCCTATTTATAATTCTTCAATAATAATTAAATACTCATCAGATTCTACCATAAATTTGGACAAATAATGTTCGAATAACTCTATTTCAATACAAAAGATATATTTAGTTTGAAAAAGGAAAGTGTTTTTTTTCCCTTTTAACTCTAAAGAGAGGTACTTTTGAGATAACATTGTTCAGAAGTTCCTTTGCATAGAAGTCATTGCTAAAATAATGCATTTGCAATAATTACAAAGTAAGAATTGGATTTAATTGAGAACATTTAACTATTTTGAATGCAGAGCTCTTAACAAAAGGTCCTTTTGTTACTGAACAAAAGTAATTTTCATTTCTCTCAAACAAAGAATTCACTTCACATTTCGTGTATCAGAATGAACTTCTGTTTCAATTAAAATTTTTGCTTTAATTAGAATATAGATTTCTATTTCTCGAAAATGTTTAATTTGTAATTATAATGTTTAATTTTATGGTGCAAATAATACATTTTGAAAATACATGTTTGAAAAATTTTGTGATACCCACTGTATCTTATTCTGAAGCTTTATGGAGCCAGAAATAATATAAATGTACCTACTAACTTTATTGCCCTCTTGTAATTAAATAATTAATTTACGTCGCTAATTTCTCCCAGTCATTTGTTAGGTAATATATAAAATATGCAACAGAATTTCCAAATTTGATTTATTGACCCATAGGTAAAGCAATCTATCTATAATTTTCCTTTTAGATAGATTGCTTATCATAGATTCATATACTGAATGCAGAGTTTTTCGTATCTTACTGGGCAGATATTTTCTCAACATTGAAAACTGAATTTCTGAAGTATAAAATCAAAGATCATAAAAAAGTCAAAAATAATCAAAAACTTACATGAGAGTAAAAACAACAGTATTGATATGAGGTTATATGTACAGGAAAATTGAACGAAAAAATTCTGTATTGTGAAAAAGTCAAATGACTATAAATAAATAATGAAAATGGGTAAATATTTCACAATATTAGAAAATGTTTTAAAGTCTAATGGAGACGATAAGAGTTAATACTTTTTTTTTCAATTGTTAATTGAAGAGCTATTTTTTCTCTAAAAAGTTTTTTCTTGATAAGAAGAATGGATTAATTATTACTTTTATGGATATAAAAATATACTCCCATAATTAAGAAGTATATAATTCGTCTTTGGATCGGTGTATGAGAACCAGTGAGAAAGTGTGCCTTTATTTATGCTTTTTTTGTCTGGTACTGATATAGATCATTATATTATTATACATTTAATTTGAAGTCCGCATTCCCACATACATTTTTATGAAATATCTACATGTATTTTCTATTTTGTTATGTTTTTTTCCGGGGAAGATTATTGTATTATGTAGAAAAATTAGAAGTAATGATGGTACAAATAAGAGTTTTCCTTTTCCATCTATTTGATATCTTCTTTATGTCAAAATTTCTTTCACATTAAAATTTCATGAAGGCTCTATCGGACGGGGAGAAATCATTGAAACAGCTGACCATTGAAAGCAGAGGCAAAATGGAGTATTGATGACCTTTATTGATGACCAACTCACATTAACTTAAGTAGAAAGTTCTTGTGCACATTTGCTCGTATGAAACAACTGCTGATTGGCTAGAAGTCTAGACACTCACAAAAAGTCTCCTGACAGCCTGTTTACTACTCAAAATGGTCACTATATACTTTACTATCACTAATTTCAGTTTATTATCTAATTACTTTGAGTGGAAATGAAAGTGTAAATTTTCCATATACCTGGATATTTTCGTTTTTGCAAATTTGTGTTCATAAAAGAAAGTACATCAGACAAATTGCGAAGTAATTTTGAAGCTTCTTTGCACTCAGTATTGGAATCTATGATAAGCATAGTTTTCTGTATCTTACTTGGCAGATGTTTTTCCATCACTGAAAACTGAATTTCTGAAGTATAAAATCAGATATCATAAAAAGTCAAGAATAATTAAAAACTTACATGAGAGTAAAAACAACAGTATTGATATGAGGTTATATGTACAGAAAAATTGAAGGAAAAAATTCTGTATTGTGAAAAAATCAGATGACAGTAAATAAGTCATGAAAATGGGTAAATAATTCACAATATTAGAAAATTTTTTAAAGCCTAGTGGAGGCGATAAGAGTTAATACTTTTTTTTCAAATGTTAATTGTTTAACAATTATTAAAAATTGTTCTTCAATCAAAATTAAAATAGATGAAATGCTTTATTATATTATAAAAAATTTCATACAAAGTTGCAATGAAATTAGGCATAATTTGAACAGATATCGTTTTTAAATAGCTATCAATCCAAGGGATTCGACAAAATTTATAAAATATATTTATATTAATGATTAATCTAACACTATATTTACGTATTAAAAAAAAACTGAGTTGCGCATTATTCAGCAAAATATATCATGTGCTATAATGAAATACTTCGAAAACTGTATTTCCGAAATATATTAATCGAAATAAATATATGTATAGAATAAATGCCTTTACACTTGCTATAGTATTCCATGAATTATTTTTTTTTTTAGAATTTTTATTGATTTAAGGGGACAAGGTCCTTCAATCTCGTTTTTTTTTTAAATGTTCAATATTTTACTCTAAATACAAAATGAGGATACTTAATATTCTTTCTTATTACATTGAAGACACTTGAAATTCACAAATAAGAATTTTGTGGAAGAAAAAGACCAATTTTTCAAAAATTCTTCAAAAATGCTGCAATTTTTCAAAACGATCCATGCGCATTCATTTTCTTCTGAATTTCACGGGATTGTTAATGGAAGTGTTTGCCATAAAACTGCAAAATATTTTGAAACTACGTATAATTTTATATTTATAGACCATGAAATAAAGCAAAAACCTAAAATTATAAGAGGCAGAATAAAAAATAATAATTTTTTGTAGCTTCTGATTCATACATAAAAATGAGTGCACAATTATGTTTATATACGTACGGTAAACTTATATTTAAAAAAATAAGGTTTTTAAATGATTTGGTATGCACATGGAGCATTTTGAAAAATGCTAGCATTTTTTAAATTTTTTTTTTGAAAAGCAGGCATCATTCTGCCAAAAACTCCTTATTTCGAATTCTAAGGGTCTTCAGTGTAGTAAAAAAGAATACAAATTATTTTCTTTTTGTACATAGAGTTAAAAATTGGTAATTAAAAAATTTGAGAATGAAAGTCCTCACCCCCTTAAAAGTTGATATATTTATCTAAACTTATTGATGTTCACTTGAGTACAGAGTACTTCACAGCAGTTTACCGCATTTTCTGATCTTCGGTTTATTCGCTCTAATTTCGGGCTTCTTAACAAATGATTTTTTAGTACTAGCTTTTATGATGTCAAGAATAACAACTCCTCATATGGTATATTATTGGTACTATATTACACATTGTTATCGGAGGCAAGAATACAAAACACATAATACTGAACCATATATTTTGAAAACGCTCTCCAAACACATTTCATCGACATTTTTGTAACATTAAAAAATACTGATTTTGCAGTCCAAGTAGGAAAGCTTTATTGCAATTTTCATAAAAGTGTTCATATTACAGAACACTTTTTTTGCTGTCATACTATGAAAAATTCATTCCAATACAGAGTTTTCTAAAATAGTTCGGGAAACCCCCTGAAATAACGGAAATATACTGAGTCATCACTTATAAATCTATCCCGCACCCAAAGGAAGGCGCTGAGTAAAACTCCCTCATAGAAGTTTTAACGGATGTTCAATATCTTTGTGTTTACTTTACAGGAAAAATGTGATATTTCACCACCATCACTATTCAGCAAAATTTGCTTTTAAAGAAAAGTAAAAAAGTAAAAGGTTTATGGTCCAATAAAAATATTTATTCAGAAAATAAATGAATGAATACATGCAGCGTAAGATTTTATGACACTGTATTGATCTAATAACAAAGGAATTTGTGTAATGTATATTTATATGTTATACTTTATGACGTGGTATTTTATGACATGGTATTGATCTAATAACAAAGGAATTTTTGTGATGTATATTTAAGTGTTATACTTTAACTGCAATATTAAATTAAATTAGTACCTTGAGCATGGAATAGGTGAAAGGGGATTTTGTAAACACAAGTAACTGAGTCTTAAAGTCGCTTACTAACAAACATTCAACGTCTAACACACCATCCAAAGCTCCCATCTATTCAGCAAAATTTATTTTTAAAGAAAAGTAAAAAAGTAAAAGGTTTATGGCCCAATGAAAATATTTATTCACAAAATAAATGAATGGTATTGATCTAATAACAAAGGAATTTTTGTGATGTATATTTAAGTGTTATACTTTAACTGCAATATTAAATTAAATTAGTACCTTGAGCATGGAATAGGTGAAAGGGGATTTTATAAACACAAGTAACTGCGTCTAAAGTCGCATTATAACAAACATTCAACGTCTAATACACCATCCAAAGCGCTCAAACAATACAATTTTTTATGACAAGATTTTTAAGGCTTTTCTAAATGAATTATTCAAAACTGTTTCAAATTATCTGCATCAAAGACAAAGGAATATTTAGAATGAGTGTCGTAGTGTAAATGTTATTGATTCTACTACTGTGTAAAAGTGATGACGACTACAGTTTATAACTAACCTGAATGAATATCAGTTATTATGAAAAATATTTGTTATTCGTTATACTTAAAAATCTGAATTCGTAACTGCCTTTTGTTTAAAATAAGTTTTTTTCAAATATAAAAACATATTGAGGGAAAACTTAAATCTGCTACAATCACACTTAAAAACGCACACAAAATAGTATTTTCGTATGGATATATGTATTTCGTATGCATATATGGTTCCATTTATGAAGATCCTGATGAACGTTTTCTTGGTAGCCGTACATGCATTTCAAATTGTGGTAAATAGCATATATTTTAGGAACAAACAGTTCTTGTTTAACCCTCTCACTGCTTAATTTTTGGACCAAAACCGTTTCAAAATGTGTGTATTTTTTTATTCCATATTCCAAATCTATATATATATTTGGGAATTCAAATATACTGTTTTTGTGAAATAGATTTTTTTATATAGATTTAAACCATGAGGAATGATACTTTCAGAAAAATAAATTTCGGATATTATCACATAAAATCCAATTTTTGAAAGTAACTCTCAATTAATTTGTGGTTACATTCCTATTTATTACATAAAATACAACAGTAAAATGTATCTCTAAAGAAATTATACTTTACTGACACAAATTACCTTAAAACTTAATTTTAGTATGCTAAATTTCAAAACATGGTTCAAGGTAAAGTCCAACTTCAAATTCTTTGTAACAAATTCGCGTTTCTGTGCGAATTCTTTTGACAATTTCAGTTTTTTGAGCAACAAACAGAACATTTTCTTCGAGGCCCTTTCTTTATGGAATTAGAGGTATTTGACTTTCAAAATGACTTGCTGTCAATCTCAAAGTGTTTAGAGTAGAACTTGGTCTTCCAGGAGTACTGCTCGTATCTACATCAAAATACTTTTGGATACTTTGCTCAATCATTTTCAAAAGAAATCCCAAAAGCTTTACTTTTTGTGCTGGATTTTGCTTTTCATAAAGAATAGAATTCCACATTGCTATCTGAAATTTTTTTAAAACACTTTCCTTGTTGATTTCTGAACGTTGGGTAGTATGGCATTTCTTGGTCGTTTAAATTACCACAAGCTATTCTGTTATTATAGTCCCAAACGACAACTATGACTATCTTATAGATAACTACCTGAAAACCCGCACTTCGCTACTGAGTACATTCAAATTAAATACAACGGTCAATGTATGAAATTAATGCAAAAAAAATTATATATATGTCATGATAAATCCGGGGTTCAGTCGTAGCTAAGTTGAATCGGAAATAGGCAAAGGGAAACTGTGGCTGATTGGCGTAGGAATGAAGTCCAGGTGAGAAAACATAATACTCCGCATAGCTGGTTACACAGTTCTTTATTTAAGTAATATTCTAATGGCTCAAGAAAACTATTTAAGTTTCAGTTATAATAGCTATAGGAATTTGTGCATAGGAAATATCCCCCTGGGGCTTTTGGAACAGCACATAGCAATATAAAACCACAGCCCAAAAATTTCATGTTTGTCGGACCAGAGCGAAAACAAAGAAGACTCACATCGCGGCTAGAGGGGAACGGGGCCCCGCCAGCGCATATGGACAGCTGAGAAACACCATCTTGATGTCCTGGAAGCGAAGACACAAGTGCCGAGAAAAACTCTATGTCTGCGTCCTTGAGTCGGGTGGGCTGAACTTCAATTGGTTTAGACGTGAAAGCTGACTATTTCGCGTCATATGGGGTGATCATTTTCGAATGTTCTACTAGGTTCGATCTTATATAAGTTGTAGGTGCGTGACTTGCTTAAGGGGAAACTAATAGATTACTTTGGTTATTTCTAGGTCAAATTCAGAGATGAGGGACGGTGTTCTATTGCGGTAAAATAAAGTTAATGAAAGGAAACTTTATTGTTTCATATATATATATATATATATATATATATATATATATATATATATATATATATATATATATATATATATATAATAAATACGACGATCAAACTATACAATTGATGTAAAAAATCGTAAAGGATATTTTTATAGACAAAATAATGTAGAAGAAAATATTCAAATTAAATATAATAGGACATACTAGAGAATTAAAAAGTATATATTAAACTGTACAGTTTAATAAAAATAATTTATTTTACCGCAATAGAACAGTTTACAGTTTTTTTTATATTAAACTGTACAGTTAATATAGTACAGTTTGAGGAACATAATATCTTTTATTGTATTTTAATATTTTTTGGGATAATGTCCAATTGTCTGCCGCATTAGCAAAAAAAATATTTTTTTGTCTATTCAGTTGTTATGCATGTGACGATAAATTTACTTAAAGTACCAGAAAAAGAAATCACGTGATCAGCATTTAATAAATTAAATTCTAAAAAATAATCTTTAAAAATTCAGCAAAATTCAGAAAATGGAGGTAAAGATTTTAAAAAGATCTCGTTTTGAATGATTTTTTATGATCTTTCTCGTGATGTAAATTTTATAACCCTCAAATTATTATTTTAAATGCAAACTTAAAAAAAGTTACTGAAACAGCTTAAAATTTTAATTTAAAAAATATAAGATTTTTTCAAAAATCTTTCTTAGTGCACCCCTAGACTATAAGAAGAATCGCCATGCAAAATTTCTGCCCGTTAGGTCCCGTGGTTTGGTCTATGCGTTGTATATCAGTCAGTCAGTCACTCAGTGAGTTAGTCAGTTACGGAACTGTTTTCTATATATATAGACTAATATCACTTTCAGAATACAACAAATTATGAGGAATATTTTTTTGTCACTCGCTAAACGCTTTCTCCCTGTCATATGAAAATAGCGAATGAACAAGAAAGCTTAAAAATCTCAATAAACTGACTTAAATTTTAAAAAAATCAGTGAACCATAATTGCCATTTTTTAGTCAAAATCTGATTCAAAGGCTAAATATTGTATTTAAAGCATTATCACTGGTTAAACGGTGAAAACACGGAATGTGCTGTTAAAGAAAGGAAAAAAGACTTTTTCGGGATGACCAAATTTTGCTACATTTGCGTTGCACGCGGAAATCGCGGGATAAGCAGTCATATGGTTAACGAATTCGTTCATTGAATTTTTGAAACTTTTTTTTTTCCATGTACGAAATACACTGCTGGCCACCCAAATTGCAACACCAAGAAAGACAAGAGATATCACGACAAAATTTATTTTGTAGATAACATGTTGACCAAGTATCAAATGATTAAATTTATAGACTTCTGTCAAGTGTGGTTCCTGCCAAAATCAGTAGCCAGAGTAGCCGCATTGTTGGAGATCACCGCTGCCACACGCCTCTGCATTGATTCAAAGAGACTTTGGATGAGTTCTTGGAGTACAGCAGACCAAGCAGCTTCCACAGGTCGCCAAAGTTGATCTGCTGTGGCAGCTGGGGATGGAATCTGGGTCAATCGTAGAGCAACCATGGACCACATGTTTTCTATCGGCGAAAGATCCGGAGAGCGAGGCGGGCAGGGAAGCAATTCAATCTGGCGATTGACGAAGAACCGTTGGACAATGCGTGTCACGTGTGGTCGTGCATTATCCTGTTGAAATATGGCTGTGGGCAAGCCCTGAAGGTAAGGAAGGACAACTGGCTCCAACACCTCGGAGATGTAGCGCTGGCTGTTTAAAGTACCGGCAATGCGTACTAGAGGTGTACGAGAATGATATCCAATACCGCCCCATACCATAATACCCGGTGCAGGACCAGTGTGGCGGTGCATAACGCAGCTGTTCAGCATCCTTTCTTCACGGTGTCTCCATACTGGAATGCGACCATCGTGGTGTTGCAGACAGAAGCGTGACTCGTCAGTAAAGACAATTTCATTCCATTCTGCCGTCCACATCCTTCTGTCATCACACCATTGGTGGTGGAGATATCTGTGGTTCTGCGTCAAGGGTAGACAAAGCAATGGACGTCTTGCGGACAGACCACTCTGCTGTAAACGGCGTCGAATGGTACGCGCAGACACTGGATGATGCGTTACAGACTGCATGTGCTGTGCTATGGTTCGTGATGTGACTGAGCGATCCGTCACTGCCATGCGCACAATTTGTCTGTCATCACGTGAAGTGGTGCACTGAGGTGGATGCGATCGAACACGCCGGTCCGTCGTACCCTCTTGCATCCAACGATCACATATCCGCATTCCAGTTGTTTGGTTTCGTCCAACACGACTACCGATTTCCCTGAAAGATAATCCACAATCTCGGTAGGCCACTATCCTTCCTCTGTCGAACTCGGATACTTGATCAAAAGATGCTCACTGTTTTCGACGAGGCATAATTGATCGTTTTTTTGAAAAACCCACAAGAAAAACGCAATTGCCGAACTTGAAATCGTCGAAATCTCCAAGCCTTAAAAAGCGCTTCTGTAGTGGCGCCACATGCGAGCGTGATGTGTGTCTGCGCTGAAATTCTAATCATTTGCATAGCTCACCTTCGCTAATGCATGTTGTAAATTTCATGTTATTTGCATGTTTCCTTCAGGGTGTTGCATTTACAGTGGCCAGCAGTGTAGATATTTATACTCCTCTTATCCGGGTTAAAGATTAGAAAATTTGATTAATCACATGTGTTACAATTATCAAGAAAGTTTTGAATTTTCAAATTAGTGCTGAACTAAAATAACCTTATATTTTTAAAATATTGCCCTGCATGAAATATTATTTTGTTTTGCGACTTTTTAATAATTCTAATACTATTTAAATGCCGATCCTATATAACGTTACTGCATTACCGTTTACTCGGGGTATGTCAAGTTTCAGTTTAGATTGCTGATACTGTAATTTTTACTTTATAAAATTTATTGCAGCAGATTAGAGAAATAGAACACAGTATAGGCTTTCGTTATCGGAATAAAATATGGTCAGAGGGGGAAGAGCAGAGACATTTACGCGCATTCTGTGCACTTACTCATTCGGAAATAAAGAGAGACTTAATTGTTTCATGTCTAACACTTGAAAGTAAATAAACTGAATATTCGTATTTTTGTAATTATATTAAAGGAGTTAAAAGCTTTATGAATGCAATCTTTTAGGATGTAAATTACCAACTTCTCTTGTAAGTGGGGTGAAATCTCTCCAAACGAAGCTACTAAATTAAGATTTAAAGAAAAATTTATTAACTAAATAAAATAATTAAATGTTATACAAAATAACATAAAATAGATATTTTATATTTTTACACATCAGTTTTCGTTGATATTGCATTTGTAGAATAAATGTTTATCAATTTAAAATTTTAAATAATGCATGACTAAGACACTACCAAATTAGTTTTTTTTTAAATAAACTAAACACAGAAATTACGTTTCTTCTTCACTTGCATATGAAGATGCATATCGTGTATGATAATAATTAGTAAAAATCCTAATCATACAACATATTCGTTTGCTGATGATAATTTCTTTAAGTATGACTAATTTTACATTTTAGAAACTGTGTTAAAGGGTCCAGATACGATTACTGGACAAGAATTTGCATACGATTGCAGTGAAAATTTTAATTATAATTTTAGTTTAATTATGAAGTATACTTTATGATATGTACCACCGTTTTAAAATAAAAATTAGTTATGAGAGTACTGTGTAGCAAAGAGTTGAAATGAAATAATTTCGATAAATTATGTCAATGTCTGTTACTTTCTCTATTATATTTTACATAAGTTTATCTATCAACTGTAAATCATTTAACTAAGAAAAGCGATAAGCTATATTTAAGGATTTGCTACTAAGCACTTGTGAAAATTTAGTACTATATTATAAAACTTCTTACATTTATGTAGAAAACTGATAATTTTAAGAAAATGAGTTGATCTAATAGTTTTATTTGTAAAAATAATAGAATTCAAACTCAGTACGGCAGATTTCATGTTCATACTTTTCCTTTGAAATATTTTTTTAATTCAGAAATATTATTTTACGCTTTAAACTAACCATCTTCAAATCTCAATAGGTTAATCCGAGATATAAGAATATTTTTTAAAAAAATTAGTCAATATTATTTAGATGAATGCAGTATTTTTAATTTTAAACAATTTACAAGATTTTTCTTAAGTTATAAAGAAATTCAGTGTGCTAAAATTATTGTAATTCAAAATGTTTTTATTCTTTCGTTCCAAGTAAAATCAATTTTACTAAGCATTTACGTTTCAAAATTTAACTCAAAGGAAGATTAAAACTTATTCTCAATGCAATCATCTTGAAACTTATTCTGATGTATCTTGACACAATATTGAAAACATAAACTACACTAAATATTACAAAAATGCATAAATTCTCCATATTTTCCATTTTAATATATTTATTTTGCTTAGTAAAGTTACATAATCCTCATTTAAGGACTTCATTCTGTACCTTAAATGTTGGTGATATAACTTTTTGGTTAAATGTTGGTTATATAACAATTTTTATATATTTATCTGTTTACAAATTGCATAAAATTCACCAATTTATTTAAATTTAAAAATTTTGGGGAAATTTTATCATCTAATGATAAATTAGACGAGATTGTATAGCAAGTAATATATCAAAAAGGACTAAAAATATTGAGAAAAAAAATGACGGAAGTCCAGTTCTTAGCTTTCAAATTGGCGAGGTCTTTTTCGAGACAGCTGATCCATCAAACTAAAGATTTTAAAAGGAAAAAATACAAGCTTATAATTCAATTTTATTAAAGTACTTGAAATAAAACTTATACTAAATAATTGAAAAGAAATAAAGAGAGAAATCTATAAGTTATTCTCATAGACGAAATAATAATCATACAAATGACTTATTATATCGCACCCAAATTTTTCTTTCAAATATAATGAGTTACTTCGGATATAACGAGTTAGGTCGTATTATGGGTAGTACAAAGTACAGTGCGATGTGCAATGCGGAAAACCCCAGGAAAAGAAGTAATTGCTCTGATTGAATTTTACATAATTTTATTTGGTAATATCTGAAGTTATAGTCTACAATCTTGTAAGACAATGGAAAAAATGATAAAATATTACGATGTACTAGGTAACTAAATTTACATTACTATTTTATTCAAGGAAGTTTCGGGAAAATAAGAGAGCAAAAACGAAATTTCTTTCAATGCGTAGTTTATTCAAAGATGGGAATTACTAACTTAATAAAATGAATTAACAGAGCTCAAATATTTTAACTTACTGTGTATATATGTGGAACTTATCAGCTTTATTAGCGTGAAACATTTATGTAAATTACTCATAACACTTCTGCTTTTAGAAAACCAACTAAAAAGACAAACTATGGTGTTATACTGAATGTTGAAAAGTCTTGGTTTAAAAAAAAATTATAAAAAACCAAACTACAAATTTGCCTGCAAATATTGATAATATGAATATCTAACCATTTTAAATAACTTAAAATATTTTAATAAAATTAAAATCGTAGCAATGTAATTACTGTAAATTAAAGTAGGATTTTTATTTCTGATTTCCACAATATATTAAATTCTGTAATACAAAAATAGGAGGTGGAAATTTTTTTTAATCATTGAATATAATAAAAATTTCATTTTACATTAAATCCATGTTTAGGAAATTAAATTATACATTAGCAGGATTAATGTTTTGAAGATATAAAGGATTTTTTAAACAGGCCAAAATATTAAAGATTGAAGCAGGATTTGTTGCTTAAAGCATCCCACTGAAGATAAACATCAAATTGACTAAACCTAGAATCACTTTTTAGAGTCAGTCATCTTTGAATAATGCATATAACTGTCCCAATTGAAACTGCAAACTTTTTAAAAAGTGAATAAGGAAATAATGTTCCCAGGCGTTTCAAATATTAGTTTTAAACTTAATTATTATTATAGTGTACTTCATTTTCACTCAACTTTTCGAGAAGTGTTTATTATCTGATAGGCAGAAAAAATGACATTCATAGAATATGCAACTGCAAACAGATTTGCAAAACAATATAGATACGTATTTATTAATGATATTATTCAATAGGATTTCATTAATGAATGTCCGGTCTGACCTTCCAGTGAAGTTAATCACTAATAGGGCCAAACAAATTTCATAAATCCCTATTGCTGTTATGACTTTCGTCCTCTAGGCAGAGCATTCCGGACCAAGTCCATATAAGCTTATAAATCCCAAATAATTCACTACTGGGCGTTAATACCAAATTCTAAAGCATTTCTCAAGTTCTAAGATAAGTTTTACTTTATCATACCATCGTGTTTAGGGATCAATTTATAGAGATTCTATGCTCACTTCTACCCAGACCTGGGTGTATATAATTTGAAGTGGCTCTCTATTTGAATTTGAACCACACACAGTTTATACATGAAACAATGTTTATTGAATTCGTTGCACATATAATTGGCTTTACAGCAATAAGCATGCGTACTACTTGTACGGAATGTATAAACACAGCTTTCAAGAACAATATATTTTTATACTCACGAACAGTAAGTCAAACCAGCAGTACTGCCATGTAAACTTCTGGCCCGCTAAGCACTAGCGCAGGATAACACCTTTTCAACCTTAACAACCTCCCCTTTTTCATTAATGACGCTGCAAGGTATTTATACTAAGCGCGTATGCCAAAATTAGCATATCTGAAGCAGCTTCTTTAATTCCTTCACTCAAAAGTTCGATTCTTGGGAATCGAATCTTGTGTATACCTTACAAATTTAATGAGATGTGTAGTAAGAAAAGTTTATAGCTCTTGAAATTATTATACTTAATATCGTACATACTACCAAAAAAAAGTTAAAATAAGATTTAAAATTTTATTTCTTGAATGACGGTTTTTCAAGCAGAAAACTGTTTATACGGCATTTTAACGTTTAAATTAAAAATATCATTCGAGTATTCATAAACAATTATACTTACCAAAACAACATTCTTAAAAAATGGTCACCCTAATGAGTTCTTTTCTAAGACACAATTCTGAGGGGAAAAATCAAATAGCTAAATGACTTGCTAAAAGAATATACCGATTGAAAAGTGTCTTTTAAATACTTGCTGGCACAAGATTACACTTCATTAGTTTACACTCATATTTTTTTCTGCTCATCTTAACGCTTTTTTGAAATGCAAGATGTATTACAAAATGGTTCAGTTATGATTTTATGTACGAAGTTAAATAAAATAATGAAGATGCTAGAATAAAATTGTATTTAAAAGGACAAAAGTTTACCAAGTAGCATTACATTTTCATTAAATAAAATGTTATTAAGCGGAATATTTTTAAATTCCTAAGAAAATCTGAAAAATTTTCTGATATCCTTCGATTTTAAAAGTACAGGGACTTCTTTTATTTTAAATGTATATCTCAATAATGTATATAGTATTGAATGCGTAATGTATTATGTGTTTTTTTTGTTTAAGGTTGCATTTATTCTATATGATGGCTTTATTTGAATAGTGGTCCAACTCCACTTTTATTTAAAAAAAAATGAGTTAGCCTCACATTCATGTTCATACAAGTCATTTCTATCTTATTTTTAAACTGGCTTCAACTTATTTCTGCTGCCAACAAAGGGCATTACAAATCAGACTTCAGCAATCATTTCTCAACACTCATTAGGCTTCGTTCACACGATACGGTTTCAGTTTTATGATCGTCTCGGTTTTGTCGTTTCGTTTGCAGTAAACAGTGTATATTGTTTTGAACAACCGAATCGGTAGCAGATGTCGTTCGATTTTGTCTACCGAAACCGGATGCCTTTGGCGTATAGAATTGAGAGGGGGAGTACACATGATTCGGTTATTTTGAAGGAAACATACACCAATGCCGATGTAGCTACTGAAGTGATTGTTTGCAGTGATTTTTTTAGTTGCTTTTTACAGTTTTTTTGCAGTAGATTTTTTTTTTTACAAATGGAGAAAATCGACACAGAAATTTTAATTTCTTTGGTTGAAGAAAGACTCACTGTCATGAATAGTTATTCGGAACTTTCAATTCATCTGAGTAATTCAATTCATTTAATGCAACCCCTCTTTTGTTTATCAGTAAATATTTGTGCAAATTGTAAAATAGGCTGAAAGGCGAGCAACCGAGAATATGGCAACCCTTGGCGTTTGCCCAAGCTACCCATCGCGCCAATTTGGTGTGCTTCAATTGTGGCCCAGACAGGTTCTTCGGAAAGCGGTTAGTGACATTTTTTCTCGACTGAGTTTGTCGCCTTTTTTGCTGGCGATGTCATGCTCAGCATTTTCCCATCTTGGGAACTGAGCTACTGCTAAATATTTCCTAGTGTGTGAGTAATGCTTCTTTGTTATTTTTAGTGACCATACCTATTTTCTGATTGTTGATATGCTAATCGTAATAAATCTAATTTTTATACTATTCACTTGAGTCAGGACTTTCCCTTAGTGTTAACTTCATTGTGTTAAGTATATGTCAGGATATGTATCTCTTATTTCAGATTGAGCTACCACCTACACCAATTTTCAGAACGCTCTAAATTTAAGTAACGCTGCTATACTGTTCGCCAGTTTGTGCGATTTATTTTTATTATGCACGTTAGTTTTTTCTATTTTTGGCACATGGCTGTATGTTTCACGTGATGATATTCTCAACGTGTAGTACTGCTTTCCCATCTTAAAGTTAATTCGTAATCCTGTTGCATCTAGTATAATTTCCATGTACATACTTAATTACTTCCACCACTAGTTTTTTAAATGTATAGTAATGTGCTCAACTTAATTATTATTCACACCATCTTTGATTTTCCCCACAAAAGCCAAACTATTATTTCATAACAAATTTTATCCCGTAACACTGACCATTTGGGACAAAACATAAGAATGTTTTACTTTAAATGACGCTTTAAACGACGTTTAAATCATGTTTATATCTTAATTAGAACAGGAGATATCATTATTACTATCATTATTATTATTATTATTATTATTATTATTATTATTATTTGCACCATTCTAATAGCAGCCAATTTTTGTTTAAACCTGTAAATACGTTTTCTGCATGATGGGTGTTTTCAACATTTCTCATCTTTAAATTGCTATAAGTCAAAAACCGTTAAAGATAAATGGTTCAAACTTGGAACATGTCTTTTATTTTACTTTAATTTTGATTCAAAAAATTTGAAAAATATATTTACTTTTAAAAATATGATTTTTATAATATAAATTACATCATTTAAAAAAAATCTCTAAATATTTTAATTTTTTTTAAAAATTAATATTTTAAAAAACGCTGCATCGAAATTAAAACATATTTCTTTTTAATTAAATGAAAAAAAATTGAAATTCGACAGATAATATTTCGAGTTATAACAGTTTTAAATTACCCCACTTTTTTTTAAAATTTTAAATTTTAAAATTTTTTAAAAACTTTATGAGAAGTTTTATGATGTGATTTTGTTTGCAAATTATATGGTTAACCATTACAAAAAATTCAAAGTTTTAACTCAATAAATGTATGTATCGTTATTCGGAAGTAGTTGAAAAATTTCGATTAATCTCTTCTGAATTCAATCATAAGCGTTTGAAAAGATCCCAGACAATATCTGTCCCTCAAAATAGGATGTACTCAATACGTTCTATACATTTTTTTAACGTTGCTTCGCCGACGACGATACCAGTATATTTCAAGAAAGGCATTTACGTTCATCCTGCAAAGTGAACTACACTGCAATGATTGCAAAGGACGGGAAAACCGTAAGCGCTGAAAGAAAACCGAATCGTGTGAACACAGCTTTCGGTTGACACCGAAACGATCATAAAACCGAAACCGTATCGTGTGAAAGAAGCCTTAGGGCCTGTTCAAATAGGAGTCCGTTGCGTTGCGTTAAGGAAAATATGACGTTGAGACGAAAATAAACCAATCATAGGCCTCCAAAGGATTAGCAATGAAATTTTTAACGCCTATGATTGGTTTATTTTCGCCTCAACGTTATCTTTCCCTTAACGCTATGCAACGGACTCCTATGTGAACAGGCCTTTAGACTTTAAGACCCTGTATCTCAAAATAAACAAGAATGAAGTTGGACCACTATTCATATAAGGCCTTCATATAATGTCATAACTTACAGACTACTTTACTGTAATTGAATGTGAAAGGGAATTTTGATTGGAAGAAAAAGTATTTAAGGACCTAGATCTTCAAATATCCACCCTCTTGTCATGATGAGACATTGGATCTGGTAGGACGGTGGTACCATCTACTTTACAGAAAAATTTCGCCGTTTCTCTGGCTAGTAGTGGTTTTGGCGCTCAATTGAGCTGATATTTTAGTGCTCGGAGCTACGCCTCCAGTACCCACTGGACAAGTAGTGGACCTCTCAGACCAGACAGCTGTCATGCGATGAGACACCAGTTATCCGAATGACTTCGGGCAGGACAGAATTCAGTTCTACTTATTTTAAAGGGAATCTTTATTAAGTATCATTTTCTTTGGGAGATAATGAAACAAATAATATAAATAAGTAGGAAAGATGTTATCCGAAGAATATCAATAGTTTTATGTGTAAACAGTTTTTTCACTGCATCATATTTTAGAGAATGTCGTACATGGCTAATTAATCGTCTCCTGTTTCGATGTTGATTTCAGAAAAGAGAAATACTGAAATTATTTTCATAAAGTATTGTAAGTATTTGTTGAATAATAACGGCGCGCAAGGGAAATATTTGAAAATGACACTTCCTCCAGAAACCGGGATACTTCAGACAACGTCCACGAGGTTTCGAGACACGAGTTTGGACATTGTTCTTGGAGCACAGTGCATGCCATTGTTATTAAAATCTGCAAAGATTGAACATAAAATGTTTTCGTCGGGAAAAATAATTAAAAAAAATATTTATGTAAATGATCTGCAGACTTTTAAAGCCTGCATCACAGGCTTTAAATGCAAATGATAGTTTAGATGATATGATAATATCCGTGAGGTACGCGGCGAAGAAAAAATTAGCAGAGATTTATAAGGAAAAAAAAATTGACAGATCAGGAGCCCAAACAAAGCTTTGCCAAATGATAACGAATACTGAATCCTATAAGTAGTATTGAGTAAAATTAGGAGTGGCTGGATAAATACTTAATGCCAGCAAGGAAGGGCATAAATAATGCATGCACAGCCAGTACAGTTTCCTGTCACTAAATCGGGAAGACAACAAACAAATTGAAAGGCCTAAAGTTGGAGGTCTCAAAGGCGTGTTAGACAGGGTCATCTGATATTGGAGTTTGGAAATATATAAGGAAACTGGGGTGTAGAAGATAGGGGAAAAGGATAGCCATATGTTATAATCAACTCCGAATCCATCAGCATAGACAGGCATATAATTTCTTCGTTGCAAGATATGAATACTCCACGTCAAGCCACGGACGAAGAACCATCATTATGGTTTTTCCATTTTACAAAACAAGGGAAAATATTTGGGGTTAAGTTTGGGTTAAAAAAGGTTAATTTTATGATTATGAATAGGGACTAATTAACTGATTATTAAAAATTGTGGCCAATTCTAGATTGGGTAACAGGTCGATTAGTAGTTTATATTATTAAATTGGTTGTTAAATTTACTTATAACCTTCATACGATCTACGTTTTTTACTATATAATATATGTAAAATATATGAAATGAGTTTTCAAGGTTAAAATAATGCATTTTTCCGTCATTCAAAAGAGATAACAGTAAATTTATCTGAAAAATTATTTTATTTTGAGCTGACACTTTAATGTCATTTTAAAATCCCATCAGAATAAAATAACAAAAAAGGTGTCACATTGAACTTAAAGTAATCATTCAATTTTTACCCAGCACTGTCATCCCTTGTGTTGCCCAGGAAGAACAATATTGAATAACTAATTCCATGGATCGCAACAGGTTAAAATTGAGTTATTTTACTGGAAATGACTGTTTTGTGTTTTACAAGTTTAAATTCTCTACCCAAACAAAACTGAATAATACCAGAGCTAACACTGCGGAGAAAATATCATGATTCAACAACCTGTAACAAAGGTTCTTATTCATTTTATTGAGCTCAAAAATCGTAAGAAGCGAGTATAGTGAAATTGTCTTTCCTTGGGAAATGTTTACGAAATACATGTGCAATACTCCATTAAAAGAAGAAGGGAGTTCAGCTCAGAACAGATCTTTTCATCATTACCATTGATTTTTCCATTAGTCCTTCAAAGTTTACGTTATAAACAAGAAACTCAGTTTCTGAGTTTCAAACCGCTTCTCTCCTGTAGTGGAGATTTTTGAGTGGTTACGGGAGAAAAAAAAATGAATTTTAAGAATTTAAAGACAGTACTGTAACAGAAAACGCCTATCGCATCTGTGATTTATGTCGAAAGATTTTTCTTCTGAAAACGGAATGGAACGCAAGAATTACAAAGCACATAGAAATTTATCTGTTCTATTTTTGAAAATTTCCAGGATTATACGTTTCATTTTCTTTTTAATAAATGTAATTTACTTTCTCTGCAAATAAATATGAAAAACAATACCTTAACGGTATATTTTTAAGACGAATTAATTGCTTATTCGAAACAACGAAATTCAAGCTGAAGCAAATAGATGGGGAGGTCTGGCATATGGTTAAATTTTCGCTGAATGTGGAAATATTCCAATTTATTATTACTGAACAATGTTACTAAATATATATATATAATTCATGAATTTAAAATTTTGGAACGATAAATGAATATTATATTCAAATTTACAATCAATATTCGAAATTTATTTCTACATTTTCCTTTAATGTTTAGATTAAAAAAAAAAAGAATTTAGACATAGATCTTTAATGGAAAATGCGCCTCGCAGCTGCAATTTATGTCGAATGATGCTTCTTCTTTAACCGAAATTACACACTTAAATTACAAAATATAGAAAAATATCCAGAATATAGGCATTTATAGGATAGTTTGTTTCTATTAATAAATGCAATTTAATTGCTTTGAGAAGAAATAGGAATGATCTTGACTTTACGCTATACATTTTAGAATAGTTAGTTACGGAGTTCATTTCTTCAATAATGTAAATTTTCAATGATGAGATGGAAATTTGAATAGAAAATCAACCAGATGCAAATTGCAGTAAATGGATGATAATGGAGTAAGTCCAGTTATTTTCCGCAAATTGTAGGTATATCTTTAAAATCACAATTAGAAAAATGTAATACTCAATAAATTACCGGACTTAGTATTTAGGCAAACAAAAAGAAATTAAGAAAAATATCCCTTTTTTGTTGCACAGAAATATTTGTTATGTGTGTTGTGGCTTATGCCACTTGACTGACAGCAATGTCAGATCAAGTCCCGAAGGCTATGGACGATGAAGGTGCGACTCCTGTTTTGACTGACCCAAGGGTCAGAGTCCGACTTGGCCAAAAATATTTGCTTTTACTATATAGAACTCATATTTAGACTTAAAAGAATTACGCATAATAACTCATAAACAGATAAATAGCAAAATTTTATCAATAGGTGCAGTAGGGTTGTACATGCGAGAGCGTATATACTTTACAACTTTTCATAGAAAGTAATTTACAGCAGTAGTTTTGAGCGTGACTATGTAACCTACACCTGACGGAGAGTCGAAAGAGAATTTTCGCCCATTTCTGACGTTGAAGACATTCGATTCGAAGGAGCAAACTGTATGATAAAACTAGTTGACTAAACTATGTACTCCGTGCTCTGCTACGGAGTACATTCAAATTAAATGCAACGGTCAATATATGCAGTTAATGCCAAAAAAAAATTATAATAAATACAAAGGTCAATGTATGCAATTAATGTTAAAAAAATATTTATAAAAAATCGTAACGGATATTTTTATAAACAAAATAATGTAGAAGAAAATATTCAAATTAAATATAATAGAACAAACTAAAGAATACAGTACAGCTAATATAGTACACTTTGAGGAACATTTCTTTTACTGTATTTTAATATTTTTTGGGATAATGTCCAATCGTCTGCCGCATTAGAAAGAACAAAAAAAAATTGTCAATTTATTCCTTTGTTATGCACGTGACGAAAAATTAATTTCAAGTATCACATAAAGAAAAGAAACCACGTGATCAGCATTTAATAAATTAAATTCTAAAAATTAATATTTAAAAATTCACCAAAAATCAGAGAATGGAGGTAAAGATTCGAAAAAGATCTCATTTTACAGGAATTTTTATGATCTTTCTGGTGATAAAAAATTATAACCCTCAGATTATTTTAAATTCAAACTTTAAAGAAAGATATAAAAACAGCTTATAAATTTAATTTTTAAAAATCTAAGAATAATTTTTCAAATTCTTTCTTTGTACACCCTACACTATAAGAAGAATCGCCATGCAAAATTTCAACCCTTTAGGTCCAGCGATTTGGTCTGTGTGTTAATTATCAGTCTGCCAGTCAGTCAGTCAGTTACGAAAGTTATATATATATATATATAGATTTAAATAAAATTAACTGTCGTCTGCATCAATGGTATGGTTTGGTTTGGAGCTCTACGGCCAATTTTTGCTACATAGGGGCAAATTTGACCAGGACCTACTGCTTAAAGCCGGTTTCCGAACGACGAGAGGACTCGGACCTTCAGACTCAGATACTGAATGTCATCAATGGATTCAGCAAGGAAGTAGGAATAAATTATGAGGGGTCCGTGGTTCGGTTAGAATCCAAAGAAAAGTAACAAGTTTTGGGTTGTATTTTGCGATGAGTTTTGCGATTTATGCTGTGTTTAAATCCAGAGGGTGACCCCCGGCAAAGATTCCTTTTTAGTTCGAATTTATTAAGTATACAGTTTGTTAATATGTTAATACACTGCTTGGCAATTGCTAAGGAACAGTCACATTTTTCGGAATATTTCATAATATATATTGATTGAAGAAATCAAACTTCGTACATATTTAGTATAGATACTGTGCATTATTTATTATGCAAAATGGTACAGATTACGCCCCATGAAAAAAGAAGAAACCGAAAAACAAAAAAGATGCTCTTTGGAGCATTTCCAAACAGCCATGAAAAATGGGTCTTCCTGTCAGAATGAAACAGTTATGAGTACCGTAGTAAGGTGTGTGACCTCCTCGGACACTAGTGCACATTTTGCATCTGTTTTTTTATGCTGTATACTAAAGTGTTGAGGAGTCCTTGGGGGATATTGTTCCACTCCTCTCTCAAAGCAATTTTCAGTTCTTGCATGGTTCGGAGAGGGCAAGTTCTTTGAGAAATAAGTCTGCCAAGGGCATCCCATTCATGCTCTATAAGATTTAGGTCAGGAGAGTAAGCAGGTCATGTCATACGTTCAATATTTTCACTTTCTAGTGTGTCCGATACTTCAGCGGTCCTGTGTGGGCACGCAGTGTCGTCCATAAACAGAACATCTGGACCTACCGCACCCCTAAAAAGACGAACATGATCCAGAATGATGTCTCTGCAATACCGCTACAATGTAACGGTACCTCGCTCAAAGATGTGAAGCGGTGTTTACCATTGTGCATAATACCTGTCCACACCATCACGCCTTGGCCATACCGATGACGTTCCTGAACATTCTGTTGTGCATAACGTGTTCCCCTCTCTCTCCACACTAACTGATGGCCAGAATCACTTGTCACACTGAAACGGGATTCGTCAGAGAACATCACTCTGGACCACTCCTGCTGACCCCAAGCAATATGTTCCTTACACCAACGTAATCTTTCTCGGCGATGGTGTGGTTGAAGTGGGATGCATTGAATAGGCTTCCGTGCATGCAAACCAACCTGATTTAATCGCCTAGAAATGGTTCTGGCTGATACATTTGTACAGGTAGCGGTTGCGAGGTCTGTAGCTATCTGACTAGGAGTGATATGGCTGTTCCTTTTCGCCAACAGGGATACATATCGATCCTCTTGAGGTGTGGTGTTCCTTCCACGACCACCGGCATGCTTTCGCATAGCATTTCCACATTCGGCGGCCTTTTTAAATCGCGATATGACACTTTTTGCCACTCCCATTAATCTGGCCACAGTAGTGACACTTTGGCCTGCTTCGAGCCGTCCAACTGCTCGTCCACCATCGTAAGCACTCAAATGTTGTCTTGCAGACATTTTGCATTTAATTATAGCCACACCACACTGATTTTCCCAGAAATAACTTTCAAAAACCTACGACACTATTTTCGTCAAACACCTAACTGCATGAACTTTCGAATGGATAAAGAGTTTTCTTGCACTACCTTTTATGCAGATAACAGGTCGTGCCCTATTACGCCTTCTGCATTTCATTTTACTGTGATTAGTCTGCTGTCGGGAACGCTAGTTTGAAAAAACCAGTTGTTCCTTAGCAATTGTCAAGCAGTGTAGTATAATCCTTTGTTTTGGACTACAGTGGAGAGGTTTTTGTTCTTCAAGTGTTAGTGTACTTCTTCTGTACAAAACCCTTGGAACTAACTAAGGAACGTTAAAGGAGTAAAAATTTAGTTTAAATTCAAATACTTACTTCTATGAGCATTTTTATATAAGGCGATTATATAAATTTATGTAAAATCTAAGTTATTTAAAATAATGGAAGGGATGTCTGCTTAAAGGCTAATGAAGAAATATTACGATGGTTGATTTATTTAAATTTCGTGTTTCAAAACGATATTTTTAATTCCCTGTAGAGAAATGTTTTAAAATGTTATGCAGTGTTTTAAACCGCGCCATTAAAACTTATCCAACCCATAGCACACAGTTAAAAAAATAAAGTACTTTTTACATCTCTTACCTATGTTTGTATATATATACATAGAGTATTTCCAAAACAAATGGAATAATAATACACCAATGACTAATGCCTTTAAATCCTGTTTGAGTTAAAAGCATGAATATGTATTTGGATAACGTGTTAAAATGTTGTATTCGGTATTCAGCACCAACATTAAAACTAGTTTATAACAACGCCCGTAATTTATAAATAAACCACTTTTTATGTCTGTCACATTTAACATCAAAACATGCATATTAGGGCGGAGCGTAAAAAAAAGTTTTTGATTTCGTTTTTGCCCTAGTGCGGAAAAGTTGGGTACTGATGGGTAGGTGACGTATGCAAAGTTTTGGGAAAAACAAAAAATATCTTCCGTCTCCATTTCGGCCGTAATTTTTAGCAAAATTTTACCATACAGTTAAAAATGTGTATTTCTATTGTTTTGTATGCAACTCGTCATTTTGTTCTTAAATAAAATACAGAGGTAATTCGAAACTTAATACAGAAAGGCAGCTGCTGACGCACTGTGTGCAGAAAGGTAAAGAAATATTTTGGCATGAAAACATTGTCAACAACAACTTTAGAAACGAAGCTTAAAACCTTCGTGAAAGACTCACGGAAATTGTTCGACATTTCTTCATGTAAGTGTGTTAATTTTAACAAATGTTCTTGCCCTGAGCATAAAAGGATCCCTAAAACGGAAAGAACTTTTCTTCTAGACCAACGGACACTTAGGCAAATGTCCATAGGCACAGTTGACTTAAAAAAACTGAAAGCTGAGGAAACAAGCCGATAAGAAAAAGAAAGAGAGAGAAGCAGTAAGTCTTAAAATAAACGTTTCGCCAACTGGAAATATGTGACAGAATCTATGACAGAACCGGAGTTTCATATCGGGCTGGAGCCATCATTGCAAGCGCTGTTTTCGAAGATTTGGGGATGATTACCGAAACAGACACTTTAAATGTAATTGATAGACATAAAATAAGAAGAGAGAGGGAAAAATTCGAAAAGTATATCAGCAAGGAAATGAAAGACAGCTGGAACCACTGAAGGGACTTTATTTTGAAAGAAAGAAGGACAAAACTCTAATGAAAGAGAGCGTAGGGGGGAATATGTACCAGAAAACAATCCTGGAAGAACATGTTACAATGATTAATGAACCTCTAAGCAAGTACCTTGGACACATAGCACTAATCTCATCATCAGCTTTGAGTATTTCTCAAATGGTGCTGCAATTCACGAAGAATAAGAATATTGACATTCATCGACTAGTAGCAATAGGGTGCGATGTACCAATCTTTAATACGCTACCTTAAAAACGATTTACTGTGACTGTGGTCGATCCCATTATCCAGAGAAATGGCTATTTCGGCCACCCGGAAGCAATAATCTTGTCAATAATCACAGACGACAGATAGTCCATTCGAGAACTTGGACTACGTAGGATTTTACGAGAAAGAAAGGGAAAAAAGGAAAGAATCAGACACTACAACATTCCGTCACTCAACTTCTAGGCAGTTTCATATATAGACCTTATTGATTGGCAGAAATGTAATTTGATGGAACTCCCAATTGACAGAAGATGATTTGAGAAATTTGATTTCCAATGGAGAATCTGTAGCTCAACACCTGGAAAGCCTAAAATTTCCATGCTACACCCAAAGAATTGAACGTTTCGTGAAAGTAGTAACAGGGGTTTCTGCGGTTGTGTGTGGAGAAAATAAGCGTGACGGTTTACTTAGAACCCGAACAGGGTCGAGAAAAGCTATGCCCTCATTTGAAACCAAAAGCGAGTATCGAGTAAAACAGGAATAACTGCAAGGGCAAAGTATTTAAGTGCCGATGGGTGGGCACGGGTGGAACTCGCAATGCAGCCCCCCCCCCCCCCGTGATGAATTCTGGGTTTTTTCTTAAATTTATTTCAGAAAAAGCGAAAAGCTGCATACAAGACAATGGAAATACACAGTTTTAACTGTATAGTTAAAATCTGCTAAAAATCACCGCCGAAATGGAGACGAAAGATATTTTTTGTTTTTCATAAAACTTTGCATACGTGACCTACCCATCAGTACACAACTTTTCCGCACTAGGGCAAAAACAAAATCGAAAACTTTTTTTTTACGCTCCGCCCTAATGCCCTAATGCTTTATTTTTAACTTTAGTCATTTTAAATAGCCAAAATAAATATTTATAATAAATGGATGGTTAAAAGCCATTGAGTAATATAAAGTATAATTACACTTTACTCTGAAGTTATACACAGAAATGTAACATGTGTAGTTTGTGTTTTTAAATATGTGTACTTCTAGAAAAAATATACAAGGTACAGTTCAGCTTTTCTCTATGAGCCATATCATAAAACATAGTTTGCTCCATAATATATGCGTTAACATATAATAATTACTTTTTGTAATTATATTCTCTCTAATAATAACATAATGCATTAAAGGGGACCATACTTCAAAATCCCATCGGCGTTATTTACTTCCCAGCGAGATTGATGGTTTAACACTTTGGTATAAAGTGAACATTGTTTGTTGTTCTAAATGATCCGTTGACTGTAGGTCACTCAGATCGGATCAACAGCGAGGAAATATAATGAAGATGAAACATAGTACGTGAGGATGTCTAAAAGAAATATTTATTACTTTTATCGGAGGCAGTGATAAATTTTCTGAGAATGAATGTTTCTTGTGTACAATATTGTTTCACATTGAATTGAACTAAAAGAAAATAAAATGTAATTTTTCATCTAATTTATATTATATGGAAAGTAAATAATAGCACATATACGCACACTTATACATACTGACTTACTCACTTACACTTACTTACACACACACACACACACACACACACACACACATATATATGTGTATATATATATGTGTGTGTATGTGTGTGTGTGTATGTATTTATTTAAAAATTTAGAAATTTAACTATATTAGAAAACTTACATGGGTTAAGCAATAAAAATCTTAAAAACTAATTTTACTTTATATGTTGAATATTATATAATTGTGTACACTAAATTTTTGGTATTTACATAATACATGTATTTGCATGTTGGTATTTACATAGTAATTTGTGGGGAATTTAATTTAAAATATCATAAATAATATAATGCAAGGAAATTCAATGCTCTCATTAATTTTAAAATGCTTAAATACCACACATTTTTTAACTATATAGGTATGGTAAATTTTATGGAAATCTTTAATTAAAAATGTCTATCAATTTATAAAAAAAAAGAAATTCATTCATTGTAAAGTAAATACCGGGTGGGCAAAAAGTTCGTAAAAACTTTAAAAATTCATTAGAACCGGAAAAATAACCAAAATAAAAAACACATTTGCAGGGTTAGCATCGCTAGGTCACGGGATTTTTTTAAGACAGGAAAAAAAAATAACTCGAAAAACAGCCGACAGTTGGCACTGACGTACACAAGTCAACGGGTGTATCATCCCGGGAGTATCTATCTGGTCCATCCATTTTTTTGGAACTGAAAGATGTGATCCGCCGAGAGGTGTCATGTATATATTCGGACTTGCTGCACTCTGCCGTTGCTGGATTTGTGACTTGCCTGCAATGTATTATCCCCTGTGTTGGGGGTCATGTGGAACACCTACTGCTGTAATGAAAGATTTAGAAGCATTCTTTTCGTTATTTGCGTATATTTTTTGACTTGTGTACGTCAGAGCCACCTGTCGGCTGTTTTTTTGAGTAATTTTATTTTCCTGTCTTAAAAAAAATCCCGTGACCTAGCGATGCTAACCCTGCAAACGTTTTTTTACTTTGGTTATTTTCCCGGGTTTATGAATTTTTAAAGTTTTTACGGAATTTTTGCCCACCCGGTATGTTATTTTTAATATGCAAACCATATGTCAGAAAAGGTAAGTTTTTATCTATGTAATGGAAAAATTGTAGTGATTATTGTCAGTATAGACAATTTTAAAGCAGATTAATTCATTAGAGGAAAATTAAATAGGAATGCCTTTCTCATTGGTAGAGCTAGGTACTGAGCTACCGAGGTCGCTCATAAAGGATAAAGGGAATTTTTTGATGTATGTAAAAACATTTCGAACCTAGAAAGCCTTAGATACAAACCTGGAATATTTAATACAGACGCTTATGGTTGTTCGAATCTCTGACATTGTAACCTAATCCATTTATTCATTCGTCTTTCCAGACAACTAATTGTCATCCAGGAGTATAAACATGTCCTCTATTTTACCATATGGGATCATTACTGAACTTATTATCCGAAACAATTCATATGACATGTATGAATACGTTAGTGAATGCATAAAAATTGGGGTGTCAAGGGATGGAGTTAAAGGAAAGATAAATCAGAAAACATGCTTTCTATAAGTTTCACTCATTAGCTTGCATATTACATTGTGACCATACTTGCGATAAATTATAACCAGGGCGCTCATACAACAATGACAAAGATTTTGATAAGTTTTTATATACCATACACTAATTGTAAAATCTCAAAATTACTGGGACGTTGAGGGTGTACAAGGAATCATTTAGAGAGTGACTACTGAAGGCAATTAAAACCATAGGTGTAATCCCTGTAATGAGTTCCACAGTAAAGTCACATGTTGCATAGAGATATTTCAATAAATAGTTAAAACAATGCAAGACATTGATACGATACAATTTTGAACGAAATTGACCCTTTTACACGACCAACACTTATTTAAGTCTGTTGAGTACTTATCCAACCACGTAACCTTTGGATTGGTAAAATACCCAATCCTTTAATAAAAAATATATAGCTCGAAAACTAGAGAAAGAAACTAGGGAAGAAACATCCTAAAATATATTGATATATTTTCCTTCCTACCATCCGTTCGTTTGAAGCGATGCCTATTGAATGCACTTATCATTGCGGGAGCCTGGTATTATTTCACAATGTACCACGAAAAACACTAATAATTTGTAACTGCCTAAGAAGGACTCATATAAAAGTATCAAAATCTTTAAACGTAGATATTTAACTGGGATTTGATTTCCATTGTACGAGCAGTCTATAGCGAACCTGGTATATAACGAAGTCCCGGATATAAAGAATGAAAATTTTGGTCCCGCCGTTTTCCTATTGTATTTAATGCTAATTTATCCTTTTATAGCGAAAAATTTTTTCAGTCGACAACTGAATTTTTTTTAATTTTTAAACTTTTTAAGAATGTTGAAAAAGGAGATGAATATTTACCTATCGCGATGTGGATAGGAAAGGACAAAATTTCATCATTCTCAGATTGTGGCGAGCAATTGTTCGAAACATGTGATGATGAAGTCATTACATGTGAAAATCTGACTAATGAAGATATTGTGGAAAAAATTAAAATAAATCGTTCTCAAATCGAAGATTCTGTTTCTGATGCTGATGAAGAGGAGCACATAAAGGACGACATCTCCACAATCTCAGATGCTATAGTATTGATGAGTGTAATTAATAAGTTTTTGTCAACACAAACAGAGGAAGAAAGAGTACTGGAGTCATTTGAAGTATTGGACAAAGAAATTTATAAAATGTTTTTGAAATCGACATCATGTCAGCAGAAGATTACCAATTATTTCTGTATCAAAACAAGCAACTATTAAAGATAAAATAAATTTATTTCCATTTGGCTTCATTTTTAGTTAATTTAATTACTATTGTGTCAGTTTAATGTAATCTATTTTAGACAATTTAATTCATTAATGATCACTTTTAATAGAGTTTATCATTCTTTCAATAGATCATTATTGAATATACATGGCAACTAATGAGTTATACATTTTGTGAACTCTAACATTAATCTTAACGGTTCTGATATAGCGAACCACCGGATATAGCGAACAGAACTCTGGTCCCTTGGAGTTCGTTATAACTGGGTTCGACTGTACATATTAGTTGTACTAAGGAATACGTTGGATTTCCATTATGTTTCAGGCAAATGATATGCTGTTAACAAACTTTGACTCAGTTTCTTGGTTAATTTCTGGGTACAAGTATTATTTTCTATTCAATAGGCAAAGAAGCTACATCGAGGTCAAATTTATCTGCGTTGGCAAACTATGATATTGGTATACGAGATTCGACATTAGAGATTTACTGACACGGCACCGTACATTTGCTGAATGAGATACTATAATCATGCAAAAGGGTCCATTACGTTGAAAACTGTATGGTTTTATGGCAACTGTATGGCAATGCCTTGCCTTGATTTCTTTTTATTCAAATATCTCTATCCAACATATGACTTCAAAACTGTTATAAAAAACAGTATTACATGCGATATCTTGAGTCCCACTGCACCATGTTATATGATATCCATGTTTTCAGCATGCAAATACCTGAAAGATAGGGGATGGAAAAATAATTTCATGTAAAACATAATTCTCTTTTCCCCGTAGAACTGGAAAACGTATGAAATCTTTTAAACTATATACATTTTGGTGCTACATGCCTAATCCCTTTGGGACCGAAATGTAACTTTTTGATGTAAATAAATTTTCGTAATGATCATGGTACATATATATATTTAGTTATTTTTCAATCTTACTGTCAGTATAGCAATAAATAATGGCTTTTAATACCCCTGTGACCTAATCATTATGTATTTTTAGATATTTATCTTATTTTGAGTTTTAACATCAAGTACACTTAGACATCGAATAACATGTTGATATAAAACCATATAAGTATCATTTCCTTTAACTAAACATTTTATTTACATACAACAAGTATATAAACATAAAATATTCGTTGACTTACGTCAATATTTAAACATCTAATGTATGATGTCTGGAAATATAGAAATATGAAAAATAGTCATCTTAAGAAGCCGCTTTCACAGATTTTGAGAATTTATTTATGGTTATTTTTCTAAGTATGTGTAATTTATTCATTATAAAATGTGTCGATGTAAAAGAACCCATTAGCCGGAGAAATGAAGATAGAAAAATGCATACTACGCGCAAAACTATTTAAGGAGAGATGCTTATTTAGATTCGATAATAATTACATTAAGTCGTTATTCAGAATTGATAAAGCATTAGCATTTTTCAATTTGAAGCAAAAATTAACTTATCGAATTTTTAATCCCCAAAGTGCTGACTCTTCCCGAAAAGTAAATTCTTCAGTTAATTACGTCTGGTCCTTGAATACTTCCACCATTTTTCCTTGAATCACCATGTTATCATTTCTTAACTCAATGCATGTTAACGTCTTTTTCCCATTGTTAAATTTTCGAAAAATATATTCATATTTTTAAATATTTTTAATCCTCAGTTACAGAAAGAAAATGTTTTCCTCATATTTTACGACGAATGAAGCTATCTAGAATCATACGTCGTCAAAAATGTTTATATGATATAAATATTTGAGTTTTTGGTAGTATTTAACAATTGATAAATTTTATTATACGTTGTAAACATGTCAAAATTGCGAAGCTTTGGAGTCAGATATGCGCAATAAGATATATAAAATCTAAAGGGGATGATTTTAATGACCTTTTTTATTATCAAAAGTCATAATTAATTTTTACGACCCGTAAAAGTAAGTATGAATAAGATGAACAATTTGCTTTATGTAGCAAAAAATCTCAAACTTTATCCGATTTATATATAACATTCACTCTTCATAATGTAAAATAATAAACATTTAAAATGATAGTTCCAGTCAAAATTAATCAAAAATTATTCGAATTAGATAACATTGTGGATACTTAAAAATCTCTTGCATAAACTATAACCTAATAAAAGAGTCTTTGTTGATTTAGCATGTAGAATAACTGCAATTAAGTGCAGTGAGACCTATTTTTAATTACTTATGATGACAAATAAAAAAAATACTAAGCAGGTATACAGTCACGGCATACACACATAAAATACCTGTTTATAATCAATGTTAGTTCTTAAAATTTCGTCTTACATGCACAGAAATGCTTGAGAAAAAAATACCTCCTTTTATTTCTCGCAAGATCTTCACAGATTCTCAATTTCATGGTTCACCAACATTCTTACGAATGCAAAAGAAACCATTAATTCGCAAATATAGTGCTGATTCAGTGAATTATCCTATACAATTTAAGAAGCGGATGAAAGAGTCCCTTTCATGGCTGAGTTGTATTTCTTGGAATGTAATTCTTACAGTTCATTATTCGTAGGAAAGAACCACTCGTGTTAAATTGAACGTGAAAGAGGTAAACAAAATCAACCAAAGGTTGATAACGCCCTGAAAGTTAGTATTTTTTACTTAATGGATGTTATCTTCGTTGTTAAAGACTTTTTGGGAGGGAATGTAAAAGGAAAATATTTATTTTATGGGCTTTGTTGCGGTGAAATGGATGTTTATTTTTGTGAATGAAACAAAATTCATAAATACTTCAATATTAAATTGCTTTTTCCGAGGTATTATCTGTGACGTAAATATTCTTATTTTCTCCGGTATATGATGTCACAAGTATATCAAACGCACCTGAAAGATGTGCCATCCATTATTAATGCGTGTTTTGTATAGGAAGTAAATTATTCTTTTCTTATGCGCGATGATGTTTTACTTTATTTATATAACAGAAGCAATTCCCCGATGTGTTTGCTTTGTAATATTTCCAGACATGCCATAATTGAGCTTTTTGTAAGCTTTTTCTTTTACGAGTATTTTGATAATACACTTACCAAGTATGGTGTATACCTAAGTAAAATGGTATGAAATAAACACATAACTCGAAACAATTATAACGTCCTTTTCGGATAAATTTCTATTTTTACCATAATATTTCGTACGTAAAAAGTAATCTGGGAAAATAAAATCAATAGTTTTTCTTTTTCAAATGTAAATTATCCAGGAATAATATAAGTCAGTGGTACGCAAACAGTGGTTCGTGATTCACAGGGGAGTCGCTGAAGTAAATTTGTATTATATGAAAACCTTATTTGACTTGTGGGTCAACTCAATTTTTGTTCATTTTGAACTAAGTGTACGGTGAGACATAGAGACTTAAAGTCTACTGAATGCTGAAAAATGACACCTGTTGTCCGATTTGTAATGCCCTCTTTTGACAGCAGAAATAAGCTGGAGGTGTACCAGTTTTAAAATAAGATAGAAATGATTTATTTGTATGAACATGAAAGAGAGGCTTACTCCATTTTTTTTAAAGTGGCGTTGACCCACTATTTAAATAAGGCGTTCATAGATATATAAATTTTATTTGCAATAGCGGGTTAAAATACTATGTAAAAATAAACACAAGAACAAACAGACGCAAAAGAACTAAAATGTCTGTGAAACCAAAAGTTTCCAAGCTATCCAATATCTCTCCCGCGCTGGAGCTGTATGTTGAGCGGGGCAAGTGAGTACATGGGTAACTTCGTTTGACACCTCGGTCCCCTCCGCTCATCGCGTATCAGCTTAGTACCTGAAGTCGGTCGTTTACTCAGCGCATCATAAACCCTCCTTGCACAGAGTAGCATAGGTACATATTGATTTAGGACAAACGGAGCAACAGGAGCTTTTGCCATGTGGCGAAAGTCAAGGGTCCCTACGTCCATGTTACTCTTAGCCCGGGCCATCACCCGGTTTCCAGCCGAGACGGCTTGGAAGTGGTGACAACCGAAGCCTTGAAGGTGATACAGTGACTCCCTCAGAGGATACCACTCCCCCAGGAGACTCACAGTCAGGCTCTCCGTTACCAAGCACAGAGATCCTCACAACGGACCCCTTGCCCTGGGAGCAAGCCACACCAACCCGAATCTGGCCCTTCGGCCTGAGTATATGGGAAAAGTTCATCGTCGATGACTCCGTCCTCTCGTCGATTACAAAGCTTGCAAAAGGGTTGTGAAATCATGTTTATATGGCACAGGTGTTTCAATTGGCTATCATGGCCCGTCATTACTCAAAATAAGGCGACTGCTTTCTCTCTTGATCATTCTGGGACTTCAGTAATTTTGTTCCATCATATCTTATTTTAACTCCTCGGCAACAGTTCTTGTGAGAAGGAGTTCCTAAAGCTCTAATTAGCATTATATTGAACTAATTAATTAAAGTATATGCTTTAAGGCTGCTATGTACTAACCCCATTGGATTCGCTCACCTCAATGTTAGCCTATGGAGAAAATTTGTCCACGGATTGCCTACTTGGATTCAAAGATTTTTTTTAAAAAATTGTACTCCGTCATAGAGAAAGAAATTTTACATTTGTGCACATTTTTCGTTTTTTTTAAAAATGCAATTAAAATTTAAATTATTCGGGGAAACATCTGGTATAGTGTGTTTTAAACGCTCATAAATTCCTTCGGTGGACGAAATTTATAAAATGAATTCTGTAGCGCTTCACAGAAAAGTTCAGGCTATCTGACAATACCAATTTTATTTGATTATCTGCATTTATGTACCTGTAAATATTTGACAAAAATATATTTTAAATAAAAAATTTGGGGTCAGAGCTTAACCCCCTATAGAGAGAGCCATTACAATCCCTCAAAATGTCAATCCTATATTTTATAAAATATTGAACAAATATTATCCGAGTTTCAGGTTTACCCTCTAGTTATTTTTTATTTTAGTTTTATATAGATAAATCAAGTTAAATAGTTTTCAATGTTGTAATATGAAACTTTCAATTTTTAAATCCTGCTTATTTTTAATTTTCGTTAATTTTTACCGAAATGAAACCCAAATATATATTAATTTTTAAGTATGAAATTTTATTCACACGAGATTTGTCAAAAACAAGTGTAGAAGGTAAGCAGTATATAACCAAAGTCTACAGTTCATTGATTTTTAAAATAGTTTGTCAAAAATGGCTTATTTCCTTTTTTTATTTGTTAACATTTTTCTAATGTTTAAATATCCGTCACTATTAAATTATATTCAAAGTGGGTCGAGGGATTGTGTTTAAAGAAAGTGGGTCGTGGTAGAAAAAGTGCCCAGCACTGTTTTAAGTAACCATAAGTGTTTTTCTTCAATCAACTGTTACTTCCTTCAAAATTTAACATACAGTCATATTCATGTTTTCATTAGTATAATCAGATGACTGTAGTTATCAGTGAATACACGTTTTCACCCACCTGATAATTTAAAGATATTTATCTGTCCAAAGATATAAAGCTAATTAGAGCCGTTAATTTTATCCAGAAAATAACTATAAGAACAGATCAACAAAAGAAAGACGCTGTTATTTCCCTTGTTGTTAATAAGACAGGAAGTTATGACACCACTAATTGAATCTGCGATAAATCCTGCAGTACACAGAAAGCAAAATGAGTTCTGTCTGTACTTGAGACAAAATATTAATTAGATCAATCATTGTTTTTAGTCCACATAGTTCCATTTTTATAAGCTTTAATAAAAGTTTTTCGACAATGTTAGTCTTTATTTTAATTATTTCCCATCTGAATTAGACATAAAATATGGCATATAATTCTTTTAAACATATCTCGATTTAAATTTCACCGTATTTTAGGAGGAAAAATGCATTATATAAAAAGAATTCTGACAGAAATTTATGTTATGAATTTTAAGTAATAATCTATAACACATTGTTGCTTCAAGCATGATTATTAAATGTTACTAAAAGTTTTGGACTGCAGTCTCCAGTTCTGTAGTGGTATACTATTTGAGGAAAGACTTATTTGACTCCAATCTTGTTTATTTTTCAAGATGTAAAAATAAAAACAAAAGTTTCATTCGAACTACTCGCTAAAAGGAAATTAAAACATAAACTTATTCAAAGTATTTAGACACGCGGACAAGAAAACTGCCGGCACGAGTACGGCGTGCAAAAAGCGGGGAAGTAGCTGAGCTGCTGTGGACTGCCTCTGCTAGCTTATATTACCGTTGAGTACGTGACGTCGAATGAGCGGCGTTACAAATTTGAATAAAGAGCAAACCCTCAGCGCCACAGGTACTCCCCCACCAGTCTGTAAGACGAAAGATTTGCAATAACAATACAGTTACAAAAATTAAACATATCACATAACAAAATTTAAGGTAATACGAAATGAACATGGTGTTTAGTACGTAGTTGTCTTACATTGTCTAGGCCACTCAAAATATATTCAGGCTTGAGCCGATAATACTAATTTTACCCTCTTTGTTCTTCAATTGTAACCTATAAAATTTGACGTTACGTTGCAACACTTCGTATGGTCCCTCATAAGGTTGCTGTAACGGTCTACGCACATAGTCTTGTCTCACAAAAACGTGTGTAGTGGTAGACAAGTCTTGATGGGCGAAAGTGTCCTTATGACCGTGCCGGGCTGCCGGTGTAGGACGTAATCTGTTCATGTATTCTTGTAACACCTTTAAAAATTCGTGATGAGGAGTAAAATCCGCTGCACTGGGTCGAAAAAACTCTCCCGGCAATCTGAAGGAACAGCCATATACGAATTCTGCAACTGATACACCCAGATCGGGCTTCAAACTGGAACGTATACCAAGGAGTATAATGGGTAAAACTTCAGCCCAGCGATCTGTCGCGTAGCATTTTATTGTGTATTTGAGTTGTCTATGGAATCTTGCCGATTCCATTGGAAGCAGTGTTAAAAGCGGTCGTGCGTCTTTTTTCGCTGCCAAGAAACTGTGCTAACGCTTGTAATAAGTGGCTTCAGAACTGAGCACCTTGGTCCGTAACTATTGCATCTGGTACTCCAAAGCGAGCAATCCAACCAAAAAGAAATATGTCGGCCACTGTATTTACACTCTGATCTGACATAGGGAATGCCTCGGGCCATCGGCTGAATCTGCCGATACATGTCATACAATACCTATATCCTTTTGACGGCGGAAGTGGTCCCACAATGTCCAAGTGGATATGGCTGAAGCGGAAACGAGGTTAAAAAGGTAAATACCAGGCTTAGACTTCGTATGTCGTTGTATCTTTGATTTTTGTAAGTTCAAGCACGATTTTGTCCATTCTCAGACGTCCTTTAGAGAATGCCAGATAAATCGCTGCCGTACTAAAATAACAGTTGCCTGAACTCCCGGATGGGACAAGTTGTGAATAGCTTCGAAAATCTTTATTTGAAATTCTCGGGGTACGTAAGGACGTACGGTCCCAGTAGATGTGTCACACCACAATTCTAAACCATCAGGTGTGAACACGAAAGGCTTAAGCTTATGTGCTTCATATCGTTTAGCCTGATGAAATTCGTCATCAGAAGACTGTGCACGTGCCATTCCCTCATAATCAATGTTAGATAACTGAATTTCAGATATTCTCGATAATGCATCCGCTACCGAGTTTTGATTACCCGAAATAAAACGTATATCCATTGTGAATTGGGAAATGTATTAGAGATGTCTTTGTAGTCTGGGCGAATTGTTTCCGTTATCTTTGCAAAATGCGAATGTTAATGGTTTATGATCGGTGTATACACAAAATTGACGTCCTTCTAACATATGTTTAAAATGTTAGATAGAACTATATATTGCAAGCAACTCTCGATCATATGTACTATATGTGCGTTCACTAGATGTAAGTTTACGCGAAAAAAATGCCAAAGGCTGTACAACCTCATTATGAGTCTGCTGCAAAACTGCTCCAATACTAACATCTGAAGCGTCGACCATTAATGTAAAATACGCATTAAGAGCAGGATGTGCTAATGTACTTGCATTTACAATGGAATCTTTACACGCATTAAAAGCTGCAATATCTGCATCTGTCCAAGTAATTATAGTTTTATCCTTTTTCTTCCTGCCTTTACAAAGATCGTGAAGAGGGGTCTGAATAGTAGCAGCATTTTTTAAAAAATCTGTGGTAGAAATTTAATATTGCTAAAAAACGACGTAATTCCTCAACAGTCTTGGGTAAAGGGTAATTTTTGATTGAATTAACTTTATCAGGTAAAGGGGATATGCCCTGAGCGTTAACCAAGAAACCTAAGAATTCCAATTCTTTCAGGCCAAACAAACATTTATCGACGTTTAAAACTACGCCATACGAATTTAAGCGTTGAAAAACTTGTTTCAAATGCTCAATGTGTTAGTTTTCGTTTTAAGTTGCAATAAATACATCATCCAAGTACACTTAACAAAAATTCAAGCCGCGCAAAACTTGGTCTATGAACCTCTAAAAGGTTTGAGCTGCGTTTGACAAACCGAAACACATAAAATTATACTCATAAAGATCAAAGGGTGTAATTACTGCGCTTTTGGGTTTTGAATCTGTGTCTAATGGAATTTGATGGTAAGCTTTTACTAAAGCCAATTTGGAAAAATCATAAGAAAAAATAATAATAATAATCATAATTTGGTAAATCTATATTTTTCAAAAATATAGATTTACCAGATAACCCGTATGAAAAATCCTGTATGTGAAGTATGGGGTAGCGATCAAGGATAGTAACTGAATTCAATTTGCGATAATCCCCACATACACGCCATTCGGCGTTTTTCTTTTTAACCAAATGGATAGGACTAGTCCATGGACTTTTTGGAAGGTGAAATTATACCTTGTTCCATAAGAGATTCAAATCCCTTTTTAGCTATTTTTAATTTATCCGGGGCTAACCTCCGAGATTTTGAAAACACCGGTGGACCTTTTGTAATAATAGTGTGTAACCTCATGTCTGTTAGTGTATTTTAGAAACGACTGGTTCGTAATTTTAGGATATTTAGACAACATTTTGTGGTATGGTGTATTACCGAAAATCGTAGTTAAACCTAACGATTTCCCCGGATACTTGGGTACCATTAGTTGAAATGTTTGAAGTGCTATCAATCAACTTGCGATTTTTAATGTCTACCAGTAAACCAAAAAATTCTAAAAAATCCGCACCTAATATAGGTCGCACAACATCAGCTATTACAAAATTCCATATAAACTATTTTCAAACCTAAGCTCAGTTTTAATCTACGGAAACCGTATGTGTTTATTTTAGTTCCGTTTGCTGCAAAAATTGTCAAGTCAGTAGTTGGATGTTTGTGAACGTGTGGATTTCGAGGGAAAACTGATACTGATGTGCCGTAATCGACAAAAAATCTGAAACCTGATTTCTTATCAAATACGTAGTGACGACCGAACTGTAATCCACTATCTGCCATGGCCGAAACAGAAGCGGAATTCAGTTTCCCGAGTACAAACATTTTCCCACACACTTTTTTGCCGAATTTAAAATGATACCAGCAATACAGTTTTTCCAAAGTTTTATTAAGATCACCTGAAGAATTTGATCGCGATCTAGCTCGCCCTCGAAAATGACCTTCCTTCATTCGGTTTTGCTGAAAAATTAGTTTTTAGACTTTTTCGGAAAGATTAGAAATTTGATTCTGCAAATCCTTTAAATCTACTGAAGAAACAGAATGTTCAACTCCAGGTGTAGCAAAACACGAAACTTCATTTATTTTATCAGCAATTTGTGCTAAATCGTCTAGCTTATCTTTACTAATTGACAATATTTGTTGTATATGAACGGGTAGCCGCTGAATAAACAGAGTTTTCAAAATATCATCAGATAGTTGATTTCCAGCTAAAGACCTCATTTCATGCAAGATCTGAGTGGGGTTTTTTATCACCCAAATGCAATTCTTGTAACAAAGTTCTTAATCGCGAACTCTCGGATATTGAAAAATGTTTTATAATGCGCTCCTTAAGCATTCTGTACGAGTATTCTGTGGGGGGCTTTTCAGCAATATCCCTAACATATGATAGGATTTCTATGTCAAGAGAAGTCACAATGCAATTAAATTTAGTGCATTCGTCCTTAATACCCGCCATTCCAAAACTAGATTCTACTTGAAGGAACCATAAATTTATGTCAGTTTTCCAGAAGGGGGGGGGGGGGGTTCACGAAATGCAACGCGTGCTATTTCGGTTCCAGCCGTGTTTTCCAAAATGCATATATGAGGTAAAACAAATTAAATTGTTTTTAAAGTATATAAAATCCCTAATGCATCATGTTAGTAAAAATTTTAAATCTACAAAAGGCTAGATGAATTTAAAATGTATAAAATTTTAAATACCCATGAAAACAGCACGTGCACAAATTCCGACGCGAAAAAAATAGACTAGAAAAGAAGCACTTACTTGAGTAACACAGCTATAAAGTTTAACGAGTAGAAGATTCGCTCAGTAGTCTCGAAGTCACCATTCTGTAGTCCCCAGTTCTGTAGTGGTAAGTATACTATTTGAGGAAACAAACTTATTCGACTCCAATCTTGTTTATTTTTCAAGATTTAAAAATAAAACAAAAGTTGTATTCTAACTACTCGTTAAAAAGGAAATTAAAACATGATAAACTTATTCAAAGTATTTAGACATACGGCCAAGAAAACTGCCGGCACGAGTACGGCGGGGAAGTAGCTGAGCTGCTGTGGACTGCGGCTGCTAGCTTATATTACCGTTGAGTACGTGACGTCGAATGAGCGGCGTTACGAATAAATAAGCGCCACAGGACGCTTATGGGGGTACATACATATTCTGATACATTTCGCAATATGATTTTAAAATTTTATTATTTAAAATTTTGTTTAAAAAACTACGTAACAATTCTTTTAACTCAGATTATGAAACAGAATATAATTATTTTAATACGAAGTTACACGATTTATTTTTTAAAATTTATTTAGAGGCAGCACTTAAACGAGATAGCGTTTGTTCAATCAGTATCGAAAAATCCTATGTCTGACCTTATAGCAGGCGTAACATTGGGGATAATTCCTTGACCATGCCAAAGTGACAGTCAAGAAATATTGAATGAACAGCAATAAATCGGTTTATATTAGAATCAACGTTGGCAGATGGATAATAAAATAATAATACAAATCGTTCTTGTGATCGCATAGAATCATCGGAAAAGGCAAATATTACGTTAAAAACATGGTAAATGAGCTAGAGAAACCAACAAAGAGCTTTAAGAAAATGTGGAGAAATTTAATTATAATACACTCTTTTAAAGTGTTTGCGCTGCTTAGTGACAGAGGGAAACCTGTGTTGCAAATTGAAATTATATATTTGTTTTGGGCGTACTGGTAGCGCCACCTGGTTGGTTCGTTTTGCGAGAGGCGTGTGTATTTAGTTGTGCTGTTGAACGGAATAAAGCCTGACGCTTGGATTCTTGGTGATTTAATATTTCTTGAAGTCTTGGTTGCATTGAATTTCTTGAATTTCTTCACCCTGATAAAGATCCGAGATCTGAGCCGCATTCAAATACGCGGTGTGATGAAAAACTGATAAGACGCGTCATCACTGACAGATGAAGAGTCACATTAAACTAAAGAATTTAGCTGATGCTTCTGTATACCATATGTCTACTTGCAGTGCCGTTCTACATTAGGATTGGGAAATGGAAACAGAACGTCGGATTGATATCTCGGATTCTGGTTTGTGACCAAAAGGAAGATCATTCATCATCCTGTTGCAACCTGATGTAGAAATCTCCACTAAATCATAATAACAAGCCTGATGTTGTTCCAGGATGACGGATGAATATTAAACACCATGCCGACAGTATGAACCATATACCAAGAAAGAAAGAGTTAAATAAGTATGGAGGCAATTACTGCAACAGCAAAGAAAGATCAGATGCAAACATCAAAATCTTAGTCAATGGAAATAGATATATAGCACCTGCAAAAAAAGCCTACTAGTTGGTCACGAATGGCCAACAATCTCGGCTTCATTTGTATGAATTAAGTTCCAAAACTGCCGTATGTAACGACAACAACAGTTGGTCCAACAATAAATTAGGATGTCTCAATACGTTACAGCTGCAGTAGTTGTCTTATCGTATTATGATAATTTCAAAACTTAAAATTGTTCTATGATAAATATAACTCATAAAGAGTTATCTGTACAAACCTGGAGGAGAATAAGATAAAAATACTTTTCTATCTATACTACCTTAATTTATTAACCGAGACCACTCCCAGTTGGTTTCCAAAATTACAGAAAACAAAAACAAACCAAAAAATAGTTACGCCTGGAATTTAATCAAACATCCCTGACACTACCACGGAACTGATATACCGGATAATACCTTCTGTAATTACATTCCTAAATAATGAAAACTGTAAATGGATTCCAGGGGATAGTACCTAATCCAACACTGCATGGTTTACCCACTGAGCTTCAGGAAATTTCCCTTCTTCTATTCTTTGTATACGTAATTAAACGTGCACATATTCATTTTTTTAGCATATTCATATATATATATATATATATATATATATATATATATATACAGGGTGGTCATAAAAAAACTTTTGCCGATATATGGACCTCTAGCGGCCGTTCCATTCAACCGATCAAGATGAGATTTCAGATATAGTTATGCGGAGGTATGAGCTCAGTATTCAGTTAATGGCAACAAAGTGGAGCTCACGGTTATGGTCATAGGTACAGAAACTCGAAATTTTCGAATGGCAACACCCACTTTTTCCTGTCGCAAAATGCTCTGGGCATGTGAAAACTCTAAAAAGCTTTGGGACGGTACGTGTATCACAAAAAACAGCTCTGAGAACGGCCTACAGAAACACGATCGGGATGCACGGAGGAAATCTGCATATGACAGATGCAAGACACCAATCACTGATGACAACACAGATCGGGAAAAAGAAAAATTTCATTTGGATTCCATATTTTCCACATGGGTGCCATCATCGTGTTTTTGTAGTCTGTACGCAGAGCTGTATTTTGTTCATGAATAACGCATCTGATTTTTGTGATACACGTATCGTTCCAACGCTCTTTAGGGTTTTCGCATGCGCTGAGCATTTTGCGATGGGAAAAAGTGGGCGTTGCTATTCGAAAATTTTGAATTTCTATACCTATAACCGTAATCATGAGCACCATTTTATTGCCGTTCATATAATCCCGAGCTCATAGCTCTGAATAACTATATCTTCAATCTTATCTCGATCGGTTGAACGGAACAGTCGCTAGAGGTCCATATATAACCCATATACCTTGATTTCGTCTCACACACACACACACACACATATATATATATATATATATATATATATATATATATATATATATATATATATATATATATATATATACATATATATACATATATATATATATATATATATATATATATATATATATATATATATATATATATGAAACGAAATCAAGGTATATGGGTTTTTTTGCTGAGAAACACAAATTGTATATTTTATACAATGTCCATTTACCAATTTAAAATAATAACTGAATTCATTTTAAAATATTTGTTTGTCAGCATTTGTTATACTTGATTGTCGGCAAAAATTCAATAACTTTTAATGATACGCTCTGTAATTTACACCCTAGTTCTAAGCGTTGAACCACTATTCCTGGATCCAAATGTTTAATTAAAATAAACTGCCTTCTTCACCATATTTCTGCAATGTTTTGAACATTTTCATTAACAAGCTTAATTTATAGCTTTTCCCAAAATACCATATTCTCTATAGTTAAAGAATGAAGCATTTTTCATGTAACTTTCACATTAATTAGGAATAGTTTTTACTTTTTTTACATTATTAGTATTCCGAATTTTCTTCTGCAGGACATAAAAAAAATTGAAGATTTAATTAGATTATTCAGTCGTCAAGTAACGTACAGCTCATTTAGCGCGTTTCTTTCCATCGTATAAAATGAGTAATGGTTGTATAACATCCCTCTGCAAAACATCTGAAATGGCTTTTATTTAAAATTATAATAAATTAATGCTACTTTTTTAAGCCATCTAAAAACTGTAATACGTGGAATGGCGGAGTGTCTTCTTAAATTTGCATTCAGAATTTTCCAATTATCTTGGCTTGTAAAATAAATCATTCATAATGGGGTGTGTTGTTAGAAGAACGAGAAATTGCCGTAATGATAATATTTTATCACGGGCATTAAGCACCTAGTCACAGAAGATAAGATAATATTAATTACTTAGCATTAAAGTCTTTATTTTGTGCATAAAAATGGTACAAGAGTCTATGAAGTTTTTAATTCACGCGAAACCGATGTTCATTTAATAAAAGCAGATTTACTCGGTTATAATGATTTAAATAGTATGCGATGTATTTCATTGATATTTTAAAAAAAATTCTCCTTTTTTATATAATCAATTTTCATTTGCCATGTAATGTGAACATCTTTGTGAAAGAAATCATTTGAGCACAAAGGATGGCAATATTTTATTGAAGAGGGGTGTATTGAAGAACCCAATCAAAAGATGATACAGCTTAATTACAAAATAAGGAGAATGGTGCAACCGTAGGGACGTGGCAGTTTCAGGAAGCTCGCCAAATACATCGCACAAAAAATATCTAAGCTTTTTGTATTCTGTCGTTTGTTTGGCTGTTTTCTGGAGCGTTAAGGTCATGTTTTGTTATATTTCCTTACAACATAAAATATCGGCAAGCACTCAGTTGTCTAACACAATTTTTTGCCGACAGTTTGCAGAGAGTAGATTAATTTCTTTGATTCTTTTGTGTTTTAAAATAATATTTAACATTTAGTTTTTACGAAAAATTTTTTCCAGAGAAATATTTGTGAAATCTAAAGAAATTTCACCATTCTTCGACTTTTAAATTTTATTGTCAGTTCTGAATTGTATGATACTTTCGAGACAGTTTTTCTGAATTTTCAAATATATCGAAATTTTCATGAACTTTAAAATTAACAACTCAAAATCCACTAACTAGTTTCCTCAAATACATCTGTTACGACACAACTGTCTAAATACAGGAGGTATACAGGGTGGTTATAATTAAAAATCCACTTTGAAATGGTCATAAAAGGAAAACTACTTGACCAAATGTTATCAAACTTGGTAATAGTTTAAAGGGGGTCATGGGAATTTCTTTTCCGCCAAAAAAAGTTCAAAAACTGACCACCAGGGGGGAATGGCTTTATATAAAATATTGTTAAACAAAATAAGACATGAAGTCATCAGTTTAAGATGTGTTTAATCGTTTCTGAAAAGTGTTACAAATCATGTTCAATGTGGCAGCCACCATTTTCCGAAAGCAAGTTAAATCGCATTAATCTATTCTCAACAGTAGCTCTTAGCATATCAGGAGGAATGTTACGGACATGTCGGTGTATCGCATCTTTCAATTCCACCAAATTATTTAGATTATCACCATAAACAGTGCTTTTGAGATAACCCCATAGCCAGAAGTCACAGGGGTTGAGGTCTGGTGACCTCAACCCCTGTGACTGAGGTGATGGAGGGGTTGGTGGCCATTTTGTGGGGAAGTTTCGGACTATAATCCGTTCATTCGTGAAATGTTTCTTAAGTGACAGTGTGACACATGTACCAATGTGTGGTGTGGCCCTGTCCTGCATAAAAGTCCTGGTGTCTAAAATGCCCCATTGGAGTTCATGTATCACAAAACATGTTAACATTGACTCTAAGCGAGCTTCAGTCACAGTGCATGTAACAGGTCCAGCTGTCGACTGCTCTTCAAAGAAAAATGGTCGAATTATGAAACTAGCTGTCATACCACAGCAAACGGTGACTTTAGGAGAATGAAATGGAATTGAGTAGATACAGGAGGGGTTTGTTTGGCCCAAAACCTGAAGTTATGGGTGTTGACATCACCATTTAGGTAAAAATGGGCCTCATCTGTCCACAAAATGTTCCATGCCCAATGTTTGCCATTTTCATCCGTGCAAGGAATTCAAAAGCGAAAGATTATCTTGCAGCAGGATCGTTACGTTTAAGTTCTTGGACATGTTTGATTTTGAATGGGTAGAACTGCAGCACTTTACGGACAATTTTGTACACCGTACTCCATGGTACATCCATTCGACGTGCGACAGCACGTACGCTGCACATACCGTGTTTGCTTTCTATTGTTGCTTCCTCCACTGCTAATGCAACAGCCGCCTCGGTTTACACAGAAGCAGGTTTCCTTCCCCTTCCAGGTGCAACAGATTACAAACCCGTGGCTTTAAACTGTGCCATCATTTTCCACAGAACCTGCGGTGTCATTGGCAATCGGCGTATTCCTCTCACTGAACGATACATTTGCAAAGCACGTCGTTCATTTCTATCACATTCATAATAACATTTAACAAGAAAAACACGGTCTTAAATGGTTAGAGACATTGTCGATTCGTAACAATGAGAATTCTGACAAACAGGCTCACTTTTATCTTGAAAATCAAATGACGTGTAAAGTGCATCTGCATAAATCCTTTGATTCTTCCTGCCTTAAGTCAATTACAAGCCATTGTGGTTTTGCATCCCACAAACAGTTTCGTTTTAGAAACGAGTAAAAACGTTTTAAACCGATATCTTCATGTCTTAGTGTCGAATTCAGGCTTCAAAATTCACAAATTACCGATCTGTAAGAAAATGATTTACGGAATGCGCACACTTTAAATGGAAATTTTGTTTAGGTCAACGTTTTTTAAGGGTATACAAGATGTTAAACCCGTGTAACAAAAGGTTAAGTTAGATTCCTACCCTTATTTCGTTTAACAATATTGCATACAGCTCCATTTCCCCTTGATGGTGAGTTCTTGAACTTTTTTTGGCGTAAAAGAAATTCCCATGACTTCCTTTAAACTATTACCAAGTTTGATAACATTTGGTCCAATAGCTTTCCTTTTATGACCCTTTCAAAGTGGAACTTTAATCTTAACCACCCTGTATACTGAAACAAATTACAAGATACCGACATACGGAGCTGAAGTTTAAAATGTTATCAATTTTCATCTATTTTAAAATAAAATACCGCAAAATGTATCATTCGCGAAAAAACGGACTTTATTTTCCAAGTCCACATTTTATGAACCAGTCATTTAAGGGAAGGAAATAATCAAGAGACTTAAACAGGCAGGAACCTACTGTCTGAATTATAAATGGATACAGACACCTATATTCATCACGCGATCGAATTCGCAGGATTTGATGCTAAAGACCAGCGTCCTTGCTATTCGATCATTATCCGGGCTCTGCAAGCTCGAAGAGTACACACAACTCCAGATTATATCAGTAAGTTTATTCAATAGTTATAAACAAACAAAACATAGAAAAGTATGAAAGGACTATAAAATCAATTTACTTGTTTTCTTTACATGTTCACAACAGTGATTTAATTTAAAAATAATTAAACGAGTTCACATTTTTTACAGCTTAGGGGAAAATAGTAATTCACAGGTACTGAAATTATGTATAAAAAATCTTAATGTGATTAAATTTCCATAAAAAATACTGAAATTTTGTGAATTAGGATTTAAACTTATTTATGGCTAATTTGATTATTCTCAGAATTTATAGAAAATATGAGAATTTACTGATATTTTATATTTATTTACGGCTGCAACATTTTAAAGTGACAAAAAGGATAAAAAGAAATGCTTTGGGGACTTTTATAGATTACTGAAGTTTTATTGCAGTCATTTAATTCAGTTAAATTAACTACATTATACAAAATCTTTGTTGAATTACATATACAATACATATTTATATAGGGCTTTTGAATTTGTCTTTTATGTTTTATTCATGAATAACCTAACGTTTAGAAAGATGTTAGTCACAAATGAAGTTATCGCAGCCACGTTTTCGGGACATTAACAAATTTATCTATTTTTATATCACCAAAAATCTTAAGTGCAGACAACCCGGGAATCAAATGTTAAGATATCTACATTTCTGATAAATGTGCTAATTATTGCACATTTAAGCAAAGTTATAATGTTTAATAATAAGCCCCTTGGTGATTTTAAGTGTTTTCTTTTATAGTTGTTTCTGTACTTCAGATGTTTTTTTTAATGATGAAACACTCATTATAATTATGATTAGATATTTAACCAAAAATAAAACAATTTTCCAGAACTATAATGTTTAAAAAAAGTGATAGGGGAATTTGTTACCATTGACCTGAGTAAATTGCATACTGATGCACTATCAAAATTCTTAAAATTATAAATATTGGATTTGGAAAAAAATATGATTTTAAGAATAAGGATTATAATTAAAAAATACATAGTAATAATTGGCTTTAAATTTCGTACCTGGACATCAAAAATGATTGCAGAGACGAAAAAAGAAGAATTCATTGAAAAGGGAAGTGACACATTCCTGTCTCAGAAATCTAAAGTTCTGTACATGCATACTATGTGGTGTGTTTGATTTTCTTTAAAGTCCTAAAGTAGTCGGAGAGAAATAAAATGCTAATAATTTAAGTTTCCATGAGTATACTTAATGGAGAAATACTTTAATGTTCTAAATTATTTCTAGAAATATACATTATGTGGAAATTTACAGGACACATTTTGTGGAAATTTTAGTTTAAATTGTTCAATTTTAGTTGCGCGCCCGCGTGCCTACATGACTTATCGCTTGTATCGTATCAATATTCTCATTACAATTAGTAAAGAGTGGTTGGAACTCTGTGCTTTATCAATGAATCAGGTTTTGACACCCATATCTGACACTATCATAATCCACTTGGAATCGGTCTTTCACAGAAACATAAGGGAAATGTTACATGATAGGGATACAGAAGGATACGACGCTTTTCATAGTATAGCAATGAAGAATGATGATATAGATGAGCTATGGTAGATATAGATTATACAGATGAGCTATGGTAGAAAAAGATGATACAGATGGGCTGTGGTAAAAACTAATGATACAGATGTTCTATGGTACAAAATAGAATAATGGTGGGAAAATATATGGATTCAGTTTTCAAACAGTGGTCTAGATTACGAACTGTTGATATATGTCTCTTGTTAAGGTATCACAACAAACATGTAGGCTCACTCTTACATCTTACAATATTCGTAGGTCACTGTGCATCACAGTTCTATTAAAAGAGTTCTAGATCTCGAAATGGGAAAAGTTCTGGATCTCGTAACAAAAAGAGTCCAGGATCTCATAGTTCAACGAACACTCAGGAATACACCTCGAATGCTCTATGTCGATCTGCGGGTCAGTCAGCAGTGGTCCTCGGTTATAGGTGAGTTCACCTCGGATGCTCTATGTTGGTCTGCGGGTCTGTCAGCAATGGTCGTCGGTCATAGGCAAGTTCTCCTCGGCACCTCGTAGTAATTTTCGTTCCGTTAAGCTCTGATCAATAAGCTCCAATCGCCGTAGATTCCTTCATCGTTTAGCAACTAGGAAGGTATGTACACGCTCGTTCAGGTAATGGCCAGGCAGCATTAGTCTCACTCAATAGTTTCCATTTCTTTTATCATACAGTTGAACTTCGTCTTGATTTGCGAACCTTCGCTGGGCATTCAATCTTTGCGTAGTTTCAGGATTCTCGTCAGCTCTGTAGCAGGTTAGATTATTTTTCTTTTTTAGTAGGGGCTCTCCTGAAACTCTCTAACACTGGTATATATATTTCCTTTTTTTTCTTTCCAATTGGCTGTGGCCTTACTGCCTTTCCATTCGCTCGCAACACCATTTTATTGGGATGAGGGATGGATCATTCTGCTCATAGGTCCTCTTCCCGGTCCCCTTCACTGCATTGGTTGCATCTTAGGTGTTCGCAGTGCATTTTAACTAATTCTGGCACCCGCCTCTGTCTGGAATTCTCGATGTTTTATGACATCGGTATTGTCGCTCTGTACAAAGTCTCTATGGCGACCTGAAGAGTGGGTACTGTAAATCTGTGACTGTCAGCCTCCCCTTGGTGGTTCCTACCAATTTACTAGATCGCCGCCTAAAGATAACGCATATTCACATCCCGCTTATTACAGAGAGCAACAGCTTATGCCCTGCCGTACCTTATATAGGCGTTCTCTGTACAGCCGTTACTGGGAGACCGTGATCGCTAGATAATTTATCTTAGTTGCTTTTCTTGTTGATGTACTTCTCCTTTTGTTCTTCTAAGTAGTTTTGTGATTTTCATCTTTTTTGTGTTTACCTAAGAACTTTGTCCACAGGTGTCTGCATGAGAAAAAAGAGTTGCAAAAATTATATTCTTTTCTGCAAGATGCGCAAACGTCTTGTCCTAACAGTAATCTTGGTATTACTTGACCTACTGATAATAGTTTCTGATGCAAAATATACTTAATGATACGAAATCAGCCAGATATGATCTGAGAAGTAGCATATTTCTCAATGTGTTGGATACTATGCGTTTTTGGAGCTAAATGAAAATAGTCAACGACTTTCAAAAGTTCCTCTACTGGCCTCAGTGTAACTGGTGTCAGTGAGTTTGATTGATGTCTAATATCATGGGTCTTCCCACAAAACCTGTTGGTGAATATTGTATTTATATTCATCAAAGTAGAAATTCAGTGTCCGGGTAGATAATTAGGAAGTTTCTCAAGAATTTTCATATATAAATTAAAGGAAAATCTGATATTTGTGTGACATCAACCAAAACTGTTATTCATTCTTTTTTCCTATATTAGGCAGTTTCCTGGCAGTCTTCAAATCTAGACTGCATTTTTTGTAACATCATAATTTAAATGTCCATTTAATGAATTTGATTTAATCAAAATTTAATTATTTTAATTGGACGTTTATTTCAGAAAAACGTCAACAAACATTTTATTTTTATTTTTATTTTTTTACAGAATCGGGGTCTTATACCGTAAACGCCTTTTTTGTACAGAAATCCGCAAACTACTATTCCCTCTTTCGCGGTTACTTTTACAGTGCATATTAACTTTAGTGCAGAAATCCTACAAGCGAAATTACATAGTGTGTTTCTGCAGTAAATCTAATTTTAGACCTGCTTTCAACACTGCGCTGTTGACGACACTGGAGTTGCTTTTGTTTATCGTTTAGAGGTTAAGCTACTGTGCTGTGGGTATAATTTTATTGTACGGTTTTACGTAGTGCTTTACAATAGTTTGTTTTTTAAAATGGCAAGTAGCAGTTCTGAAGAAGTACCTCAAAGAAAAAAAGAAGCGAGGTATTTCAAATCAAGAGAACTATGCACGAAATGTCATATGAAATTCAAGAATTAAAGGTGAAGACTAGGGCTCGATTTAGAAAATTCTTGACTATAGGCACAACTCGGGATGGGGGCCTCCTAACACTGATGTGGGCGTAAAATTTCCAAAATTGACGCACAAAAAAAATAATCACGAATCATTGTGAAAGTACCATTTTACCAAGAATTTACTATTTAAAGAGTAGAAACCTAGAAAATTATCAAATAACAAAAAGCAATACAACATATTAACTTCATCATTAAAACCCCCAATACAATGCAACCAGAAAAACTTATTAATCCCTTATATACACTATAACACACATATGATGAACTACGCATATAACTATACATATGATGAACCAATCAATCAAATTTGAAAGGATATATAAAAAAATTGCTAGTAAAAAAGGCAAAATTTAAAAAAATCTAATAGGAATTTTTTTTTTGAAAATAAAACTTTTGGGGGCCCCTAACATTCGGGGGGCCCCTAAGCCCGGGCCTACTGGGTCTAATGGAAAATCAGGGCCTGGTAAAGGCTACAAAAACAATAAAGTAACATGGTTCCGTAAAAGTCTGTTCCTGATGAGAGAATGTGCAAATATCCAGGTAAATGCAGTTTATCTACTGCTAATGAAACAAAAAATCAGACATGGAATTCTTTTTATTCGTTAGATACTAAAAACAAGATATATATTTGGAAACATTGATAGAAGTAAGAAAAATTAAGCGTAGAGTTTCATGTAAAACCCCATCCTCAAAAACAAGAAATAAATCATTTGTATTGAATATTAAAATGAAAGTTGTTCTCCAGTTTACAAAAATAAGTTTTATTTTAAACCAATCCATGGAATTTCTAGCGATCGAGTTGGAAAATTGACTAACCTATTAGTTCAGAATAAAATGCTTGGAAGTACATGGAACATCTCTTTTGAAGTCTCATCTTACAAACAATTTCAATTCAACAAAGCTAACCAAGAGAAAGTTGTTAACCAATTTATTGATGGCGGCAGGTCCTCAACGTTCGCCTTAAAAAACTACAAGGACGTTCCTGAACTCCCAACGGTAAGAGCGTACGCTTCTGCAAAAGTACCAATCAATAACAAAAAAAAATTATGACCTGAAGGAGCTAAGTATCTACACTATACGATATGAAAGTGTCTACGATAACACTTTCCAGTGGCCTACTACGGATGCGGAGTACAATGTAGACAGGGAATACAAAGATGTGTAGGTCGACACACAGGAAGCAGAATAGGATGTGAGTCAAGATTTTTTATTTTTTACTGAAGTATTAAGTTTTAGACTCTAACGTTTAATTCTCAGTTCAAATAACAAAATATAGATTATAATAGTGTATTCATTTTCAAAAACCCTAAAAATACAGCAAAATGAAGAAATTATCCTTAAAAATCTTACGCTTTTAAGGAAAAACATATTTTATTGCAGAAACCCAGTAACTGAAAATTTTAATTTTTTTTAAACGTAAGTAATAGATATTATAAGTTAACAGCAGGCAACATGCACTTCGAGAAGGTGTTTATTAATGCTATAATTTTTTTAATCCAAAATCTATAATAATATAAAAAACAGAATGATTTTCTTGGTTTCCCAACAATTTAGAAAAGCGCACTTAACGGGTTACAGAAATAAACGATTTAATTTCATTATGAAGATTTTTGTTCCAAACACCGATATCCATTTCTATGTATTTATAGAAAAAAATTAAATTAATTTTCTCCTCAAAATGCAAAAAATTGAATTTATTTATGCTTATCAATAGCATAAAATACACGTTGAAATTCCTAGTATGATATCTAAAATTATTCAAATGATAGGTCATTCATAATTTTCTTAAATGTCATAAATATATTAAATAAGTTAGCATAATTTTATATAATGTTATAAAAATATGTAAACAACGAATAACATTATGGAATCTTTAAGATTTTCCCCTATATCAAAGACATGTACATATTTCTCTTTAGAATATTTTAATAGATAAGTGTCAAACAGACATTGTGTAATCAACTTATTTACGGGGACTTTTAGTAGTTTCTGATCTGATGTTAGAAAATGATATTATCTTCCTCATATGTGCGAGGCAAAATAGGACATATATGTGAAGCTGTGAAATGTGGAAATTATAATTCGATCAGGTATTAATGGACGCATAAAATGTGGTTGTATACTCAAAAGTATTTTGCGTCTACGTTTTCAGGTTCTAGTCATAGATACTTACTTATTTCAAATTTTAAAATTATTCTTAAAGGAAATGTTACCTATATGACTAGTTGATTTAAGGTAGAATGATATAATGAACAATACTAAGGTATTCACATATAATAACCAAGTAAATGACACATTATGCAATTTATCAAAAAAGCAACCACAACTTTATAAATGGAAATTTTATCGAACAGTATAAATATCTTACGATACAGCAACAACCGAGTCAAAATATTAAAATATATATATATATATATATATATATATATATATATATATATATATATATATATATATATATATATATATATATATATATGATAAAGACACCTTATAGAGAATATAGCTCACTTCTACCCAGACTTGGGTGTATATAATTTGAAGTGGCACTCTATTTGAATTTGAAACAAACACAGTTTATACATGAAACAATGTTTATTGAATTCGTTGCACATATATAATTGGCTTTTACAGCAATAAGCATACGTACTACTTGTACGGAATATATATATTATCATTCAATAGAAATACACATTTCGAATACTCACAAACAGTAAGTCAAACCAGCAATTCTGCCACGTAAACTTTGGGCCCCCTAAGCACTAGCTCAGGATAGTACTGGAGCTGCATACCTCGTAGCTCCCTATCGCTTATCTATCAACTTTAACAACCTTCTTCAACCCTAACCACCTTTTTTTCATTAATGACGCTGCATGGTATTTATACTGCGTATGCCGAAATTAGCATATCTAAAGCAGCTTCTTTAATTCATTCACTCAAAAGTTCTATTCTTGTGAATCGAATCTTGTGTATACCTTACAACCTAACTAATAAAAAAGGGAAATTTTTAACATAAAGCACTTTAGTATTAGTAACAACAAAAAGATTATAAACAATTAAAATAAAAAACCTTTTGTAATACGATAAATAAAATCTTTGTAGTATTTTTTACAGCTTTACATAAATGTTCCCCTGAATTGTCTTTCAAGTTACGTTTATTGAATACATACGTAAATATAAACATAAGTTCAATGATTGCGGTAAAAACTGCAAATCAAAAATCCTCGTCGTTAGCAGTGAGGCATGTGGGTTGAGTCAAAAGCACCCAAGTGTGAAAATGTTTCATCTTGTGGAGAAATAATAAATTGTGATATACAAAGGAAGAAATGATTGAACTCCAAATTGGATTACCGGGAATATAATTATATTTAAATTTATTAAATTATGTAGATGTTTCTCCAGTCTCGTACACTTGTTTTCTAATTTAGCTTGTTTAGATTCCTAAAATACTAGTTAAAATATTTTGTCACAAATATAAGAGGATTATAATTCATTACGCAAACTTTTCTAAAATTTTTAATATTGTTTACCGCCAAAGTCACTAGGTAAGTCGCTATAACATTTTGATAATTTACTTTAACCTGATGAAGAAATTTTTTAATTCAATAACACAAACAGAGATAAACATACAATGCCTTAATTGTTTTATGTGCATTAAAAGAAAAAGATTGTAATTTATTATGAAGTCTATTCTAAAATTTTGAATATTGCTTTTCGCTAAAGTCATTCACTATAACATTTTGATAAAGTGCCTTAAACTGATGAAATAAGTTTTAATCCCATCACACAAACATAGATAAACATACAACGCATTAATTGTTGTATGCACATTAAAAATAAAGGAATGCAATTTATTACGCAAACTATTAAAAAATTCTGAATCTTGTTGTCCGCTACAGTCATTCACTGCAACATTTTGATATTGAACCTAAACTAATGAAATAAGTTTTTAATCCTATCACACAGACAAGTATAAACATACAATGCCTTCATTGTTGTATGTATTTATGACGCAAACTGTTTTATCCTACTCTAAAAGTTTGAATATTGCTTTTCGGTAAAGTCATTCACTATACCATTTTGAGAATGTACCTTAAATTGATGAAATAAGTTTTTAATCCCATCAGACAAACAGAGATAAACATACAATGCATTAATTGTTGTATGTACATTAAAAGAAAAGGATTGCAATTTATTACGCAAACTATTCTAAAATTTTGAATATTGCTTTTCGCTAAATCATTCACTATAACATTTTGATAATGTACCTTAGACTGATGAAATATGTTTTTAATCCTATCACAAAAACAGGGATAAATATGCAATTCCTTTATTGTTGTATGTACAATAAAAGTAAAGGATTGTAATTTATTACGCAAACTATTAAAAATTTTTGAATGTTGTTTTCCGCTAAAGTCATTGACTACAAAATTTTATAATGTACCTTAAACTGATGAAATAAGTTTTTAATCCCATAACAGAAACAAGGATAAACATACAATGCCTTAATTGTTGTATGTACATTAAAATAATATGTGTGAAGGAATTTACATTTTTTCTTTCTTGTCACAACCATCCCACCGCTGAATGGCTATTCAAAATGACGAATGTATCGGTATTCACAAATGATTGTCCTGGTTTATGATGTTTAATTTCTCCTATTTGCGGTAAACTTCTGGAAAATGTGTTCATCAGAAGCTTGGGATCTGAGCGTACCATCCTTTTTATGAGTTTTCCACATCTCAAAGCAGATACACAGCAGATGTTTCAATTCGACGCACTTTGTTCAGGTTATTAGCAGGAATGGTATCAACAGCTGCAACAGTATAACGTTTCATCAACGTATTAAGTTACATAGTTAGTTTCGATAGATATACACTATCCTCGAGATATCCTTAATGATAGAAACTGAATGAAATCTGAAGATCGGGAAAACAGGAGGACGTAAACACTACCTGACTGTTGTTTTAGCACTGTTCCGAGGACTGAAATCTGTGCAGTTCTGTGACAGATGCGATAAAAAACGAGCATATCACATTACGGACCGTAATTGGTCTCTGATTGCATCAGTATGAGTCATCAATGAAATATGTGATTTTTCATGGCTTCAGAAGTCGATACCAACAGATATGGGACTTCAGCGATGATCTATATTTATCAAGTTCATTTACTGTCATTTAATTAATAAAGATTTCTCTCTCATATTTTATGAACTCCATCTTCTTTCTACAGTGTGTACATAAATGAATATCCCAACTTTTCAGGGCTATTGAAAGAAAACTAAACAAAGTTCAAACTTTTTTTTGTTCTGGGGCTACATCAAGCATCAGGTGTTTGTTCCACCGCTACCAAATGACGTTGAATTTAAGACATGCATATCTGCAGCCTTTCAATGCTGAAAAGAGTGTGGGATGAATTATCGTACCACCTCGATATCCTTCGTGATACTAAAGGGGCTGATATTGAACACTTATAACTGTGTCGAATTTAAACTTCCAACTGTTATTTTTTATTTCCAATGAACATCAAGTTTGTACTTTGTTTAGTTTTCTTTCAATAGCTCTACGAAGTTGGTATATTTATGTACCCACTGTACTTTAACATATTCTATTCAACATTGGTTTCTTAAGTGTAAAGTTTTCTTATCTTAAAGATAAAATCCCCCGTAAAAAAATAAGTTCTATACAAATTTGTAGAAGAGAACTTTACAAATGGCAATGCCACTAAACCTATAATATGAATTCCCTTTAAAGGTTATAGCCGATATAATGTAATTCTCTCTGCTTTACTATCTTTATTTGCCTTTCAGAAAAGAAATAAGTATATCCGTACGCATATGCATGTATACTGAATCGCAGAAAAATATTTCTAATAAGCTAAATGAAAAAAAGAATGGAACCAAAGAAACTTAAAAATTTTTAATCAAGCAACAATAGAAAATTGCTAAGGATTTTAAAATAAAAGATTTTCTTTATACTAATTTTCAACAAAGTAAATTAAATTAACTTTTAAGTATGTATGTACTATCTTCAAGAAAACAGAGATAAGCATTGAATGGAATTAAGTGATATGTTTAAAATAATTAATGTGATAGTTTTAATTAAACAGGAGGCTTTTATTTTATAAATTAACAGTCATAATTAGTATTTTTTTATTGCCTGTTTGCTATTTTTTCAATTTATGTGTTTTGAAGTTTAATCAACCCTTTTAAAAATTTCTTTTTATTTCTACTAATGTAAGTTTTTCTTTTTTTTTAATAATTATATTAATTATTAACAATTTTAAATTCAAGGGTTTCTTTTAAAAGAACTTACTGATGTTACTTTGACACTTTTTAAAATGGTTTATCATAATCTTATCATTTCGGAAAATATTTAGTGGTGTAGGCACATGAGCGTCAAGTGGCATTTGAAGATGCATAAAATGTAGAGGAATATTTCTGGCGACAAAGCTTTTGTGTTTGTGATCCCTTTTAGTTTCAATTTAAATACATAGCTGTTTACATAAACAAATATGCCATTGTTAAAAACTAGAGGTATTGCGAATGGTATTTCTAATGGTGTTGCATGACTGAAGGAAGAGTACTTTAGTGTATATTGATTTATCACTTGAGCTTTTACACTTCCCTCATTCTTATAAATTCTTCATTAATATGCGTTAACTGATATAAAATAAATTTTTTGTACTGAAAATAAAAAAAAAAATTCCTAGAAAAGTGCTATTTAATCATACATTTACATCGTTAATAGAAGTTAAAGAAACATTTCTTTATTAGCTTTCGTGTTGATCTTTCTCTAATATATATTTTTTTCTAATGAGGAAGCATTTGTCGCAAGATATTCGCATTTTGTTATTCACCGAGAAGCGTTGCTGGCTCTTTTATAGTGGAGCACAATTTAGGTGAGCTAGTATTGCTCCCTATGAAGGGACAACACGTTAACGACCAAGCCTTATTCGGAATTTGAACCCAGGCTTACTGTATGAAAACTAACGGAGCTAACTCCTATACAATGTAGACGGCACTTTCTCTAACATTTTTCATGGAAGTTCTATAATTACATCGCCATACTGTGGAAGTACTTTAAGTGTGTACCAATCTATATTTTTTTGAAGAGGGATCACCTAATTTTAGCAAACAATGTAGAATTTACCTTATAGTCTTCTTATAGAATGTGTAGGTCCCGTATCAAGTCTTGGACATCAAAGTCTTTTACATCATGTTAGATAACCCCTTGATCGGATCGGGGGGTCGGAGTTGGGTTGGTGTGGCTTGCTCCCAGGGCATAGGGGGCCTTTGTGAAGACCTGGGTGCTTGGTAACGGAGAGCGCGACTGTGAGTCTTCTGGGGGAGTAGGATCCTCTGAAGGAGTCACTGTATCACCTTCAAGGCTTCGGTTTTCACCACTTCGACACAGTCTCGGCTGGAAACCAGGCGATGGCCCGGGCTAAGAGTGACAATAGACTTTGGAGCCTTGACTTTCGCCTTATGTCGTTAGCTCTTGTTGCTCTGTTTATCCTAAACTAACTCGTACATGCGCTACTCTGCCGTGGGATTATGATGCGCCAAGTATACGACTGTCTTCTGGTACTACGTAGTCGCATACCGAGAGGTGGAATGACGTATTATTCTGGATTAGTCAGGGTATTTAGTCAGATATACGACTTCAGAATATTCCATGCCAAGTCCCGAACCCTCATGGGTGGTAAAAATGTCAATCATGAAAATGAGTAAGATGATCAAATCTATATTTATCTAAATGCAGGATGGGGGCAGTAGGTTCAATGATTATTTTGTTGTTATTATTTTGGAATTTTGTTCTATAACCGTGAAGCAAGGAAAGAACTCTTAGGTCCGCAAAGACTCCGGTTTAGGTGGCCTTGGTTCCAAAGTATGGCATTCGAAGAAAATATAAAGGTGGATTATTAAACAAATGAGAGAGCAGCTTCAAAGGAGCTACAAAGTAAAAAACCCCCCGACCTCCAAAAAAACCTAGACTTAAAGGAGTAGATCGTTTGAAAGAGTTAAAAAAGAACAAATAAAGGGGGAAATTTAAAATTGTATACCTTAAAAACAATATGTAATGTAATTAAAGTATACATATATGCAAATATTAATGATTGATAAAAAATGGAAAATATTCATATGATATATTCATACTGAGATGTTACATAATTTATATATTTTTTTCAGAAATTTATTTTTATTTTGTATTTACATAATATATACTTGTCAAGAGTTTTTATATTAACTGCTTGGCACTGACAACACATTAATTTCAAAGAACGCTAAATCTCCCTCAGTAGCAGGGCATAAAAAAACTTCTCCAGTATCTAAATATTACCTTTTGAAAATAAACTAACTGCGCAAACTCAATATTTTTTAAACTTCAGCCTTTTGTTTAGAGTCACGCACAAAATATACTAAATGCGTACCTCATTCACGCTTCTTTTAGGCAAGAATAAAAAGGAAATGCAATTTTTTTTCCTCATCCAAAGTTTAGTACTCTTTTTTTTCTGTTGAAACAAATGTCTTCATTTTTCATTCACATCATTTTGGAGCACTCGAGTGTCCTTAATTTAAGAGATGCTTGAAAATCCATACATTTTCTTAATACAACAGTTTTAAATATTTTACAGTATTTTCCATACAAAAACAAACCTACTTAAAGAAGTAAAGATTTTTATACAGTGTTTGGGAATTTTTTTTCCCCGAAGCTGTCTTTTTACTTTACACATCATTTATAATAGGAAACGAAGGAGAATTTAACATGATTTATGGGGCACCTTTTTCCTTTCTTCGAGTCATTGGACGTTCTTATTTTTTTTTTTGCATTTATTTAGAAGATTAAAATATGTATAGCAATGTAGAATTATAAAGTTATTTTGAGCTTTTAAAAGAGAGGTTATTGGTGAAGGTAATTTTATTGCGAGGTAATGTAATTCATCGCTACATCTTTATATCGCGAGTGGTTTAGTTTTCTGTCAACATTATTTTATTTTCGTAATAAAATGCATAATTTCTTTCGAAAGATATTATATAATTGCTTATTAATTTATGCTAAGGGGATCAGCGCGTGAATCATCGAATACGCACTTTGCTAGTATTTAGGGATTAATTTCGTTGAATATTTTAGCGTTTTAATATAAATATGTCTCATTAAGAGAAAGAAATTTTGATAAATTTAAAATGTTAGTTTGTGTATAAAAAGTGACGAGGACAAACAGAGAGAGAGAGAAAGAAGTGCTCGTAAATATTTTCAATACCTTTCTGGGTGATGTATTTAGAGATATGTAGATACGATTTATGACGATTAGGAGATAAAATTAATATGAATAATCAAGATGATATTCAAGTCTTAATGTGAATGGAATAAAAAAAGGCACACGAGCTTCCCAAATTTAGTTACTTAAAAACTGGCTGCACGTAACAAAACTAGGAATTTCTTAGTTTTTTATAGTTTGTTGGATTATTTAAATAATAAATATTTTTAAAACCTAGCACAGCATGGTGCTGCAAGCTACGGCATATGACCATATTTTGTAATTTTTTTTATTAATATCCCGTTAGCATTGTGACGGTCTAGTTCACTGGCTTTCCTGTGCCTTCTTGACAATTTCTGATTTTACAATTTTATACAGATAAAACACACTGCAGTCGTAGAGTCAATAATTATGCTAAACTTTGTCAAAAATATACAGAATAAAATTTGAGGGGAAATAACAAAATGCATCTAGACTGCAGTCGGTGGAGGGGCTGAAATTGCAATTGGGACGTTCCCGTTGAAAAGAGGGTAGTTGCCAAAATTTCCAAATAGTATTTTTCCACTGATAGAAGGGTTTTTCCAAGGCTATTGGCGTGGAAAAGGAGGTTAGTGCCTAGCACAGAATAAAACCGAACTAGCTAGTGTCTTATCTCCCTTTTGTACCCCATTAGCCCTGTAAAATACCCTTGTATCAGTGAAAAAAATACCCTTTGGAAATTTCGGCACTTACCCTCTTTTCAACGGGATCAATTATAGAACGCATCAATTATAGACCGAGCGTACTAAGCAAACTTGGACCAGCAACCTTGGTGGACTAAGCAACCTTGGTGGAGGGAAAAAATTTCCATATGCGAAATTTCTCTAAATGTTTATTAGTGAGCGACAAAGTGCAGTTGTTCCGAGCGCGAATTTAGGTTTGCCGATTGGCAACGGTAGAAAAACGAAGAATAATAAAAAAGGGAAATTTCCCTCCGTTTTCAGAGCACATTAAGAATAGAACAGGATGGGATGTCCCCACCTTTTGATCATGATAACCGTTTGAATTATAGATTTAAATTTAAATGTTTATTAGTGTGTACGTTCATGTACGTAAAATAAAGTTTGGTTTTGTGTTTACGAACTTGGATTTCTTTGAACTCGCGACCAAATGGATTAGAAATAGAACAGCAGTCTTCAAACTCACAACGGAAAAAGCCATCGTCTCTTACGAAGCACTGTAGAAAATTGTGTATACACCCATATTTCCAACTATTGTCTCTCCCACTAGGGCATTCTGCTGGCATTTTGCTATTCTTAATTGTGCAGAGCAGTTCGTGATGGCCGCTGATTCTTTCTGTTGTGGGTAAAGTGACAGCCCTTCATGCGTCGCTAGTAAAACTTAGAGACATCCCGCATTTGAATTTTTTTTCTTTTATTCTAGGTTTATTCCTAGTGAAATCTGGGTCCAAGGCTGTTGGATATGCTGGAGGTTTATACATAAGAGGGGTGAAATTTGTTAATATTTTTCTTTTCACGCATCCTGTTCAAATTTTCCAGAATCTTAGGATATATAATAAAAAGTCAGAAAATCTGCATTCAGCGAAATACGATGAAGAATTTTGAACCAAAAATATTCATTAAATTTCAAAATAAATATCAATTTTCTCCCACTGACGTTTGTTTTTAGTGTATTTAGAGGTAATTATTTCATAGGAGGGAAATAAAAATTTTGAAAAATTTTTAGGGCTTTTTCAATAATGTTTGCAATTGGCAAATTTATTACTATATGCATATCTTATACGAGACTAAAATAATTACTTATCTTATAACAACAAACTACCCTTATAAAAACATATAATTTCCAATTTCGATGTAATTGATGACACTGAATAATTTTTAACTGAATACACCTTCCTTTTTCAACTTCCATTTTCATATACTAGGGGCTTCGCCCCTAGCCTTGCTACGCTCGCTCCTCTGGTGAATCAAGTGAATGAATGACTCAATAGTTTTTTACAGCGATTGAGTCATTCATTTGTTTACAGTTGAAGCTTCCCCCCCCCACCCCCCCACCCTCCCGACGAAATGGATGAATCCCAGCGAAATGGATGAATGGGTGAAAAATCGGATCTTCTTTCAAAGGAAGCGAATGAGAAGATTTTTTTTAAGTATTTCTTTAAAATTCAATTAAAAATCGAAATTTTAAGATAGAGACTTGAAATGAAGTTTATATGAATGAGAAAGCTTTCATCTTCCAGTTGATATAAATATTTTCTTTGTAACATAATAAGTCTGAGCGCATCGAATTTATATATCTCGAAACGCATAAATTTTTCCAAAAAAAGGGTTTTCAATTTTAATAAAAATATCAGTCTGTTTTAAATTATTTTTAAACAAATGAGGTCTTGTTTGAAGGAGAAATGTCTGTAGTCTTAGATTGTAAAAAAAAAAAAAATTCTACGATCCTTTTTTGGCGAGTTATCGTAATCTGAACATGAAAAAGTCAATATTTTCCCACAAAACATAAAATAAAAAAAAACTTAAAGACCGACGAATATTAGACATGTCTTACTTTCTTCCCCACATTGTTCTGCATCGATTGGTATCGGTCTCGACCCCATACCCCCAGCGGTTTCGGAGGAGATAGCGTGACAAGCTTTTGACAGCGGCGGCGGCGGCAGCGGCAGTTAGTTCCTTTTAGAATAGAGAGATATGTTCAAAAGCTTAGAAATGATGTTTTATTACCGAAACCCTGATATTACAAAACTTGATATATTTATTAAACTAAATATACGATAATATACGTTTACTGAATCATGCTTTGGCATGCTGAAACCAGTCTTAAATAATTCTTTATACACAGTTTTTTTCCAGCTTTAAACAAATAATTTATTAAAAAATATCAAATAAAAAAGCAAAATAAAATAAAATAATTCTTATTTGTTGACTGATATGGTATATTTTCATACATAGCACAGTTTTAAAATCGTTCCTAAATATACATCAACTATGCCATAATGTAGAGACATAGTATATTTATAAAACATTAAAATGATATTAAAGTCAATCTTAGGAGCAAAGCACAGTTTAGGTAAGATAGAAACACACACACACATACACACACACTTAAACGTAAAAATATATATATACATACATACAAACTATGCTTTTAAGAAGACACAATGGTACAAAAACAGTTCTTCGCCCCATTACCCTATCAAAATATAATAATCACTCTATGAAAAGCATCAACGAAGAAAAAATATTCATGTGCACTCCAAAACAGACAAGTGGCGCCAATCTTAATGACTCTACACTTAGATCATTGATGTGTTACTTGTGTTCAGCTGTTCAACCGTAAAAAACCCAGACTGTGCAAACATGTAGATAATTATGATACTAAATGGGTGAGCATCAGCATTTCTAAGCGATGCTAACTGCGAAGGAAAAATACTATAATTCTTCTGATTACATTCTTAATAACTTTACAACTATTAGATTTAATTAAAAATAAGTCTTAATTTTTTTTTCAAAATTCCCACTGAAAATAAAAAGCGAACATTAGAAAAAAATTGTTTTTTCGAAGCAATTTTTTTCTATCTCATACAATGTATATTTGCTTGGCTAAAAATGTTTTTGAAATTAGATGTAGATCTGTATTTGTTGTGTTCTTAGATATTGTATAATAAATATATATGCGTTGCATTGTTCGGAATTTTTCCTTCCAACCCCCAAGTCGATCTGCATTTGAATACATTATCTCTTCTATTTCTTTAGCAAAAATGACGTACACGACAAAGCTGTTTTTATATCAGTTTTCTTTTTCGGAATGAAAAGATATTCCATTTTTCATTTTCCTCATTTATACGTTCTTCTAAAGGGATCTCATCTCGGGTACGCAAGAAAATCCATACATTGTGTTTGCAAAATGTCTCTAAATATTGTGTGTTCATCCTCTTTGCTAAAAAAAAGGCTTTAAGGCAAATGTTTCGCAATGCCGTATTTTATGCCAATCTTACAGGCATTTAAGTCACGTTGGAAAACCGTTTAGAATGTTTTTAATTGCGGTCAGGAATGTAGTAAACAGCAGAAAAAATAATCTTTTAATTTCGAGAGGGTAATAATTGTGTTCGTTGTTGAAAGATGATATGTAAAGTATTATTCCTTTTTACCATAACATAAAAAAAACAAAAATATCTACTCATAATCAACGAAAGAGGTTATTTATTTGAAAGGAATATTAAGGGTTTCGTGGACGAAACATTCTCTTGAAAAGGATATTCTTACTATCTTGGCTAGAGACATATTATTTTTTGAATTAAATATAAAATACCACATGTATCTACATTGACGACATTGCCACATGTAATGCCATTACTGTAACATCATTTATTCTCCACTGTCTACGCGTAACTATAGCTTGTAGAAGAGTATATCTGAAGCATTTTTATAAAAAATTGCAAAAAAATTTTATAAAAAAATTCTCAGTATTCTTTTCTACAACATTTACTAAACCTTTTCTGCTGGATTTTTGATTTAGAATACAAATTCGGAAAACAATCAAAACTAAATATTTTTTTTTTTACATTTAAATTTGATTATATATATATGCAGACGGTCGTTCGCACTTTATGGAAATGATTTTGAAATTTATTTTTGGCGTAACCTTTTGAGATAAAAATTTGGCAAGTTCAGAATAATCATCTCCTACTGTTTTTTTTCATTGGAATGTAAAATAAAAGATTTATTTTGAAGATGGCTCCTAAAATTGTTAAATGACTCGAAGGTTACGTAACTGCGCTTTCCGAGGAGAAGTATTCATATCAACAAATTATAGTGTGTAAAATTATAGAGGTGTAAAATCACGGTTATGGCATTTCGAAAAAGGTATTTATAATGTATATTTAATTTGAAAGGAAAAAAAGTCTACCTGAAAGTAAAACTGAAAACATGACCGGGAAACCTCATCCTAAGACTGTTCGAACGCAGGTAAATATCAAGAAAGTAAAGTCTCTGATCCTAAAAGAAAATCCGCCAACTCAAAGATCCATTGAATCGAAACTAGGAATGTCTTCTGACACTGTAACTAAAATCGTTCATAAAGATTTGAAGTTAAAAAAGATGTTTAAACCTAATGTTCATCTGCTTTTGCCAAAGCATACTGCTAAAGAGAAACAAACTGTAGAAAATTATATGAAAAACACCTAGCTGTTGAAAAATAGAACTTTTTGGTAATACTCGTTGTGGCATGGGTGTTTTTAAGTGACTGTAATAAAAAACGATCAATTTTTGATTGCTCAACTGACGGGAATGACCGTACGAAATGGCTTCGTCACTGTACAGAAAAGTTCCCTTAGGGATTCATGATATTTGCAGGATTTTGTTACAGCGGCAAATTAAAAATAAAAAATCTCAGGTAAAGCAAAAATTAATTCACTCTACTATCAGCAGAATATTTTAGAACCAATTTTTGAAGAAGGAATTTCAGCCTTATGGAAAGGACATTGATGAAGTTGAGCTTTATATGGACAAAACCTCTTGTCACATGTCTAAATCAAATGTCGCTTATTTAGCAAAGAAAGATCAGAAACAGGAATAAAGTGTATCCCAATTAATGAAATACCTGTAAAATCTCTTGACACGTCTCCAATGAATTTTTGCACTTTCGATTTATTTAAACGAGATTTAGGCCCTTTTCAGACGAGGCACATAGTTGATCAAACTGATTTCCGGGCGGCTGTCAAGGAGTGTAGCCAGCATAGAAAATGTATGCGAATCGCCTGAACCTTTTCACACGGAGTGAATTCAGTGCCCAGACATTTTGACATCTGGCACTTGTGCCGCTGGCGCTCTCATCCTGATGAGTAGACTCAACACAAAAAACATTACTGAAGGTACGGTCTTCACACCAGCCGCCTAGCTGCATGAGCTCAGTTCAGTATGGAAAGCGTTTCAATTGCAAGTTTGAATGTGGAACAATTCATCGAAGAAATTCGTATTAGTCCCGCGATATGGGACATGAGGTGTGATGAATATAGTGATAAAATTAAAAGGGGTGAAGCTTGGAGGGAATTGGCACGCAAATTTTATTCCGACTTCAAAAAAATTTATTTTTGAATTTGTGGCTTAAAAAGTTGAGCAGATTCTGCAGATTACAAATATATATAATTTATGTACTTTTTGACACTCTAACAACAATTATTAGCAATTTAAAAATGTAAACATACATTTAAATCCCATATAATGGGAAAGTATTTTTTGCTTTTTTCTCAAAATGTGATTTTTTCATGTAATGGTACACTTTCTGCAAAATCTGTTGCAAGAACTTCTCTGTAATTTTAAACGTCAATAGAATAAGTGCTCTTGTATCAATATAACCTATATTTTTATTTTTAAACCTTAAGATATTTTTGTAAATGGTGAAAATGTATGACAAAAATATGCAGATTTCTGATAAGTGAAATTTATAATTTTTTAAAATAGTGTAGCAAAGATTTAAATGGGTTAACTATATAAAATAAACTGTGTTTAATCATCACACAAGATTTCAAGGTAAGATTTTCGCTTAATTTTTGAAAAAGTGTTACAAAGTGAATACATCAAAAATTTCAGGGGGAAAAGTATGTTTGTTTATATTGTTATTTTAAATTTACCTTTCAATCCAAAAAGAAATTTTTTTTATCTTAAAATATTCATAAAGGTCTTACTAAATTAACGTAAAAAAATCGTAATGATACATGGATATTTGTATAAGATATGGGCTTTAAAAGAATAGCCCAAATTTCCAACTTCTTAGTTGTCGCAGACGTCCCAGTCCCCTTGCAAATATCGATATAAATAAATACAGATGCCTGCTCAATAAAGTAGTAGTTACCATTCAAATTAAAAAGTTCATTTGTTCTTTTGTTAATGGTGGTTAAAAACTCCAAAATTAAAACAAAATTTTTAACTTTTTTAGAATTTTTTTAAAAAGTTATTTAGAAGCCGTATTATCATTAAAAAATGAACAGAAATATTTATTTGGTCATTTCAACGAAATATTTTCTTTATCATTGGTTGTTTATTTGATGTTTCTATGGTGACATACGTCACTCTCTTTACATTACTTATCAAACAGCATTACATCGATTAGTACAGGTTATGACTGTTACACTTAAAAATATATGTGGGAGCACCAAATTGCGCGAATTTAGCCATTATTTAATTAAATTTATCTAGATTCGCAAATGTGAACATCGCCTTATGTCTACAATTTGAATAGTTTTCATATGAGGGAGGATTTTGCAATAACCCTTTCAGGTGTGCAATTTAATTATTATAAATTTTTTTTTAAAGTAAGAATGAGGTATAATGGTCCTACAAATAAAAGAAATGCGATTTAAAAAATTAGCAGAGCAAATATAAAAATAATACATTTTGTATTTTTGTAAGTAAAAACCTGAGTGCCATGTTATGATGCTTTCTTAATTCTATATTCCCCTACATCATTATAAATCAAAGACCAGTATTGTGTTATAAAATTGGTGTAACAGAAAGGTATTGGTAGAAGAAAGGTATAATATTTAAGTTAAAGTTTTTGAAATTTAAAAATGTAAGGAGGGAAATCACCTTAAAACCTTAAAAAAACTCAATTTTTTAATATGATTTAATTATGAAGATAGGAATGAAAGGAATCTTATGAAAAAAATGAAGTCGATATTACAACCGATTTTATGGCCAAATGTATAAAGCTAATAGTAAAGTAATTTATAGAAAATTTAAACTTTAAATGGTTTTTTCTAAAAACTGTTATTTTGAAACTTGTGCGCACAATTTCTTCAAAACTAATCGTCCCAAATTGCTAAAATTTTGTATACATGTATATCTTCTATGTTTATACAAATTCTATCTAAATTTAGTTAAGTACATATCACTAATTTTTTACAGCAATTTTTTTTTCCTTTGATATTTTTTGTAGATTACAATACATTTTCCTGAAAAATATTTTTATGGGAAATATTGTAATTATTTTGGGTGTAGATTAAAGTATGGCCTATGGATAGAATATATACACATAATTTAATGTAGTAAACTGTCTTCTTCCACATCATTTTTCAGTCGCGTTTTAGCGTCCGTGTAGCTGTTTACGAAGCGTTGCCACAACCCCAGAAAAGAAGGTTTCGCCTTGAATTGGGCGCCGCGCCTCGTGTGAAAAGAACCTCACACGGCAGTCAACTACATGAAAATAAACAAGGCAAGTCAGTTGGATCAAGAAATGTGCCTCGTCTGAAAGAGGCCTTAGGAAAACAGCATCCAAGAATACTGAGTGGAATTTCGAAAACAGTCCAATAGGAATGGGGTAAAGTTGACATGAGAGTACTAAAAAAACAGTACTTTCATGGAAAATTCGAGCTAGAGATATTGTCAACAACCATGGCTATCATATAGAAGCAAAACGCCTCAAAAACATACGGCATTTATACATAAAACTTAATTATCAAAATCGCTTCCATAAAGTGCGAACGACCTTCTGTATATACAGTACCCTACAATAATGGACCGGAAGTCAGCAGATTTGCATAAAATCCAGTGCTCCCACGTGACATGTTAAGGTTAAATACGATACGCGAAGTGTTAACGTCGTTAGTTCTGTGTGAAATTATGACAATATGTCGAAACGAAAGGAAATTAGTGACTTTGAAAGAGGTGTTATAGTTGGTTGTCACATAAGTGGCAAGTCTATTCTCACAATTGCTGTAGAATTATCACAGCCACGGTCAACTGTTGGTGATGTCGTGAAGAAGTGGAAGACTACGGGAGTTGGGACACGAACTGCCCCCTTTGGTCGTCGCCGTAAACTGAACGAACGGGATCGACGTGTCCTGAAGTGAGAGATTCGTAGGAATCGCAAGAAACCACTCCAGATCATCAACACAGTTTCAACAGGCAGCAGGGGTTATGGTGCACCCCATTACTCTGCGGTAAGAACTGCACGCCCTCAATATTCACGGATGTGATGCCGCACACAAATCAAACATCACCCCATCCAACAAAGCCGGAAGACTCGCTTGGTATTTGTAACGTAGCAACTTGACTGGGGATCACTGGAAAACTGTTTTATGGAGCGATGAAATATTTAAAATTGAAGTTTTAACATTTCAATTTAAAGGATTTTATAATGAAGTTTTCAATGCATTTCCTGATAAAATCGAAATTATAAGTCTACTTCTAGTATAATTCTAGATGGAGGTCTTGATATGCTGTTATTGTCGTTGTTTCTAGATATTTGATTATCTGCCATCAATTTATTTTCATATTTTACTTTACAAGTGGATGCATAGAAATTTCTTTTCAGTTTATTGTTCTAGGTTAACGATAAAAATATATTAATAAAAATAATTAACAGCATACTTTTTCCTCTATTTCAGGGAGGAATATCAATATTTGATGACCCACGTAGATAAATATATGAAACATCCTAATATTATGCATTGATATTATTTCATAGGTTCTGAGAGTTTCATTTCATTTTCTTAAGAATGAGGGCAGATTCTGTGACTGCAGAAAAAATCCGTCTTCAAAGGGTAAGGTATGAAATGCTATCTATTTTCAGCTTCATTAAATGGATTTCATTTTGTGCCTGAAAGAAAGAGATAGCACAGAAAAAGCAGAGAATGAACCTTTTTTCGTTACAAGAACATTTTTTGTGTGTTCTATTCAAGTAGTATAATATATGGTATTTCGCCATTAGCAGATTATTCCACATCAATCACACTAAGGAACTCGTTAGTTTCTATGTATAGAAATTATATCTAGTAATTACTAGCATATCGGTGTAATGGAGCAATCTAAGAGGAATGTTTCAGATAATTAAACTCACACATATATATATATATATATATATATATATATATATATATATATATATATATATATATATATATATATATATATATATATGGGGAACAATATATTTTGAAACCCTTGTTAAACAAAAAGAGGAAGAGCCGAAAAAACTGGTACATGCGTATATATGCAAATAAAGGAGATGTGCTACCAATCAGTGTAAAGCGTCGTCAGCACTTATATAAGACAATTATTAGATCTCTGGCGAAGCTGTTAGATCGGTTCCTGATGCTACAATGGCATGTAATCACGATTTATGTGACTTTTAACGTGGCGTTATAGTAGGTGCACGAGAGATGGGACATAGCATCTCCGAGGTAGCGATGCAATTTGGATTTTCGTTCACGACGATTTCACAAGTGTACCGTGAATATCATGTGTCCGTTAAAACATCAAATCTCTGACAGCGGCGTGGCCAAGAAAGACCTTGAAAGGACGGGACCGCTGACGACTGACGAGAATCCTTAAATGAGATAGAGTGCAACACTTTCTCAAATTGCTGCATATTTCAATGCTGGGGCATCAACAAGTGTCATCGTTCGAACTGTTCAACGGACCATCATTCATATGGGCTTTTGGAGCCGCACGACCACTTGTGTAACGTTGCTGACTGCACGACACAAAGTTTAAACCCTCGCCTGGACTCATGAACCCCTCCATTGGACTGTTGATGACTGGAAACACGTTGCCTGGTCTGACGAGTCTCGTTTAAAATTTTATCGGGCGGATGGACGTGTAACGGTATGAAGACAACCTCATGGATTCATGGACTTTACATGTTGTCAGGGGATTGTTCAAGCTGTTTGAGCCTCTGATATGGTACGGGGCGTGTGCCGTTGGCGTGATATGGGAACTTTGATATGCCTAGAGACGACAGTGGCTGGTGACGCGTATATAGGTATCCTGTCCTATTATCTACACCTATTCATGTCCATTGGGCATTCCAACGGACTTGGACAATTCCAACCGGACAATGCGACACCCCACACACGTCGAGTGTTGTTACCTAGTGGCTCCTGGATCACTCTTCTGATTTTAGATACTTCCATTGGCCACCTAAATTCCCAGACATGAACATTATTGAGCATATCTGGGATGCTTTGCAGAAGAGATCTCCACCTCCTCACACTCCTATGGATTTGGACTGCCCTCTAGGATTCCTGGCAAGAATTGCCTTACCAATTGCCTCCAGTATACCTTCAGACATTAGTCCAGGCCATGCCACGTCATGTTGCGATACTTCGTGTTGGCCTTAAATCGTGGGGGCCTTACACAATATTAGGCAGGTGTACCAGTTTTTTGGTTATATAAATATATATATATATATATATATATATATATATATATATATATTTATATAACCAAAAAACATATATATATATATATATATATATATAAATATTAGGGCAAATATTAGGGAAAACTAGAAGAATAAGCAGATGTTTTTCTAAATTAAGGACGTTTTTACATCCTTGATATTGATAGTTTTATGAAATATGGGTAAAATGTAATTTATTGTAATGATCTAGAAAAATAAAATATTTTAACTTGGTGGTATGAAACTTTATAAAAGAAAAACAAGCAAGAAGTATATTTCACATCTATTCAAAATTCTTCGCAAGGAAAAGTTTATTATTAATGTAAACTGCCCACAAAATATTGTGCACAAATATTTTTCCGTTTTGCCTCACTTTTAATACATAAATTAATACCTGAATGCTTAAGATATAGGAATATATTGGGAAAAGTAAATAATAGAAGAAATTGAGAAAGAAATTTTGAAAACAAACCTCTTTCAATCAAATCAATATTTTTAAATTGCTCAGCTCACATTTATACTTACAAATAAAATGAAATGCATTTTGCATATTAACCGATTCTGCTTCTTCACGAAAAAAAAGTAAATAAGAGAGCGGAATACAAGATGTTATTTTCTAGGGTATTTTATTCTTCGAATTCTTTAGTTTGGAAAAGCAGTTAAGAGTCTTTAAATCAAGAGCTGCCAAAAAATCCATACATTTTGTTTACACGCCTTTTACTGAAATATAATTCATTCTTTTTTCATGAAATGCTTTTTGTTTAAATATTGCGTGTTTTATATATGAATACGTTGTGTGTTTTTCCCCCTGCTCATATTTTAGTGTTCTTTAATACTTTACAAAAATGAAAGGAAGGGTTTCAGCGAGGATACTTGAGATTATTTCTTTGAAAAGAGCATATTTAAACAAATATTTCACCCTACGTAGCAGGATTAATTTCCATAAACACATAAAACTCCGTGATAAATGTAAGAAAGTTCAACACATTTAAGATTTTTATGACTTCCATTAAGTATAAAACTCTAAAAAAAATGGAGTTAAATAACTTCTTATATTTACGGATTTGAAGAACTCTAATCATGTAAATCCCAAATGACTATAAAAGCTTCTATGTTTTAAACAGGTTTTCAGGTGGCATTGTTGCACAAAGTACACAATTTGTTAGTTTAAGCTTGTCTTGAGTCGGTATATTTCTCATAAGTACTTTGGTGATTGTTTAGTTGGCTGTTGTAAAATTATACTTTGTAAACATAATTTGCCCACGGTTGTCCTCGACTTACGTAGAATACGTATTAGAAAATAGCTTTTCATAAGAAATGGTGTAATTTTTTCTACAGAGAATTTAAACAAAAACTTGCTTCATGACGTATTTACAAAACTGGATTTTCTTTATAATTTTATCACATTGTAGATACTTTTTTGATATTCATCTTATTTCAACTTTAAAATATAATTAACTTCTCTTAATTTTGCAAGAATCTTAAATTGTCTAAGTTACTGATTTACAAAAGTGCACACACACATGTGTTCTTAAACTGTGTGGACAAAATAAGAAGTTTAATAGTAATCTTTGTTCGCGTTTACGATGGGTAGTACTAGCATGGGGATTCGCTTATGATATCGTTAATTCCCATTTTACAAAAGTTCAACTTGGGAATTGAAATTTACGCTTTTCGAATTCACCGAGTGGAATGGTGCCTTAGGTACTCTTCTAAATGATTATTTAGAAGAGTACCTAAGGTACCATTCCACTCGGTGAATTAGAAAAGCGTAAATTTCAATTCCCAAGTTGAACTTTTGTAAAATGGAAATTAACGATATCATAAGCGAATCCCCATGCTAGTACTACCCATCGTAAACGCGAACAAAGATTTTAAGGGAATATCTGGGCAGGTATCGTTGGTGATTGGCTGGTGGTTCCATATCTCTATTTGCATTTCTCTAGTTGCATTTCTACACGTGTATACTTCTCGAGAAAGGCGTGGGTTCGCATCGCCAGCCCCAATTTTCTGCTGACCGTTCAAAATAACAGCTACATATTTTTTCGCATCTCGCGCGTAAGGTTGAAAGGTGGTATCTTCGCTTCCGAGCATTTGACATGGATGGACGTACTTTTTATCGCTCAAATAAAACGATTCGACCCGACTGCTTTAAAATTTTAATTCCTTTCAGGCCGAGTCTAGCTCCAGCCATGTAAATATGAGCTAGTTTTCCTTTTCAGATTTCATTTTAAGGAAGAATGTATTGGATATATTACACACACACACACGCACACACACACACACACACACACATATATATATATATATATATATATATATGTATTCACATATATGTATGTATGTAAGTATGTGTGTGTGAGTGTGTGTATCGCTATAGACAGTATGATATTTTCTTTCAATGTTAATATAAGGCTGTGATTCCGCTTGATTTTTAATTTGATTCTTCAACTATTATTTACGACATCCCCTTGTCTCTTTATTAATATAGAAGATTATCGGTTTCTTAACAGGCTCATGCTTAATGTGGAATACCGTTATGAACGACTCATTTTTTTCATTTAATTTTGAGAGTGTATTTTTCAAAGGATGTTAAACACCGCCATATAAAATAGGTAGTGTAGTTTTTTTTATATACGTTGCATTTTCAATGTAATTTGAAAAGGTTTTAGATTTGTTATACTAAGAAATTACGTACGGTACGCTTGGTCTGTTCAATAGGTTATCGATGCATGATAGATTTGTTAAAATAAGGGCAAAATTAAATGAATTTTAGAACGGATGCAAAAAGTTGATTCATTGGTTCGATAAAAATAACCCCAGAATGAAATTTAAATCTTTAAATGCAAGTACTGCATATTTTTGTGTCCAGTACATTGTTTGTTATTGATTTAATGAGCATTAAATTATATTTTAAACATTTTTCTTAATGTTAGGAGTAATTTAAAGTTAAAGTACTTGAATGGTCAGAACATTTATCATACAAAGTTATATTAACCCCACTTGCTATTGTAATGAGCATTATCCCAAGAGACATAAGACGATGTCTGTGTTCCTCGACAAATCAAACTTTATCTCATACCATTAATTACCATTAATAGAGAGTTTCGGGCTCAAAAGCATTCTCCTCTAACGGAATGAAGACAATTATTTACTGCAGTGAAATCGCGTTACAGAATCTATTAAATTCGACTGCGTACTCTAGGGAATAAACTTCTAACATAAGCTTCAGTTATGTGTTTATCACCCTTCTGAGAACGATTTAATTTGCTTTAAAGTTTATATATTCAGGATATAATATTTACACTGAAAGGACACTTTCTCACCTAAGTACTTTTACTTGCGTAAATAAGTTAAATACTTGCGATTCGCAATATACCGAGCTTATTTAATTCCTACTTTCCATTTTTATTGTAATAATTAAGAATTAACTGCATGTAAAATAATAAAAAAATTCGCGAATTTATAACACAGAAATGCAAATTTTAAAAAAGTGAGATATCTTGTTTTTGGTGCCTAAGATTAGTCATGCTGTGGGGAAGTATATTAACTAACACTATTGGGTCCCTGACTGGTTCTGTACGTATACACTGTGATGTCGTGCAACATCCCATGCGTTCTCACAACGTTCACAGGACAATTGTGTACAATGAAGCTGAGACGTGGAACCCAGCATTCTAAAGGTTCAAGGGGCTACCCATAGAAAAACCCAGATAATAGTTTTTGTTATTCTAGGGTGCATCATTAATTTCAGTTCGCCATGGGGCAGACGGACCTTGGCCGGAAATGCCACAGGACAAAGATCGGCAGAGAACTAGCCGATGCTCTTTATGAAAAAGTTTTCAGGGGCTGGTCTGACTGGAAAGTGACCAGCACGGCAAAGACAAAGACCGCACAAGGCGTCCGGTGGCGGAAGTGAAATCCAACCCCCTCGGAGGGGGGAAAGTCTGCTTGGAGGTGACTTGAAGAAGGAACAGACAGTCAGTGGGCAGAGGCGAGGCTAAAGGTTGGTCAGCGTTGGGAAGCTGATAAGACAGTTTTTTTTGGTGAGACCAGTGGCTAGTTCCATGCACGACTAGCAAAGCTAATGATTAGTAATAGCCGAACGGCTAACTGTAAATATTTTGTATATAGTGAGTTCTAATAAAGGAACTTAATTTTAATTTAATTTCGCGCCTCTGCTTATCTCAAATATGAGTCTGATTTATTTGATCTCGTGTGAGATTGTGTTGGCTTGTTGTCGGCCACGTCATGACAACACCCATTTCAGGATTCACTGTCCGGCTAAAGAACAACAACAAAGAAAAAAACATTTTTAGACAGACCCTTCTAACGAAACTACCGCGGGTTATTAACGCACGGTATAAAAAAAAAATGAGTAGTTCGTTAAAATTTAATATATAAAAAATGAGTCGTTCCCCATTAAGGATGACTTTGTTTAAAAAGCGGTAGTGAATAATGTTTGAAGAATCAAACTAAAATTCATGCGTAATCACAGGCTTTTTATAATATCATTGAAAGAGAATATCATACTGTCTATAGCGATACACACACTCACACATACATACCTATATCTATACCTATATCTATATCTATATCTATCTCTCTCTCTCTCTCTATATATATATATATATATATATATATATACATATAGCATTACTTACGTTGCTTACATTTTTTTTTCTTTTTGACGCATTTTGGCACTTTCCTGTTTAACTGTTTACTGCTAGTGGGTTTGGCGCGCTGCCAAAATTATAACTTGTGAAGCAGGACGGACAATTTTTTTCCCCTGCAGGACCGTTGTTGAGGAACGTAATTCTACGTTAAAAATAACAAAACTATCGACAAAATCATATTTTTTAATGCAATAATACTCCATTGTTTCTAAGCGATTCCTTTCTTGTGATATATATATATATATATATATATATATATATATATATATATATATACCATCAACTGGGGTAACTTTGTCCCATTTTTATGTTTAGTTCACAGAAAAAGCAAATAATAGTTGTAAACCAATTAAAATTTCTATGGTAAGTGGTTTATATTATTTTAAACACATTTAACTGAAATATAAACCATTGTTAAAGTATGCATTCAAACTTTAAACAATTCTTTAATTTTTTAAAAACTTTTGGGCTAATGTTATCTTGAATTGCGGTAACTTTGGCTCAGCTCTTGAAAACCAATCATTTAAATTGTTGACATAGCTTAGGTCAATGTACAAGTTTTGCCAAATTATCTATCGATAATATCTTATCTAATCCGAGCTAATATCAAGCTTAATTTGGAAAAAAATCGACAAATCAACATTTTTTCTATGCAGAACGGATTTTATTTTTAAATTACAAGTGAAATTTAGAAAAGAAAATAATAATAGATAATACTCCATTGTTTCTAAGCTATTCCTTTCTTGTGATATATATATATATATATATATATATATATATATATATATATATATATATATACCCAACAAACACAGAGGCATCGGGCCGTGGCCGGATGATTCCGGCCAGCCGATTTCTCCACTGCCGGGCCGGCGCATTAGGTCAGTATCGGATCCGTCACGGGCTTGTCCTCTCGCCCGCGACTTCCCCGTCGAGTTCTGGGCCGCTTCCGGTAACAATGAAGCTATCGTGCATCCGACTGCGTACCGTGATTGAACCGCAAAGTTCCCGTCTATGTGGACATACAGCCTCACCATTGCCGGAGGCTGACGGGTCGGTTACGGGAGCAATAATTCGTGTCGACAGGCCGTCAAATACCCATCTCGAAACCATCAAAGCGCCGTCGATCAGGGTTACTTTCCAGTGCTGGGCCATAATTGGAATTCCGACAGATTTTCTAAGTTTTTCTTAGACCCCTTCCTTTCACATGCTTTTTAGTTTTATTAATGATATTGTTTATGATAACAGTACTTGTGATAACAGTGTTTATGATAACATTTGATATACATCAGATGATATATATCTGATATATATCTGTAGATATCAGATGTTATATATATAATACTTGATATATATAACATCTGATATCTACCCTTACACTTTATTTCATTTTTTTTCTGGCTCTCCATGTATAACTAGTATTAATATTTTTAACTTTTCTCTTTTTCTCGTGTATTTTCAGGTAATAGAAAATATTAATCTCTGCTAAAATCTAAAATTTTTGTTCAGAATAATCCCTTAAAATTATATTTTGTACATGTTATTTTAAGTAAAGTTCGTAAATGTTCTCGAGATAAGAAAATTATAATATTTTCCATAGAGGAAATTTATTTCATTCTTCTCAAAGTTAAAAGTGAGGTGTATTATATATTTGAAAACCAGGAATTACCCGATTATATAACTTTAATTGTTATAATTCATTTGAAAATGATTTAAAATTAAAATTGAAAGTAGTTCAATGTTTTATAAATTTTGTTCAGTACTTTTTTAGTAGTTGACAAGTGAAAAAATTTCATAGTTTTGCATATCAAAGAATGGTTCATTGTTAAAGCTTAGCTGTTCAAGAAATATTTTGTTTTGAGACATCTTCAAATACGTCTTGATAAGTTTATTCTTTGGTGATAAAAATAATAATATTCTGTCATCCTACAGTCTTATATTGCTGAATACGATAAGACTGAAAAAAGGACTGAACAAAATTTATAAAACATTGAACTACATTCAATTTTAATTTTAAATCATTTTCAAATAAATTATATAAATTAAGATTATATAATCGGGTAATTCGTGATTTTCAAATATATATTACACCTCACTTTTAACTTTGAGAAGAATGAAATAAATTTCCTCTATAGAAAATATTATAATTTTCTTTTCTCGAGAAAATTTACGAAGTTTACTTAAAATAACAAGTATAAAATATAAACATACCTCTCGGTCATTGTCCAATGACGGTATATTAAAAAAATGTTGGAAATAAAAAAAATCCCACACAGTCGAACTTCGGAGAGATAGGAAATGTTCAACCATGTAGAGAACTGCAGACATTAACTGTGTCGGAATATAATTGGCATAAATAGCGTGCGCCATAGGTTTCGCCAAAACAACATCGCCAATTTTTATACCGCCTGCATAAAAGATTGGCGACTGCCCAAAGAGCATTCCCGTCTATTTTTAGAATTCCCCCCCCCACACACACACACTCTTACTTGCACCTGCAAATGTCCACGGAGGGAGGACACAAAGGAATTTCACCACCCCAAGCGAGGCACAGCACACAGCTGGAAAGTCGAGATGGGGGGTGGGGGGTGGGGGTGGGGGGTTTGCGGATGCGCGGTTAAAAAAACTTAAAACTAATTTATTAGTAAAATAATGAATATAAAAATATTATCATTATGCTAGATAACTACTTAGAGTTAAAAATGAATTTTACAAGTATAACTGGAAATAAACAAAACTACATTGGTTTTAAAAACGCTACTCCACGTAGCAACCAGTTGGGAAATACATTTTTCGTTTTTGTTTTAACACGTTTTAACCCATCAAATAGCGTCGGTTAGGGCGGTTTTTGTCAGGTAGCAGGAAAATACTATTTTATGCCCTGAGCCTATAAATCACGGCCCGGGATAATTTGCACTATATTAATTTTGAACGTGTCCACCTCAACAACTGAAAAACAAAGCTTTTTGTCTCTAATTTTTGTGCTGGATTTTGTGATTGCTGACCAATAAAAATATTTCACAGGTAAGGAAACTTGATGATATTTTTTCATTAAAATATCACAGCACCTCACTAGAATCAGCAGAAATCCATCAAATATGCCTCATTATTTACAGTGGCTCCCAAAAGTGTTCGTACACTTACGATTTTCAATGAAATAGGGGTCTATCCATTAATTAATATGAATATTTCAGAATGCGTATTTAACAATAAGATGTATAATCTATTCTTAACAAATCTACATGAAATATTTTAAAAACATAGTAAAACTTTATTTTTAAGAAACCAGTAATCAAAAAGTAACAAAAACTTTATCCCACAACAGTCATCGAACACTTGTAAAAAAATCTCTACTTATAAGAAAATATTCTAATTTTTCGTTAAATTAATATTTAGTAGGATATCCTTTAGCATCGACAACAGCTTTTAAACGTCTGGGAATAGATTGCACTAGTTCTTTTGTAATTTCTGCATCAATGTTCATCCATTCTTCCATCATAATTGTTTTTAGTTCGCTTTTTCTTTTAAAAATGTCGTGTTTTCGTACTCGAACCTCCAGTTCTCTCCAAAAATGTTCTATTGAGTTTAAATCTGGCGATTGAGGTGGTGTTTTCAAAACTTGTGGACAATTATAGAGACACCAGAGGCGAACGTTGAGAGCCGTGGGCTTAGGATCGTTATCTTGATTAAAAAAAATTAAAAATTTCAAATACCCAAATTTTAGGCTGATAATTTTAAATTGTCTCTTAAAATATTTATATAAACAGCACGATTCATTATGCCATCAATAAATACCAAATTACTTAGTCCTGATGTTGACATGCACTCCCACACAAGGACACCTCCACCGCCATGCTTAACTGTTTCTACTAAGTTCTTAGGATTAAGTTCCTCATTTTTTCTTCTCCATACAATTATACGCCCATCGGAACCAAAAATGATAAACTTGCTTTCATCGGCAAATAAGACATTATTCCAATAGGTTTGGGGCTTATTAATCATTGATAGTGCGAAGGAAAACCCGAGCTTTCTGTTTTTCTCACTCACAAAAAAAATTCTACGGGCAGAACGCCCATATAATCCAGCTGCTCTGAGAACTCGTCGAACAGTTTCAGGTGAAATTGAAGTAGAAAATGTTTCATTAAATTCTGCAGAAAGTTTTACAGCACTCAAACGTAGATTTTTCACAAATTTTCTAATTAAAAATCTCTCATCACGTTTTGTTAACTTTGCCGGACGACCTTTTCTTATCTTGATTTTTATCCGATTTTCTTCTTTAAAGCGTTTTATCACATACTGCACAGTATAATGGGATAAATTAAGTAATTTAGCAACATTCCGAACTGATTTACCACAACTATGATGAAAAATAATCAATTTTCGATCAATGCTGTTTGTTGTTTCTTTGCAAGCCATTTTTAAATAATAAATAGAATATTACGGAATAGGCAAGCAAAAATTAAAGCCAAATGATATTTTAAATGCCACCACAATTCAAAAATAAAAATAAAGCGCCAGGCGATAATTTTAGTTATGAATTTATCCGAAAATATTTCAGTGTACGATGACTTTTGTGAGATAGTTTTTGTTACTTTTTGATTATTGGTGTTTTAAAAATAAAGTTTTACTATGTTTTCAAAATATTTCATATAGTTTTGTTAGGAATAGATTATAAATCTTATTATTAAATGCCCATTCTGTAATATTCATTTTAATTAATGGATAGATCCCTATTTCATTGAAAATCGTAAGTGTACGAACACATTTTGGAGCCACTGTAGGTGTTCATATTCAAAATGAACTATTTCCCTTTTGGAACAAAAAATAAGACATGAAATAATATCATTCTTAAAATTTTGTAAATATTATTCTACTATTTTAGATTCCACCCCTGATCTAAGCAACCAAGACCGACTTACTGTTGTAGTAAGATTTGTTCTATTAAGTAATAAATCAAAGCAAATGGAAATTAGGGAGCATTTTTTGGGGATTTATTTCAATATCAGATTTCCTTGAAACAGATAAATCAAATAGGTCTACAAAATGTAAATTTGTGGAAAGTATGTTACATGATCCATTTAAAAATGAAAAATATATTATAGCTGAAGATTTATGCGATGAAACTGACAACATTGCCCTCTATATTTCCCTTGAAATGAACGCGTTAAATGTGATTCAATACCTATTTACAAACAACCTCATCTATCTGTGTCCAAATTTAGTGATTACCATACGAATTTTATTAACATTGCCTGTGACTGTGGCTAGCGGGGAAAGAAGCTTTTCAAAACTTAAAATAATAAAAAATTATTTGAGGTCTACAATGGGACAAGAAAGGCTTTCAGACTTATCTATTATTAGCATCGAAAAGGACATTTCGGAAGATATAGATGATCAGATATTATAACAGAATTTGCATTAAAAAAAGCAAGGAAAGCAAAGATTATCTTTTTGACTGACTTATTAATTATATGTATTAATAGATATGTGTTGTATGTATTTAATATAACGTATTCATTTAGTTGTTATATCAATACATTAATAATTATTATGTTAGGTTATAAAATTAAAAAATAAACTGAATTTATAATATTTTCTGTAATTCGTTGTTTCATTTAAGGTAAAAATATTTCAGAGAAATTTCAATTAATCCATACGGTATGAGGGGGTGGGGGAATTATTCTCGCACACGTATGGCAGCTACCCTAGAAACTGCCCTGTATTTACTAGCACATTAAAAACTACTAAATTACTGTCAACATTTACATACATACAAACACACCCTTTCTAATTTTATCTCTGATGAGATGGAGTTTGTTTTTATGAAGCATATTCGAAAAATATGAATACAGTTCATATCAATGGGTGTTAAAACTTATAAAGTATTTGTACCTACATTACATATACGTTGGTCTTCTATATGAAATTTATTTTCAGTCATCAATTATTTTTATTTAATTTCCTAGATTCATTCTTTATTGTTCTATACATCACTAGCTATAAAGTATGCGAATAAATACTGTAAAAATGACGAATAAAATTCAATGTACCTCAATATTTTAATAACAATATTATGACTGTATAGAGGTTTAAAAATGTATGATATGTTTTTAGTGTTTAATCTGTTAAACATTTATTGAAATGCATTCGGACGCAATTTCATTTAAAAGAGAACTGTCACTCGAAGTATTTTACTTTATGCTATGAATATATCTATCTTCTGATAAATAAAAACGGTCATGTTATTCATTACAAAATCAATATACTTACCCCCCCCCCCCCCCGCGAAAAAAAAAGTGCCGAAAATAAGCTAAAATGGTCATGTTTCTATAAAAAAAATGGCTCCAATTCCTGCGTCACGAAATATTTAAATCATGAAATAATTATCAACACCATCACCGAAAAATTTGAAGTCCAAATAAGTGTAACCCAGCGGTCTACCAAAAAACGAAATGTAGCGCCTAACGAAATTGATATTGGCCCAATGGAACTGGTGGTAGGGTTGCCAAGTAAATCGCAGAGAACCTGAGTATGAAATGAAGCGCCAGATAGATACCCGCTTTGGCATCCAAGAGAGTCTGCCGAAAAGTCCGTCTTAATCAAAATGAAAAACAAATTTAGGCAGGTTCTACTCTTTACTCTCTTGTGCATAAACTCTTGATCAAAAAAATTATCCATTTGTAAGTGGATGTTTATTTCATTTCTATATAAAAGCCAAAAATAAATTAATATAATCTAACAATAGTTGATGTCTGTCAAAACACGACGGCTAGATAGTAAATGAATGTACTAATACACAAATTATATTCAACACATCATTGTCAAATGTTGAAAATCATAATAATGCGCAGAAACAAATTGTGATTAAGCGGCTTCGCGCTTAGTGAGTATCTAAAGACAGATTTAAAAATGTCACTGAGCATGTGCAGAAAGCAATTTTTTTAAATTGTAAATTATCGCTAATTAAACAGCATGAAATAAACAGTTTCCATGAGGTTTACTGTTGTATTTCACAAATATAATTATCATAAAAATAAATAAGGCAGAGATAGATCTAGAGAGACTTCTCGGAATAAACGTGTTTACCATTAAAACATGTCACTGAGCGTGCGCGGAAACAGTGAGTTTCTAAAGACAGATTTAAACATGCCACTGAGCATGCGTAAAAATCAATTGTAAATTATTGCTAATTAATGGAAATTGCTGTCACAAAAACCAAATTTAACAAATCTACAGATTACAATCTTTCTTTTAAGACCAAAATGAAGTAAATTGATGCAGTAGTTTTCTCTCACGGACTGCCCAAAAAGTCGGCTTAGCAAATTAAATATATAGATAGATATATATTATGCATATATCACATAGTATAACCGAAAGATTATATTATATCAGCCGTATACTTCTGATATAATTCAATCTTTTCATACAAGGAAAATTATGTGAATTTTTCGTGCAAAAGAAGTTTCACAAAAGTGAAATAAATATTTATGAAAAGTCTGTTTAATCTAAGCTTCGCCTTCCCTTTCAAATCCATAATTCTGATGCAGATTTCTGTTACATGTGGTTACGAATCGGACTATCGATTCCGGGACGTTACAGGGAGAGCGGTTTCGGGTCGATTCCTATCCAACCATCACCGGCCCTCAAACGGGTACACACTACGGGATTCCGCGTCGGACATTCGTAAATCACCCGGCAACGGTACGGATCATTTTCCCCGAGCCTATCGTTCTACCGGCGCCTCCAGAACCGGCCCGTCAAGTTGCCGTCAGTCTTGTGTTTGTTGGGTATATATATATACCATCAACTGGGGTAACTTTGTCCCATTTTTATGTTTAGTTCACAGAAAAAGCAAATAATAGTTGTAAACCAATTAAAATTTCTATGGTAAGTGGTTTATATTATTTTAAACACATTTAACTGAAATATAAACCATTGTTAAAGTATGCATTCAAACTTTAAACAATTCTTTAATTTTTTAAAAACTTTTGGGCTAATGTTATCTTGAATTGCGGTAACTTTGGCTCAGCTCTTGAAAACCAATCATTTAAATTGTTGACATAGCTTAGGTCAATGTACAAGTTTTGCCAAATTATCTATCGATAATATCTTATCTAATCCGAGCTAATATCAAGCTTAATTTGGAAAAAAATCGACAAATCAACATTTTTTCTATGCAGAACGGATTTTATTTTTAAATTACAAGTGAAATTTAGAAAAGAAAATAATAATAGATAAACAGTAAAAAGTAATTTAACAGTCTTATATGTTTTGAGGAATTGATAGTCCAAACTATGGAGAAGAGACATAATCCTTTTCTGGAACAATAAACTGATTCCTCTTTGACTCGATTTTTGGAGGATTGGTTTTTCCGCACACTTCTTCCTACTCATTGTTTATACAGTCTTGTTTTTCTGGCCAACGCCAGTCTTTGAGGTTTACTTGCTTGGTTGTAATGTTTTGTTTATTAATTTCTGACGAGCTGGAGCATTCTCGTTTTCGCCTCTTTGAAACTGGACCCATTTTAGAAGTATAAGGACTAGTTGGAGTAACTTTAGACGAACTGCCTAGTTGGGCCAAAGTTACCACAAGACCTGGGACAAAGTTTGCTTAATGTAGTAAATGTTCATTAGTTGGCAAACCACAAAATAAATCAAGATAATGACAGTGAAAATAGTTGAAACAATTAATAATAAACTGAGGCAATTCGCTAACCTGCTCTGACTCACGCACTCTATCACATTTACAAGGAAAAGTTGGAAGACAACAGCAATATACATTTTAGTGATACCAAAGTGGAGCAGTACTATAGTTGTGATAAATTGAGGAACTACAAGACAAAACTATGATAAAGTGAAGGCAGTACTGCGACCTAATGACCCTTGCAATGAATAAGTTATAATCACTCTCCTTTGTCTAGATACAGCACATACGATCTTTTTTCGTTTGTTGGGCCAAAGTTGCATATACATACACATATATATATATATTGATATATATATATATATATATAAATATATATATATATATATATATATATATATATATATATATATATATATATATATATATATATATATATATATATATATATATATATATATATATATATATATATATATATATATATATATATATGCTACTTCCAGCCAGCGCCATCTGTGAACTCTCCGTGAACCACTCAGAATAGAATTGACTTTCACCGTGTTAAGACGTTCTATGTTATGAAGATTTAACTATGTGTTCTAATCCTTTTATGTTTAATGTATCGTTTCATCAAATACAATTGTTCGTCTAATGAGAATAGTAATTTTTCGAGTCGTGTAATAATTTAGAAGTTGATGACAACCCTAGACAACTAACTATTCTTATATATATATATATATATATATATATATATATATATATATATATATATATATATATATATATATATATATATATATATATATATATATATATATGTAAACTTTAATGAAAACTGCTGCCTGGTACATTTGATAACCCGTTTGTGGCATTGTAATATGCACTAGTAAATTTCATTATATTATTTTCACAAAAGTTTCTTGGCGTCAAAGAAGTGCATATCAGATATGAACACTAAATATAAATTTATACATTGACTATAAATAGATAATGAATTCAAGTGTGAAAATTTCTGCACGAATAGTTTAAATAAATAGCTATAATTTATGAAACTCCCAAGGAAACCTCTCTAAATTATTGAAATTGATCTAAAAGCAATTCATCTTAATACAGTTACGTAAATGCGAAGCTGGTTGTGATCTATAGCGGTGAACTACTTAACTTTGCAAATTCTTCATTCACCTTACATAAATTCCAGTGGTAAATCTAAAATTTTATGTAGGTACAAAAATGTTTATATCCTAATTTATTGAAGCATACATAATTCAAAACCCAGGGTTAAACAAAAAATACCATTTCAATATTACAAACTTAAATGCAAACAAAGTTCTAGCTTCATCGCCAAAAAAAAGAAGGTCCAGGCTTTGAAATCAACCAAGGGATTTATAAGAATCTAATGTTAATATAACTTAAAAAGTATTAAACCATAGATTTATTCAAAGAATATGTAACTTTGATATATAGTATAAATCATTTTTATACTAGATAAACAATAGAATTGAATGAAATCAAAATTCAAATTCGTATATCTTTGACCAAATAAAATTATAAATTTAGAAAATTAATATTTCTGGAAACCATACAGCTATAATAAGTATGTATCAATAATTTTTAAAATGCAAGATTACATGAAATTCTAAAATGAGTTCTGCATTTACTACAATTCGTATATAAAAATGACAAATAATAAAAATCTATATAATAATGACAAATGATATTTCTTCATTACCTTATAACTACATATGAGGCCATGTTAAAAAGTGCAGCACATAATAAAATGACACTTTCAATGTATGGCTTATGACACAATTAATTTACCAATCAAAAAAATGTTTTGATCGAAGGCCTGTATACACAGCAATATATCCTGAATTATCTAAAGTGGAATTTGGAAACAATACAGCTACCTAGTGAGACAAAAGTTTAGCTGATTAGAAAAAGATCCATATTAGTAAATAAAGTACAGATGTTTAAAGCTAAAAACTGAAAAGTCAAATTTAGAGAAATGCACTAGATACAAATCTCTGAAAGTAACCATTCAGTTGTAATTCATAAATCTTAAATCTAGATACAAACAATATTTTTGAATAATTAAATGCAACTAAATATGACATACTAATTCAATTCTAACTTATAATAGGAAGATGATCTTCTTAGATCTGCAGTGCTAAAATGCTTTAAGAGAAAGTATTAATAATTTAGTGAGCATAATTGATTTTATATGATAAAAAATTAATTCATAATAAAGACTGATTATTCAGACATTTTGATTTCTACACCATGGGAGGATTACAGCACAAGGCTTGTTATACTTCTCTACTTGTATTAAAGGGGATATCTACTTTCAACCTATTTTCCTCCAAAAAACTAATACTAAGTAAGCACGATTTTTCAAAAAATAAATACCAATGAAATATTTAAACATAAATCAGATTTCTCAGTTTAAAACCTTTAAACAATGAACAAAATAACAATAATAATGTATACAAACAACTGCAATAAATTTTACAGTATATAATACTTTAATAAATGGCATTAAATTTATGAATTACATCTGTTTCAGAACAAAATGAGCATTCTTCCAAAAAGCATAATCTTTTTGTACATCCTTTGAACTAAAAACTTTTGTAATCCAAACAACTTGGTCACAGCACTGAACACATGTCGTAGCCATTTGTCATTGAATCTAAAACATGAAATCGTAATTATGTTGATAACCATTGTAAAACAAGAATGAAAAGTTACCAAATACATATTTTTCAAATATTAAAATTCAACAATAAATTTTAGATGTTAGCATCTTAACCTATTAAACATAAGCATTACATAGAACCACTTGATTTAAAAAAAAACATGGTTTCTCAAATGAGTCAGTGGTATCTAAACAAAAACTTTACTCTTCAATTACTGATGTTAACTTAAATTAGCTCTATGTTTGTATGGGCATTCTCCCTATGGGCGCCCTTCAACACCGTTTCAACAGAAACTACAACAAGTGCATATGGACTCACAATAAATCCACTTTTCTGATCGGAAAGAGCATCTTATTAGAAAGGTATGACATTAAAACACACTAGAATCATGTTAAAATTTAACAATGTGTGTTTAAAAACTATACACAAGATCCACGAGACAGATATCATCATCAGAACAGTTATTAGAAAAAAACGATGTACGATTTCATATCTGGTATATGGAGGGGAAAAAACAAACCTTACCCGTTTAAAAATGTTTTCCGAAGTTTCTTGAGCCAGCATTTGGTTTCCAGTCTGCTCTAATCCAGAAGTCAAGTCATTTTTCATCTTTCGGAAAACGATACATGCCGATACATACGAGACATACGAAAACGACACATGCCAATATCAGATCCATTTTGAAATTTGTACGTGCATAGCAACACAACTCACAACTATTTAAAAAATTAAGCGATAACATAATTGTAAACAGCTTTGTAAACATGTCATAAACGCTATTCCAAATGTTTTGCCAGAGGGCGTTGCTATCGTCTATCCAAATCTGACCCACGGCCCACGAAATCTGTGCGACGATCACAGAACTTCCCACGTTTGGGTTGGGTTGGGTTCAATTTGCGGTGCCCCGAACAAAACTATGCTTCACAGATACCGCCACGCGTGGGCTGTGCGTGCTTTGGGTTCAATTTGCGGCGGGCCTTAATCTTGGCTAACTGGGAGGAGATAGGTCGAAAGATTAGTTGAAGAATGACACATTTTAAACCCATGTACGGCAGATAATAGACTCAGGATACTCACTAGCATAGTTTATGTCTAGAAGGTAACCAAAGGTACGTAGATAGAATAAAGGAGAGTATGATTTTAGAGGATTTGTTAGGTGCTTTGAATATAAAATTAACTAAAATTAAATAAAAGAACAGAGGATCCTCATAACTGATGCTTGAACCATCATTATCATATTTGACATGACAGGCTAGGGTGGGTCAGGGCCTTCAATTGCTTCAGGACCTTCCTCCTCAACTGAAGATTCCTCCAGAACAGCCTATTTCTAGACCTGGTGTACCAGTTCCTCACTCCAATCACTCTAAAAACTTATTCAACTGAGTCGAGCCATGCTAGGTTTGACCTTTTTATTTTCCAACTAATTTGCTTACAACATATCCTGTACCCTCAATATGGCTTTTGGCATGGCAGCTATAAAAATCCTCTGAATCGTTGTTGTCAAAAGTGCCACTACCAGTCCATCTCATTTCTTGTAGCTCACATAAATCAATATTTGACCTAATTGTTGCATTAGTATCAAAGATGCTTAAACCGCTGTTTGAATTTTTCTAAAACAAAGCTATATTATCATTAAAATCTGTAGTGAAATTATCAACATAAAAATATGTCTGGATAGATGTCTAAATTAATCAACTACACCATAGACATTGGAGTCTACAAAATATGTGTAAACCACAGTAAAATAATTGCTCAGCAAGTTATTTCAGTATGATACACGAAGCAAAACGGCGACATAATCTTTTCCAACATACATTATATTATTTTCTTTCTACAGTTACATATTTTCCTTTACGTTGCTCTTTTCTGAGGTAAATCTAATTGAAGTGATTAGTTAGAAAACAATCCAATATAACTTCGTTTAAAAACTTAGAAATAAACAGTCTATTTAACATCCAGAAGATGGAAATTAGAGAGAACATAGAAGAATACAAACAGCAAAAATGACTTATTCCGATGACAAACAATCAAAATTTTCGCAAAAAATCTCAGTTATTAAAAGTTTGTCTATCATCTATGTATAGTAATTTGTAAGTAAGTTTCAGAATCCTATTCTATCTTTAATAATATAAACAATAAAACTAAATTATAATAAAAGGGAAAATCTTTCTTTTCTCATATAAGATCTAGCCATTACCCTTATATATAAAACCACACATTCTTTGAACCATTTGTCATCATTAGTATCAGAGCTGAAAGCTTTTACTTCGAAGAATCTTCGATAATTAGCTGATAACTAGCTCTTCGTCTATAAGTATTAATCTACTGCATTTCGGAGGGACTTTATTTGCAATTCCTTTTTATAGAAAGTACTTTGTATAAGAAGCAACTCCATAATTGCAGTTTTTTCCTAGGTACTCGCTAAAATATTTTTTTAAACATGTATTCCTTCTGAGCTAGTATCATTTTTTTACATTTCCTCGAACATTTACTTCATTATTATTTGACATAAATTGTTACGAAATATGATAACTGATCATACAATCAACATGAAATAATTTCAATTATTAAATAATAACAAGTCAAAGTAAAATATATTCGGTGAGAAATTAAATATAAGACGTTTGTAGCAAGAGAATTCTTAGCATCGGCAATTCATTATAAACGGTGGCAAATAAACAATACGTTTGTGGACATATATTTAATGCTGAGTTCGACAATTGGAGAATCCTGATCAGTAATGATTGCACTTGACATGGAGGTACACAGATTATGAATATATAATAAAAGTATGTTTTTCAATCTAAATTTACTTTCAATTTCATTATATATATATATATATATATAACAGTTCCATAACTGACTAACGGACAATGCACAGACCAAACCTCTGGACATAAAGGGCTGAAATTTTAAATGGCGATTCTTCTTATAGTGTAGGTGTGCACTAAGAGACATTTTGAAAAATTCTTCTTACATTTTTTAAAAATTAAATTCTTAAACAGTTTTTGCAATATTCTTTAAAGTTTGCATCTAAAATAATAAGTCGAGGGTTATAAAATATATATCACGAGAAAGACCATAAAAATTTCTTTAAAATAAAATATTTTTCGAGTCTTTACCTCCATTTTCTGATTTTTGGTGAATTTTTATAGATTAATTTTTAGAATATTATTTATTAAATGCCGATCACGTGGTTTCTTTTCTTTTAATTTTGCGTCACGTGCATAACAACGAAATCGACAATTTTTTTTTCTTGCTAATGCGGCAGACAATTGGACATTATCCCAAAAAGTATTAATGTACAGTAAACGAAATGTTCCCCAATCTGTACTATGTTAACTGTACTATATTATTTAGTATGTTCTATTAGATTTCATTTGGATATTTCCTTCTACATTATTTTGTCTATAAAAATATCCGTTACAATTGTTTTATAAATATAATTTTTCGTTTTTTTTTACATCAATTGCATACATTGATCGTTGTATTTATTATAAATATATTTATACATATTTTTGGCATTAATTTCATACATTGACCGTTTTATTTAATTTGAATGTACTCCGTACCGAAGTACGGGATTTTAGCTAATATATATATATATATATATATATATATATATATATATATAAACATCAAAACTCCCGTAATAGCTTGCTAATACTAAGGTATAGTCGCTTACTTTCCGTAGATGGAGCCATGTCAAACAGGTTTTGGCTGCGCCATAAAACAATTTCACGCATATGATAATAGGTTTATTGCCGCAAACGCAATGCATAGTGGCCTTTAGAATCGCCAAACATCCTGTTTGAGAAACGCCAATCGAAGAAAACCAATGTGTCTATCTACAGAGTAACATTAGCTATCATCTCTCACCATAATAAATCCATCCAACAGCATTTCACAATTAACAACAAGCTGACAGTTTATGGACTTTAGTTTTACTTCTGCACTCGTGTTCTGTTTTATAGTGAAAGAAATCTGACATGAGAAATTGCTGGTTCTTTGATGCTATCTTCACTTTTTCGATCGTCACTGTAGTCATTCGCACTAACATGAGTGGTTCCTTTTTTGAGACAACGCAGTGTAAAATAACTATGCGGAATTGCCATAGATTTAACCGGCAGTAAAAACTATTGTTTTGGTTGGTATTTACTTATGTTTTATTAATCCTACAAATTTTCATTTTTTTTTACATATTCTGCTATGACTCGCTGATCACTATAGTAATTTTTTCATCTATTGTGATTTCCCTATTGGAAGCAATTCATTTTTTTCATTCTTGACCATCATATTTGACATGATATCATTCACCTTAGTTATGATTCCAGTATTATTATACTAAATGCTAACAGGGAAAACTAAATGCCGTACTTAGATATAAGCTATGGTAAAATTTAAATATTTAAAAATGCTACAATTAAAATATTTATCCTAAAACTTCTAGAGAAACTGGCTCAAAATAAATAAAACTATCTCACACAGAGTTATTACGTTGTATGGTACATAACTGGTTAACAAAGATCATTATTTTTTTATAAAAAGGAGCATAAATAGATACATGGTAAGTACTGCAATCTTTTCATTATTCCCATTTGCTATACAATAAAATTTTCACATTCATTGATTTTGTAACCAAGCAAGCAGCATTCGTTTTAAACTTCATTTACGCGAAATTTTCTGGTCTCAGAAATGATACATGATTGATCATCGTCCGGGAAACACACTGCATCGTAGACAAACACTGCTAATTGGTAGAGGGCATAGTTTAGTTAATTCATTCTTCGGGTAATTTATTTGGATTTAATGTGTTATGCTTCAAGTAATAGATAGAATATTTTAAATAACTTGGAACTCGTGGAAATATTCACTTTTATTCAGGAACTTTCACTTTCATTCATTGTTTTTTATGTGAATTTTCTCAGCATAACTACACTTGTGTGGTTAAAATTACAGTAGTTGGGGTAAACCGTGGGCACATTGTTGTCTCACAAATATGTTTCGAGTAAAAGAATCTGATTAAATATAAATCTTAGATTTGAAGTCAAATCAAAGTTACTTTCTTTTGTCAGTGATTCTGTCTCCAGTCTCACAAATTTATAATTTGCCTGCTTTTTTAAAATTAATTTTTTCAACTCTGATGTGGTTTCCGATGAATACATACCTAATTTGTATAAATTCTGAGACAGCAAATATTATACAATTAGAAAACATTCCTCATTAATTTTACTTAAAACATAACAATAAAGATATTCTCATTAAGATGCAAATATTTATATTTTTCGATATAATTCTGAAACATGAGCACTTAAGAATTAAGATTAAGTTGTTCTACGTCGCGCAGATATAACGCCCCGAAGTATACTAAGAAATTGTAAGTTATATTAATCATACTGAATCAAAAAATGTTTTGCTTTATATTCTGAAAGTAGAACAATAACACTTTGTCGTAAAGAATATAATGTAAAAATTATATTTAGTTACTTTTCTTGTCATCGGTAATTGGTATTAAATAATATATATATATGTATATATATATATATATATATATATATATATATATATATATATATATATATATATATATATATATAAAATACGATATGTCTGGTTTATTATTTTATTTTAGCCCTCACTATCAATTCCAGTCACTTCCTCTCCCAATTTTACATGAAATCTAAGAATTCAAATTTATTATACTGAGAATATCGCTTTGAAAAGTTTATAAATTAATTTTATTAAGTATATTTAATACAAACTATAATTTAGGGTAGTTCCCAAATTTCTCATTTATAATATTATGACTACTGAAATTCTGACTACTGAAATTTTCTCTTCCTTTACAGATAATTTAATAGCACAAATTTCTTATACATCGATTATATCGGTCTGAAAAGTTTGTAAATAAAATTTAGGAAGTTTATTTGCTACAAACTATAATTTAAGGTGGGTCCCAAATTTAGTTAGAATCCTATAATAATTGTTTAAAAATTCCTTGAAATTAATTAATTTATAAAATTTGATTGCTGCAAAGTATAATTGAGATTGTGGCCCCAATTTCAATTTTAAAATGTCACAGAGGAATACAGTTAATAATTGTTTAAAAATTCATTGATAGGAATTAATTCAAATTAGTTCATGGTATTAAAGCTATTTTTACGTGTCGATAGTCTTAGAGACATTTATCTAAGAACCGTTGTTTATTTTAGACAATTGCGGAGAAGCTTAGCATTTGGAGGAGAGTGTCTGCCTGCACTGTTTCAAAACATTTCCTCTATCAAAATGCATTAATAATGCTTTAGTAATACTCTGATAGTAAATAATCAGCTCTCGCAATCAGCAATTCCCCTGATGACAGTAGAGGAATGTACATTATATGGGAGTGCTATTTTCAGAACAGAAAGAGTAACCATAAACAGTGAAACTAGTGTTTGAACTGGGGTGCTTAATCTTTCATAACAGTAGAGAAAATATAAAACCTCGTAGGAGCATGTAAAGAGGAAAATATCATTAACGTTGCAATAGAAATTACATTTAAAGTTTCGAGCTGAAGTTGGCTCACTCGCCGTCATTAAATAGAATTACCGACTACGCATCAACAAGTCTCTTCTCTGGCCGTCTTTTAATGTACTTAATGTGCTTCAATTTCTTAGTAAGGAACAATAGGATTATTCTTTAATAAATAAAACACTTAGATAAGATATTTTGCAAACTTGTAAACAGGGGTTATTCGTGTGATAAAGCTTAGAACTGCGAATAAAAGTATTTTCAAAACATCTGTTTTGGAGAAATAAATAGGACATTAGATATCAGGAGTATTATAAAATTTGTTTCATTTTATAGTCTTAAAAAAACTATATTTACTAGCATGATAAAAAGAAAAGCTTTTATTTATGTAAAACTTTTTAGTAACATATTAGTTTTGAAGTTTTACAAGTGTCTGAATCATTTTTTTTCTCTTCATAAATTATTTCTTTATGTAGTAAAAAAAATACTCTTGGAAACCTTTTCTGAATGCTAATTTAAAGATAATTCATTCCAATAGAGCAAATATTTATATTAAGTTAATGCTAAATTAAAAAAAATTTGAGTAAATAAAATTCAATTGAAAAACGAAAATATTAAAATTAAAATTTAGGTTGGTGAAAAATTTAATAAAACGTTTTATTAAGATTTATAAAATATATAAGAAGTGTGATAAAATTATTGAAGCATAAATGAATAAATTTCTATATTTTAAGTGTTTTTATCTCAAAATATTTTCTCAATATTTTCTTCAAAATATTTGAAGTGAAATTTTCGTGACTACATGTTTAAGCATCTGTTTGTAATAAATATTTCAAAAAACTGTATAGATATTGAATACCTATTTGAGTAGGAAACTCCATGGCTCGCCGATTTGTATTATCATAGAACAGAAGAAATCTGATCTTCTAGAGATGTCTCAAGAAACTTCGACAGAATGTTTCTTACTGCAGGGTTTTTACCATTTTATTCCTTTCATAACGCTTTACACTCATATACAGAAAATAAATGTCACTTCAATCATCTGATACTACTACCATTAAAAATATCTGTCAATTAAGTTGCTGTTGTTTTCATTTTCTTGAATGGGCCATGGTTAAAAATTTGTATTAAACAATAAAATAACCCACAACTGTTCCTTGATTCTACAGATTCCTGGGGAATTTAGTGTAAGTTTATAGATATATCTGCACCGTTTGCTCTCGAATAAAACATGTCAAAACTTATTTTTTGGAAAAATTTTCAGACACCTTTCCCATTTCTGGCTCTTTTTTCATTGTTGCAGTTAAACATTTTTTTCAAAGGTTTTTAAAGATTTTATATCTCAGATCATATCTTGTTTCCAGAAACGTCAGAAATTGTTTATTATATACTTATTTAAGGTTGACTCTAAACAGATAGATAATATCGAAACAAATTTGTTAAATATTTAAAATTGTCATTGCTAGGTCAATTGAAAGCTAACCATCTGTATCAAGGATAGAATATGGGTGTTGATTATCATTCCAAATAAAACCGATTACGAAGGGATTTTAGAAATCTCATCTTTTTATGTCGGTGGAATTTAAAATTTCTACGCATTTAATAAGAGGCAGAACTACAGGACTGGTAACATGTTTGTTTATTCAATTAATGTTACAATAATAAACAAATGAATTCTATCTCCAGGATCAAATAAGTTTAATGAGCTGAAAGTAGATTTATGTTATTAATTAGCTGCATAAAATTTTGGTAATGTGTGCAATTGGAATGTATCAAAATTTATAAACGTTTATAATTTTTGAAGCAGCCACCCACCGTTAGCTATGATTTTTTTAAACTAATTAAAATACATGTAATGCAAATAAATTTGATTGAAATAATTGTACTTTATTTCCATGAATATTATAGATCTACTCCATTTACTCTTATCTTTAACTAAATAGGCTTTATCAAATCTTTTTATCATTAACACTTTGCATTTTCTTTCATCAATAAGGAATTTTTTTATTTTAAAATAATTAGATACTTTTTACGAAATTGAAAATTTCGGAAAAATTTTCGTTCCGATCTAGACATTTGGGAATAAATATTTTTAGTTGTGAGTTAAGTGTAAAAAAAAAAATGACCTACTTGCACGATATATTGTCTCTAACTCAAATGCACAATCATCCATCGTGTTAAATATTAAATATATTATAGGCTATCTGTTAAAGATATTTTTAATGAGATACATTTTTAATAACAAAATTACACAGCTGTTATAAATACCCATTAAAGCTGCAACGCTATGCTAGGGGGACTTCTAGGCTAATTTAAAAATATTACATTATAAAACATGTTATTAAAATAATATAGTCGATAAAGTGTATTCCCAAACTCCCTAATTATGAAACTACTTTATATTACTTAGACCTTTTCGCTGTTACTGACAGTGCAAGGAATTTAAAGTGTAATTTATTAGTCGTTAAAAATTCAATAAAATAATGTAGTTATGGCCTCATTGTCAGGGGATAAAATTTTCCGATTGGAGTATGAAAGAGCCCACATACGTACACGTGAACTAAATAAGGACCAGGCTACGTTTTCTTTTGAGTCCATGAATTTTCCTTTTTCAGGAGTTCACATAATATCCAAAAAAACCTACAAGAGGAACCAGATCTGAATATTTTAAAATGCACAAAGTAAGATTTTTTAAGATTGGATATGATATTCCTTCTACTTCAATGTGTTCAAAACCATTTAGGTTGTAAATAATGAGTAAATCAATATTCATTTGTAGAAAAGAGGTTTTCAGTCTTCTTTTTTAGTTATAGACTTTTAAATTCCTTTTTTTATTATCAAAATGAATATATTTTGCATAATTTTTAGAAAATTAGTTAAGGGGATATTTTCTAAAAAAAATAAGAAAACGATATTATTTTTGGTTCGGCTTAAACAGACATGACCAAAAGACCTCCGTAGCTAATGTTTTATTTATTACCACATATGTAATGGTGTTTTACGCTCTTTAAAAGTGTTTTTGTTTTAGAAATTGATATTTATTGATAAAGTATACATCTAAATATAAATTCTTACATAATATAGTTACATATTTACTTACCTTCAAACCATACGATAAAATCAATGTTGTATACCAGTAATTTATACTGCTATTTAACAACATAAAAATTGCTTGTTTAAACATATTCCGTGAAATGTAGAATAAGGTCGCATTTTAAACCCCCATAATCGTGAAATACAAGAACTTCTTTCCTCTGTTCTCAAATGGAAGCTATGTTAATGCAGTCCATTTATTTTCGAAACCTCCCGGACATCACTGCTCAGCAACTTAATTTCCATTCAATAGTCAATATTTTCGCAAAAGTGCAACGCATTAAGCTCATCGCCCGGAGCTATCGATTTATCAAAGGTATTATTAACCAACTTTCGGCTGCCACAGGGCCCCAAGATTTAGATAACAACGGAAACGTAATGATTACTTCAGGATTTCTTATTTCTTTACGCGATAAAAAGCTTTTGAGAAATTTGCATTTACGCTTCAGAACAAAGTTTCTTTAAAAATAAAGTTTGCATGATATATTTCTTTAGTAGATAGTTCAAGTATTGCATTCGATCGTAAATGTTAAATACTCTGGTTACCGAGTCTTGATACTGAAAAGGTAAACGATGTTACTGAAAAAAGGGTATTTTTTTGTGTGTAGGATTTAAAGGTAAATTTACTATATAGGTATAATATGTGTGCTGTCAAATTTAGATTTTGAAATAAAGATCCTTCAAATATAAAGTCACATTCTGAAAGACCAGGGCAAACTTTATATTATATTAGTGTAATACTTAACTGCATATATGTTTTAGGTCCATAATATAAAAATGTGTCGGAGTCGTATTACGCCATTCAATCTTAATAGATCCAACGAAAAAGGCTTTGAAATTTTTTTGAGTCTTCAATTAATATTTCTTTGATGCCCGGTATAAAGGGCTTAAATCAAAAACAGGGATTTTTAGATATTTGTTTGTATAGATAAAAAAACAACAACACAAAAGTCTTGACTGGTATAAAACGCTTAACTCTATCAACTTTGTATACAAATTACATTTCTTTGTACAAAAGACTCAAGTCTAAATTATATTTTTGTGATAAGTATAAAATCCAAAAACTTGGTATATTTAAATCCCTGTTTTTGACTTAAGCCCATTATAACGGCAATCATAGATTTATACTTAAAAGTTCTGTTCGTAAAGATTAGAATGCCATAATTTGAGTAACCAATTACTGACCGAAGGTTGGATTGATTAGTTCGGTTCGTAATTTATTTTACACTAGCTGAAGTACCCGGCGATGCCCGGGATTTTAAGAATGTTTTTTAACCAAAATCAATTTTAAAATTAACACAGTATAAATAACATAGAAAAAATATATGTAAAATGATATACACGTCTCAGAATTTCAGCCTTTCATCATTGTAGTACTAAAATCTGAAAAGAAAAAGTGTCAAATTCTCTAATGTTTGTTAACGAAAATTAATTTAAAACTAAGCACAGTATAAATAACATAGAAAAAACCACGTGAAATCTTATACACATGAATAAAAGGAAAACCCAATAACAAAATAAATGAATTTATCATAAACTCCTCAGAATACAGCTAGAATTATCCTTCCATCATTGGGACAAAAAAAAGAAGCTGAAATTGCAGGTTTAGCAGAAATTTACAATGGAACCATGATATGACTGCAGCGTTGCCTTTTAAAAAATGAAGTGTTTGATTGAGGGCTGCAAACCATTCAACTCCTCTCCACATTTAACTCCTATAAACATCCTCTACATATTAAATTCCTTTTCTCTCCATAATAAACTCCTCAGAATTTTGGTAGATTCAACCTTTCATCATAGTACCACTAAAAACTGAAACATCCTCTCCAGAAATATAAATTTATTAATTTCAGTAATTAAACACACACAAATATATAAATTACGCAAAACTTTTTAACCACCATTTCAATAATTCGTAAATGAAAAAACATATGAATATAAAGATAGTAAGAACTTCCGGAATCGAAATTAATTACCCTTAATATTTAATTCATAAAAAAACATCATAATATGAATAAATACGATAGTTGTTTAAAACCATATGAAAATGAAGCTATTATAAAGATAATAATAAAAAAAGCATAAGAAAATAATGCTCGGGCATGAAGTTAACGTTACGGTATAAAGATAGTAATAATAATATAAATCACGTGCATAAAATGTTTAGCTTTTCAAGCGAAATAAATTAATTTTTAGAAAAAAACTACTTTTAATCGAGAAATTAAATACATCGCACAACATTTTGATTTTACCAACTTTCTACCCTACAATTAACACCCTACTCCTTTGAAGTTTGGTGTTGAAACATCCTATTTGAAAAATTTACACCCTACTTATTTTAAATAGGGTGTAATTATAAAGTTTTAACAGCCAATTGAATGCATTTTTAAGCGTTAAAAATGATTGTTGTTTAAAATCATATGAAAATTACTATTGTAAAAGGATCATAAAAATTCCTTTAAAATAAAATCTTTTTCGAATCTTTACCTCCATTTTCTGATTTTTAATGAATTTTTAAACATTAATTTTTAGAATTTAATTTATTAAACGCTGATCATATGATTTCTTTTTCTGGTACTTTAAATAAATTTATCGTCACGTAACAACGAAATAGACAAAAAAAATATTTTATTTTTCTTGCTAATGCGGCAGACGATTGGACTATATCCAAAAAAAATATTAAAATACACTAAAAGATATGTTCCTCAAACTGCACTATATTAACTGTACTATATTCTTTAGTATGTCCTATTAGATTTAATTTGAATATTTTCTTCTACATTATTTTGTCTATAAAAATATCCCTAACGATTTTTTTAGAAACATATTTTTTTGTTTTTTATACATCATTTGTATACATTGATCGTCGTATTTATTATATATATATATATATATATATATATATATATTGGCATTAATTGCATACATTGACGTTGTATTTAATTTGAATGTATTCCGTAGCGAAGTGCGTGTTTTCAGATGGGTTGAAATCATGAAGCTACAGAATCATGAAGCATCTTTAGCTTCATGGTTGGAATAATAAAAGTTTAAATTAGTGGCGCCATCTATTGCACGTCTGTGAATCGAGAGTCGCATCCTTCAACAAATGTTGGTTATTTATTAATTAAAAATATTGGAAAGTTCTTGTGGATCGGTAAATATACATGTGGGAACAGTTTTAAAATTTATAAATTATCATCCTTCACAGGTGATAATTTATCCAGCGTTGCCCGGGATTTTAAGAATGTTTGTTAATCAAAAACAATTTTAAAACTAAATACTGCATAAATAACATAGAAAAAAAGCATGTGAAATGTTATACACATCGCAGAATTTATGTAGATCCAGCCTTTCATTATTGTAAAACTAAAAACTTAAAAGTAAAAATGTCAAATTGTCAAATATTTGCTAACCAAAATAAATTTAAAAACTTAACACAGTATAAATATCATAGAATGAAAGGCATGTGAAATGTTATACGCATGAATGAAAAGAAAACCCAACATAAAAAACCATAAATTTACAATAATTTGTTCAGAAATTCAGCTAGATTTAGCGTTTCATCATTAGAACAAAAAAACCTTGAAAAGTAAAACATATATACATTTATAATAAACCACTAAAAGCTGAAAAGGAAAAATGTCAAATGTCAAATGTTTGTTAACCAAAATTAATTTTAAAACTAAAAACAGTATCAATAACATAGAAGAGATTTAGTCTTTATCATTGGGGCAAAAAATCCTGAAAAGTAAAAAATAAAATATATAAATTTATAATAAACCTACCAAAATCCATTAAAAAACTAAACACAATATAAATAACATAGAAAAAAAGCATACGAAATGATATACACATTAATAATATGAAAACCCAATTTAAAATATATAAATGTATAATAAACTCCTCATTTCAGCTATATTCGGTCTTTCATCATAAAAAAGCTTAAAAAAATAAAATAAAATAAAAATAATAGCAAAAAAATAATAAAATGAAATAAAAATAATTTAAAAAAATATCAAATAAAAATAATAATTTAAAAAATAATAAAATAAAAGCTGAAATATAAAAGCCTTCATAAAAAATCTGAAAACACAGGTTTAGCAAAATTTGCGCTATCCGTATTCGAACCCGAGTCGTGAAGCATAGCATATGCGCGATTTTATCGAATGCGCCAAGATGACACGTTGCTTTATTGAGTAAAGTCAAAGATATTCGTACTAAGATTATTGGAAAGTTGCTATGGGTTGGTGAATATAATGTATTTATGGAGTAAGAGCAGTTTCAAGTCAGAAATAAGTTAGCAGGATAGAAGCTTTTTCTTTAACTCTTCAATAGACACAAAGATATAAGCGAGGGGGATTGCAGTAGCGATTAAAAAAGATCTCGTGACACTTAGCGTGGTTGATTAAAACTTTCCATCACGTGTCGAGAGTGTCAATATGCCGTTGCATCTGATTTATTTTAGAGTATAACATCTGACTTGAAAGATTATTATTTTGGTACAGATGTAGTATACGCAACGAACGCCAAAAGGCGATTTTTCGCCAAATCTGATGGTTGTTTGGCGGTTTTTATATTCTGGCAGGGAGGATTTTTAGATCGGATGGTATTTTTTTGCGATAAGCTTTGTTTTACTGACCGCTGCAGCCAGCGGAAGCTTTTTTTACTGTACAACAGCCAGCGATAAGTAGCGAAGTCAGCGGCTGGGGATTTTCTGTAATGTTTTTGGACGGATGCGTAACGGAGCGTAGCTGAGTGAACCAAGGGTATCTGAGCGAAGCGAAGATCCCGTGTGCGCCTACGAGTTTCATAAAGCCAGCAGTATGTTTGTTTTCCAATTTCTTGTTTACATTTCGCAGTTTAAGCCTAACAGGTCTCCGAATGGGATTTTTGCGCCAACTTTTCGCCAAATTCGCGATGGCCGTTGCGTATACTACATCTGTTCCATTATTTTCATTTATTATTCTGGTTTAATATATGACTTGAAACTTTTTGATTTTATTTATTTTTATATTTTTGCTCGCTGTTTGCCAGCAAACCCTAACGTGGACGCCATATTCAGAGGGGTGATTCCACAAAGTGTAACCGCTTACATTTAGTTTCAAAAATTGTTGGTTTAATTAAAAATTAACGGCAATTAATTTCGATTTTGGAAGTTTTTAAGACACTCGGCTGTTTCTAAACACACCTGTATGTAAAATTTCACGATCGTTGCTCCTAAACTGTGGATTTCTATACAACTATAGATAGATAGATAGACAGACAGACAAACATTCATTTTTATATATGACATTATAAAGTAAGTTGTTTTATAAGTGTTTTTGTTAATGAAATTTTTATGGTATGGGTCACTTCTACCGTACTGAAAATTGTTTATAAAAGCTTAAGTTATAAATATGTGACTTCAAGCTACTATTTGTTTCTTATTTTGAATTTCTAGGTACTCTATTGTTACATTGTTATATTGCACTGTTGTTGCAATTCCTAATCTGATTTATTGATTTGTATATAAGACCAGCTGAAAGCCCACACTTCGATGCGGAGTACATTCAAATTAAATACAACGGTCAATGTATGCAATTAATGCAAAAAAAAAGATATATATATATATATATATATATATATATATATATATATATATATATATATATATGTACTAGCTGAAAACCCGCAATTTGCTACGGAGTACATTCAAATTAAATACAACCGCCAATGTATGCAATTAATGCCAATATATATATATATATATATATATATATATATATATATATATATATATATATATAATAAATACGACGATCAATGTATACAATTGATGTAAAAAGAAAACAAATATATTTATAAAAAAATCGTAAGGGATATTTTTATAGACAAAATAATGTAGAAGAAAATATTCTAATTAAATTAATAATTTTAATGCCCAATCGTCTGCCGCATTAGCAAGGAAATATTTTGTTTGTATCTGTATAGTTGTTATGCACATGATGATAAATTTATTTAACGTACCAGGAAAAGGTATCACGTGATCAGTATTTAATAAATTAAATTATAAAAATTAATCTTTAAAAATTCACCAAAAAACAAGAAAATGGAAGTAAAGATTCGAAAAAGATTTCATTTTAAAGGAATTTTAACGATCTTTCTCGTGATATAAATTTTATAACCCTCAAATTATTATTTTAAATGCAAACTTTAAAAAAGTTACTAAAATAGCTTAAAAATTAAATTTTGAGAAATCTAAGAATTTTTCAAAAATCTTTCTTAGTGCACACCTACATTATAAGAAGAATCACCTTGCAAAATTTCAGCCCTTTAGGTCCAGCGGTTTGGTCTGTGCGTTGTATGTCAGTGAGTCAGTCAGTTACGGAACTGCTATATATATATAAATAATCTCCCCGTTTTAGATGCACTATTTTTGCATTATTGCTGCACTACCTTATCTGGTTTATTGATCTCGTCATTTCTCTCATAAAACCGTTCCAAACAAGTTCGGGGAAGAGGGCTTGTAACTAAGTTTGCAATCATTACGCAATTCTGAAAATTGTAAAAGCTTCAGCAAATGTTAATGCATAAGATCCAGTTGTCTCATTCTTAGATTTACCCATTAGTTTTAAGCAATCAATTGATTTTATTCTTGTTTTTTCATTTCCTCTATTTTTTTCCTTACATCTTATACCTATGTTATTTTATAAATCTCATCTTCCCCTTTATTTAAGATTTGTTTTAATGGTAGGTTATATTTAAAAATTTTAAAAGGTGTTAAACAGTTATATTCCTTGTAAAGCTTTATTTGCTCTCTTAAACTTACCATATGTGTGGGTGCAGTGGCCCAGTCGGCAAGAGCAGCGGACTAGTTATCTGAAAGTCACTGGTTCGATGCTTGTCACTAACATATCCACTGCCGTGTACACTAATGGCGGATGGTGCACGCAAAATCTGTTGTGGCTGCAATGTCCTCCAAGTTCTCAAAATTACCTCTTCAAGTGCGGGATCAAGTGTTCTGGTCTCGTCACTTGCCTCGGTTCAAAATTACGGGATTGGTCCTTTGGCCAAGTCGGACTCCGACCCTTGTGGTGTCAGTCAAAACAGGAGCCGCACCTTCATCGCCTATTGCCTTCGGGATTTGATCTGATATTGCTGTCGGTCGAGTGGCATAAGCAACAACAACAAATCTACCATATGTGCACAACACTGAATCTTACCAAACATCCAAATAGTTGTTTTTCCACCGTATACGTAACTTTTCGACACGTAAACAAGAGTGAATGAGTTTAGTCATTGAAAAACATGGTACACAAGAGGAAATTTCCATTTTGATATAAAGTGGATCATTATATCTAGCATTATGTAGGTAGTTCAGCTTAGTAATAAATATATTCTCCAAAACAACTGTTCAACCTACTATAGAGCTGTCGATAGAATAATACTTGCATGTTATCAAGAGACATTGAAATACTGAGAAAAGGGAACGATATTTTCAAAGGGAATAATATTAGGTATAATTCCTTTTTTCATTCTAATGCTTAAAAAATATTTTAAAAAACTGAAATCTTTTCTGTTTTTGCTCCAAAATGAAAATGGAATCGACCATTCAATTAACTTGACTGAGAACTCAGTATATGAACTATACTGAGATTAAGCTGCTTACAGCGAAAGTGGTGACAGTGGGGTAGTTTCAAAAGACTTAAATACAAGATATCTGTATAATAAATATTTTTATATTTTTATATTATATCAAATGGTCTATTAAAGAAAATTTAAAATTTGGCATTTAATTTTCTCTTGCTACACGCATTTACTGAGTATTTTACTGAAGGAGTAGTGTTAGATTCCTTTAACCATATTAAAAAATATACATCTAAAATTTAGCCCTATGTATTAATATTAGATTTAGTATGTATGCCTCATGCGAGTCTGAGGATTCCCGATATATATGTTAAAGAAAATTGCTATGCAAACATGCTAAAATAATTAGGCTTGTAAGGATAGACCAAGGTTTAGTTACAAGAATATATCTCTCGTGAAAGAAAGCTAAAATCAAAATAAATACATTCTAAGTGCGATGCAAACTGAAATTCCAGATGAACTCAAATTACCTATTTTACTCTGAACTTTTTCGGCTAATATCTGGTAATCGTGTCAGAGACTTTTGTTTATAGTGACTTGTCTCTTATGACACTTCTATATCTACGTATATAATCAATGGAAGAAAGGATAAGATGTTTTCGAAACTCAACCAAATTTTATTTGCAATTTTTATTTGGGCATTTATTTTCACAAGTGACAGTAAAACAGGGAAATAACACCAAGGAAGTCCACCTTCATAACATTGACATGTGAAAGGTTTTTACATTCCTGTCTTAGAAAAAAAAGTATGCATCCTCTCCGCTCTTTCGCCATATATATCTAGCCTTTTTTTGTCGGTCTTTTGTTTCAGAAACAAATGAAAAGACTGGATCTCTACATCTATTGGTCAGACGTTTCACGCAGTTTTGCTGTTGCCACCCTCCGTCTTGTAACAGGACACGATTGTCTCAATTCTCATCTTTTTAAAATTGGACTAAAGGACTCCCCGATCTGCTGTCTCTGCAATTCTGGATGCTCGATGGACAGTTGCCACATTGATACGTGCCCTTCACATAATTTTTAGTTTTGAATGTACTGTTCAGAAATATTGGGAAGCAAGAAGCCTTAATTGATAAAGCCTGGCATTTGTGATAAATAAATTTATCTCAGGATTAGGAAATCTGCCATCAATGTGAGATGTAACTGCAATCTATATATTTAAGTTGCTAAGCCGACTTTTTGGGCAGTCCGTGAGAAAAAACTACTGCATCAATTTACTTCATGTTGATCTTAAACGAAAGATTGCAATCTGTATATTTGTCAAATTTGGTTTTTGTAACCACAATTTCTATTAATTAGCGATAATTTACAATTAAAAATTGATTTCTGCGCATGCTCAGCGACATGTTTTAATGATAAACATGTTTATTCCGAGGATGTCTCTAGATCTCTCTCTGCTGTCTTTATTTTTATGATAATTATGTTTGTGAAATATAAGATTAAATCTGATGCAAATTGTTTGTTTCGCGCTGTTTAATTAGCGATAATTTACATATAAAAATTTGCTTTCAGCGCATGCTCAGTGAGATTTTTAAATCTGGCTTTAGATACTCACTAAGCACGAGGCCGCTTAAACACATTAATTTGTTTTGCTCATTATTATGATTTTCATCTGGCAATAATGAGTATTATTTGTGTATTAGAACATTTATTTACAATTTAGCCGTCATGTTTTGACGGGTACCAACTAGTTACTATTATTCTGCTATTACTATTATTGTTTGCCTCATGGGACTTAAATTGTGATTACTCAGATTTGGAGGCGATGGCCGAAGGAATACGGTATTCGGTTCAGAGACTGTGAGTTCCAGGCAAATTATTATCATGAATGTTTGTTGATATTCGGAATCCATTTTGAACTATAAATTATAACTAAAATTTCTGCTGCAGTAGGAAAAGTTCACCATAGTGCTCTAAACAAACTAAACCCAAGTTTGGATCGAGATACTGGACATATTTCAGGCATCCTTACTTATACTAGCTCCAGGCACTCTCCAAACACTGGGGTAATGGAATTCATTATTAGGTTTATTCAATATTCGTTATTCGTTATCACACGATAGTAACTCACATGGTTGGAAATGTTGTCTCTAGCCATTTTGAAAGAACTTTACACCTTTAATTCTGGGTTGTATAATTCATATGTGTGGCAAAAGGCAAGAGCAGTGCTCCGGGATCCAACACAGAAATTTATTTTTAAAAAACTATTGATACGCGCTCTACAGCTGAATTTACGTACAAAAGAAATTATGCTAAGAAAACAAAATTGCCTTATTATATCAAATTCAAGCTAAATAACAAATTTAACTGGCTCTTAATACTTGATTGTGTCCAAAAGAGTGGGGATTTTAGATATTAATCAGTTTTCTCTTTGATCATTAAGCCATATAAAACTAACTAATTGTACCTTCCCTTCGTTCAAAAACAACTATTTGTTGTTCTTATTGCCTTTGATCACCTAATGATAATTCCTGATAGTTGTTACCTCAAAAATCCTCAAAAGCAAAGATATATAGTTAGACTTTGGTAGTTAGGAAAAAGTTTATTTTCTTTAATAAAAATAAATTTGTTTTAGTATAAAGGATAGTTCATATTGATAGAAGATCCACAGGAACCAGAGCCTGAAGCTCGTATTAATATAAAAGTACGAGCCTTTGTCGAGGCCATGCATGTACCGTCTCACCTCTAGAGAGTGCTTCGCTTTCATACTTTGGCAAAGTGAAGCTAATTTCATTAATTATAGACATTAATTTACTCTTAATGCGTCGAAATTTTCTCCTTCTTAAATAATACTTTGTATGTTAGGAGTTAGATACTTTAATGCGATGCCAGGAACACGCAAGTTTCCCTCGCCTATCAAATTAATTTCCTCGATCCTGTATCTTCTTTTAAAAATAACATTACACCGAACGAAATTACATTGCAATCTCTAATGTTACTGTACGTATTCAAATTTTATAAGGTTATAAAATGGGATTAGAGAGCGTTTTTTTAATAATTAGTAAGAATTAAAAAAATAAATACTTTCCTTTCATTTTTGATAGAGATTGCAAAATTAGGATAAATTTACAGATATTTTATATATTTTATATTAAAGAAACTGCATCCGACTAATTTCGGAGAACTTTTTTTAGAAACAAATGGTATAGACACACTTTAAATAGATTTTTAGATTTAATTCCAATAAAGATTAATGAGAGAGTGTCAATTTTTAAAATAAACTTCTATGTTTTTTCAAAATTGTTAAATATATGCAGAACTTTAATGATATTTTAATAAAACTTCAAAAATGCTGCATTAAAAACAGTCAATCTCATCTGAATAAATTATATACTAAAATAAACTACATTCTTTTATATAGAGAACCTACTAAAAGTTTGAAGCTATATTAAGAAATGAATATTTTACAACTAATCAAATATTTATTAGGAATTTTTTGTCAATTTCACAATGTTATTATAGATATAAAAGGACATAAATTGGAAAATATTTATTCAATCAAAATTATTTTAGTACATTCTCTAGAAACCAATAGGTATATAGACTAAGCACAAAAAATTTCCCAAAATTTCAATGATAATATTTTTAATTATCACTTATAAAGTCAGTAAAAAATGGTGATATTAAAATTTTGAGAAAAATACATTTTAAATTTTGTGCATTTTAAATTATGTGCTTGGAATTACAAGCTATGTGAAGTAGTTTAACGTTTCCATACAATTTGCAAAAATGTTCTTACTTTAATTACTTCATTAAAAGTTTACTAAAAATATGTTAAAAATTAAATTCTGTTTATATTAATTTTAACAGGTTTTTGGTCCTGTAATAAATGGCCACTTCCGGTGATTTAAATCTCCACTTCCGGTTTTCTAGTCATTATAAAATCTTTAATATCTCGCTTTCTAATTAACGTACAAACAAGTATAAACCTGTTTTGTAAAGCTAAATAACTGATCTTCCAATTAAAGATTATAATTTTTTTTTGATCCCGATTAAACTTTTCAACTTACTCGGATACCTAAATCCATAACTAAATGACGTATAATTCATAACTGAAAAAGCTGATTTTTATTTGACTTCATAACTGTCTCTCTGATGATTTATACAGATTATTTTCATTGAAAATACATACAAAATGTTTAATAAATGCTAAGATTCTTTCACTGAATTCTCTAGTTATTTCAGCGTGAGTAATATATATTTAAAAGAAAGAAAAGTAAAAACTTAATAGCAGCAATATGAAACTTTTATAACTATTCTTGGCGGAAAAAAGCATTTATGTTTGAAAAAATGTTTTAAAAAATCAGACATATCTTTTAACAGAAGAGATTTTTCGCATTTCAACAAAACCCGCAAAGAAAGAATGAAAAAATAGCTTTTAAAATGTTCCTCCATAAATCTGCATCTAAACAGGCTGGGAAATATTGCAGGACAATCCATCAGTGACACCATGACTTATCGACATTTTCGGAACCCTGCATGTCTGCAATATATTTCTTTGACTTTTTTATGCTGCCAATCTAGAAAAGTTATATTTTGAAGATTTCATTTTATCCAGAAATTGGGAAATTTCCTGACTCGAAAATTTTTCTTAAATTATTGCTCTCGTGAAGATAATAATGTATCTAACAGTGTTTTCATCATCGCAATAGTTAAAGATATTACAAAAGTTGGGCGGTAACTATCCTGAATTTTTTTAAACAAAACTTTGGGAAGTTTTGTAACTTAAAATTGTGCTTTATATCAACAAACACAACTCTGTCTATATTGAAATTAAATCTAATAAGTTATCATTTATATTGTTACGAATTTTACGAGCCTAGGGTAATCTAGCCAAATATGAATATCCCCAAATTGGCGATAGATTTAGTGACTTATTTTGGTTGCAAAATTTGGCTATATTTCGCCACATTTGACGATATGGTGCCAAGTAGACGTAAACATGCCGTCTAGGCTTTTCTGGAAACTTCTAGAGATATCTAGCTGACTGACCGATAGGGGGAGCTTTGGAAGTCTATAAATATACCTGACATTGGCATTGGAACTCAGATCTTTTCAACTGAGAATTGAATGTGTTGAAAGTGCTTTACGCGTGTATTATATTGAAAACTCTAGTATACTGACAAATGTTTTTAGAGTTTTCTGCTGCATAGAAGACAGTTTCTACATGTTTTCTGTTTGAATTTGGGTATGCGCCTGAAGAATTTAGAGAAGAATAAATTTTATTTTGTGTGCAGTTTCTGAAGATATTTTATTCAATCCTAACGAACACAGGTAAAACGGAGCAATATGTTTAGGTATAGTAAAGCGATTGAAACTACGACATTTTTTGATAAAAGTCACAAAATTACGAACTATCTCTCTGCGGTTCGAAGAATAAAATAGAGACATATGACATTGGTCGTAAAGACAAAAGTAGAGAGTAACAATTTTTTATTTATTCGCTAACCATATATATATATATATATATATATATATGTACAGAGGCTGTTCACACATTTTTTAGACGATGTATATTGTATTCACAAAACTAAATTGCATAAAATTCTTGTGTTTTAAATGCTCTATTTGACATCCCTTATTCTGAACTATCTTTTGACACCGCAATTTCCAGGATAACAATGCCTTTTGAAGTGTCAGAAGAGGTATTCTATCCCATTCCTCCTGAACAGCTTTCCAGAGTCCTGTAAGGGTTTTGGGACGACGTCTGGATAATGCAGATTATAAAAGTCCGAAAGCACAAAAATCCATAGGTGATACATCGGGAGATTTAGTACGGATATCAGTGAAGGGTATGGGCCTTGATACCCGTTTTTTGTTCCATTTCTTTTAGGAAATTTACAGTGGATTTTGATGCGTGACTGCTAGCTTTGTCCTGATGGAGTCTCATAGATTGATGGCACTGTGGGTAAAACGATGGTATTTCATTCAGAAAAATTGACGATACAATATGTTCCTGATAGTATTTGGAGTTAATCTTGACATTTTTTTCCACTCTCTTTATTTTTAACTTGCCATTATAAGAAAAACCAGCAACAATCCTGAATCCCTTAGAAATACTTACTTTAGATTCTTTGAACCATGTACTTAAATTTTTTTCTCCCCTTTTATGATAATAAATAGCTCTTTTTTGTTGCAATCATTTAAATACACCCATGATTCATCTATTGTGACAATTGTTTTCCATTTTTCTTTGGATAAGTGTTTCTCATATAGAATTCTGCAGCGTGTCCTGCGTTCAGCGATATGATTTGGAAGAAGAGGATGCACATTGCGTTTTTTCGCTTTCTTAAGATTTAAATCAACGTTTATCATTTTGTTTACAGCGGACACCGAGCATTTTAATGATTTTGCAACTGTCCTTTGACTAGGGGGATTTTCTTTTAACATTAAACAACGCATCTTTGCAATAGTCGAAGATATCCGTTTTTTTCCTTGGATACTTGTTTGGAATTTTTGTCCCACTTGAGGCTCCAACTTGACGTTTTTTTCCTTTCTTGTTGACGATATTACCTATCGACTATTAATTTGAATATTTTCTTCTACATTATTTTGTATATAAAATATCCGTTACGATTTTTTTTACAAATATATATATATATATATATATATATATATATATATATATATATATATGTCAAAGCATAACTGAACTGTCAAAATATTGTTAGAAGTACGGGGAAAGGGGGCTTAAGATAATAAGAATTTAATATTTCATTTACAAAGCGCGCGTATTTTGCTGTGAGGAAAATCATCTTTTAGAAGCGACTTGAGTGCAAAGCGAATAATTCTAGACGAGAGGATTTATTTTTAGATGTGTAAAGGTTCGGCGTGAAGTCAAAATTACAAGATCAGCAATATTAAGGCCGGTGGCAGGTACTAAGGCAGGTGGTAAGGTACTCAGACAGGTTGTCAACCTGACGTTGGACCCCCAGAGTTTAGTTCCCAAGCATGCTTGGTCCTCATTTTATCGACCCACTTAAGGGATGAAACGCATATATATATATATATATATATAGGGGAAAGTAGGGTAAGATGACGAAGCGGTTAAGATGACGAACTCGGTATTTCTCCGACGCAATCATGGATAGCAGCACCTGTCCCGGCAATTCTTAAGACTCTAGTATTGGCTTATGACGCCCACTACAAGTAATATAAGTTGAGATCATTTTGTGAGCAATGGAGACTCAAATGTATTTCTTTAATCAGTGTTTGTAAATTTTGGACTTCACAGCGCAAGGAATTACCCGACTACGGTTAGTTATTTTTTCTCCTCCATTTTTCTCTGTCAAAATACAACTCGTAACATTAAAAATCATGTATGTTATAGTTTAATTACGATAAGCTTGGATACTGATAAACAACTTGAAAACGAAAATGGCGTTGTGGGGTAAGATGACGAGGAGCCTACCTTAGAATTAGTACTGTCCAGATTGCGGTGAACGGATTCAGAGCTACTGGTATTGAGCCTCTAGACAGCAATATTTTCACAGACGAAGATTATCACGCCTCATACACCACTGCTGATGTTGAAAACAACCAATTAGATTATCCTACCATTTGTCAGCAGCACATTTCATCGGCCTTTCCTCCTGAACCAACCATTTCATCAACCCTATCTCCACAGCCATGAACTTCCTCAGCTCTTCCTCCACTTCCGATGGCCAGCAAGAAAACAACCAGGAAACCAAGGAAGAAATTGCCTTCTTACCACATTTCTGGATCTCCTGTAAAACAAGCTCTTGAAAGAAAGAAGAAAGAAAAACAATTGATGGAACTGAAACGACGGGAAAGATTGTAAAGGAAAGCTGAAACATTAGCGTTAAAGAAAGTTAAATGTTTACCGAAAACACCTAGAAAAAGAAGGAAAACTAGAATGCGTCAACGGGATTACTGGTCATCTGATGAGTCATCACAAGAAGAAGTTCCATATGTGGATGACGACGACTATGATACTGAAACATTATTGGAAAAAGACTGCATTATTTGCGGGGAGGAGGGAAAGGACGAATTATGGTATCAGTGCTTCAGGTGCAAATCTTGGGCACATGCTCAGTGTTCCCGCTGGGATGATAATGAAGCGAAAGAAAGACCCTGGAAATGCGATTTTTGTATATGAACTTTATTACCTATGTTTTCTCTTAACTTTTGTATCTAATTCTTTTAGTTTTTGTTTCATTATGGGTAATCTGTCATTGTATTTTTAGTGTTATTTGTGCCTTTTTCACTAAGTACCTAAGTGAAATTGTTTCTCTGCATTTTTGAAAATAAAGCTTTACATCTGATTTATATTGTTATCGATTCGTCATCTTACCCATCGCCCTTAGTCATCTTACCCCACCTAATGGGTAAGATGACGAAAATTACTTTCTTGGGGGAAGGGAATATTTTGCCATCTTCCAGGAGGAGATGGCAAGATTTCAATTTTTTTTATAAAGCATAAAGTTTGAAAGAAGTGTTTCTGTAAATTTCAGGTTTTTAACCCATTTATTGAATTCAGGAAAAATATTTGAAGCTTAAGTTCATCATCTTACCCCACCTTCCCCTATTTATTGGAATTAATTGCATACATTGACCATTATATTTATTATAAATATATATATTTTTGTTTTTTTATGCATTAATTGCATACATTGGCTATTGTATTTCATTTGATTGTTCTCCGTAGCGAAGCACGGTTATTCAGCTAGTAGCATATAAAAATTCCGAAACAATCAGCTAGCAACTTGATTTTATTTCCTCTTAGTATCATAATGTCTCATGACTCTTGAAAGAAAATTAACTTAGAGAGATGGGAAAAATTTGCAAATACGTCAAAACGTAGACATTATTTTAAAATTTTGATCTTATAAAAGCATCTAAAAGATAAAAACTCTGACGTTGATTTAAAATTGTCTCGAAGTATCAATATATTATAATTATTCCTAACAACTATTGAAAGTCAGCCACAGAAGTTTTACTTTGTATTAAATATTTTGTAGTGGAGGGATGCCTTCATCTATTTGAGACTGTGAAGTCAATAAGAGCTAACACATTCAAAATCACTCTGTTTGAAATAAGCGTAACGTGAAATTTGCATTTGAAACTCTAACGGATTCTGATAAGTCCCGTCCAATCAGGATAAAAGGATATTAAACACTTTAAACATATTTCATTGCATTTCAAGTGTGGTAAAAATATGGTAAATATGATCTAGACCATACGAAATGAATTGAAAAATAAGAAAAAAATATGTAAAATGACGGGAAAAATATTGTTAAATTGTATAAATGTGTAAAATTACACACACACACACAAATATGCATATGTATGTATATATATATATATATGTATATATATATATATATATATAAATATATATATATATATATATATATATATATATATACATATATATATATATACATATATATATATATATATATATATATATATATATATATATATATATATATATATATATATATATACATATATATATATATATATATATATATATATATATATATATATATATATATATATATATATATATATATATATATATATATATATATACCGGGTGGCCATAAATAAACTGACAGTGCTCACAGTGTTCTGTAGAGCGATCTATTTGCGAGAATGACGCCACATTTTGTAGGAAGATTAAACAAGACGGGGGACGAAGGACGGGGGGAAGGAAAAAATAAATTAGTTCCAAAAGTCACCGCTAGGGGAATATTTGGCGCTGTGTAATAGAAAATAGAGTGTTAACAAATGCAAATTAATACGGAATAAAATTACCTTCTATTATGCACATTTTCTTATTTAGTTCAAGTGCAATATGGCAAGACTTTTAAAAAAGCGTAAAATCTACATAAACACCGATAACGTCTCGTGATCTGCAATATCACGTACGCTGAGCAGAAGAAGAAAAAGTTCTTTATTCAAATTTCACGTTACATCCATTGGCACAGTGCCAGCTGCTTGGGTTTTAAAAGGCAATGTGTTATGTTTCGAATCAATCGGATTGAAAGTTTATGTGCAATGTCTCCTTCTTTAGTCGAGCGTGCGTTACTGGTCAAATTCTTTTACCTCAACCAGTGCAACGCGTCAGCCGCTCTTCGTGCTTTTAGAACGCACAAAAAAATGCGTAAAGGTAACGGTCCTGTGTCAGTTAATGGGCTAAAAGCAATGGTTGCGACGTTTGAGAAAACAGGCCACCTCTAGCGCTCGTGGATTAGCTCGGAACATGGATATGTCTTGCAGTATGGTATGGAAAATCTTACGAAAGATTATCAACTTCTATCCGTACAAGATCAGCCTTGTACAGGAGTTACTGTACCCCGACCATGATAAGCGATTGACTTTTGCTCTCACCTTTCTTGTCAGAATGGAGGTGGATGATGCTTGGCCGTGGAAAATCTTATGGGGAGACGAGACACACTTTTACCTGCATGGAACTGTGAATAACCAGAACTGCCGAATTTGGGATGACAAATCACCACATGCAGTCACAGAAATTCCCTTACATTCACCAAAGGTAGCTGTTTGGTGTGGGTACACAGCGGAATTTATCGTAGGTCCATTCTTCTATGAGAACATTACCCCGACAGGACCGGAAACCTGTTCTGTTACCGGAGAGAAATATCGCCACATGTTGAACAGCTTTGTCATTCCGGCACTTCAGCAAAGACAATGCCTGGGGGAAATCATTTTCATGCAAGATGGAGCCCCTCCACACGTTGCTGTACGGGTGCAACAGCTGCTACGACAGAAATTCACAACAGAAAGAGTCATTTGCCGCTACTTTCCAACTGCATGGCCACCTCGGTCGCCTGATCTTACCCCATGCGACTTCTGGCTATGGGGTTACCTTAAGTCCAAGGTCTATCAAGTAGTGGTCCAGGACCTGGCTACGTTGAAGGATAACATATCACGGACTGTACGAGAGATTCCTGCAGACATGTTACTTTCTGCTGTTGTGCATACTGTGCACATAATGCAATATGTGGTCTACAACAACGGCAGCCACATTGAACCACATTTGAATGCAAAATAAAAGGCAATTTCCGTATTGATTTGCATTTGTTAACACTCTATTTTCTATTACACAGCGCCAAATATTCGGCGCCTAGCGGTGACTTTTGGAACTAATTCATTTTTTCGCGGAATCCTTCGTCCCCCGTCTTGTTTAATCTTCCTACAAAATGTGGCATCATTCTCGCAAATAGATCGCGCTACAGAACACTTTGAGCACTGTCAGTTTAATTATGTCCACCCGGTATATATATATATATATATATATATATATATATATATATATATATATATATATATATATATATATATATATATATACTAGCTGAAGTACCCGGCGTTGCCCGGAATTTTAAGAAGGTTTGTTAACCAAAATCAATTTAAAAACTTAACACAGTATAAATTACTTAGCCAAAAAAAACATGTGAAATGTTATACATATCTCAGTATTTTGGTAGATGCAGTCTTTCATCATTGTACCACTAAAAGCTGTAAAGTAAAAATGTCAAATTGTGGAATGTTTGTTAACCAAAACGAATTTAAAATCTAAACAATTTAGCAAGATTTAACCTTCTATCTTTGGAGCAAAAGAAGCTGATAAGTAAAACATAAAATATACATACATTTATAATAAACCACTAAAAGCTGAAAAGGAAAAAGGTCAAATTGTCTTTTGGAAAGTAAAGCTGAAAAGGAAAAATGTCAATTTGTCGAATGTTTGTTAACCAAAATCAATTTAAAAACTAAACACAGTATAAATAACATAAAAAAATAAGCATGTGAAATGTTATACACCCAAATAATAAAAAAAAAATCCAATATAAAAATATATATATTTATAATTAACTCCTCAGAATTCATCTAGATTTAACCTTTCATCTTTCGAGCAAAAGAAGCTGAAAAGTAAAACATAAAATATATACATTTATAATAAACCACTAAAAACTGAAAAGGAAAAAATGTCAAATTGTCTCTTGGAAAGTTAAGAGTTTTAAAAAGTAAAGCTGAAAAGTAAAAATGTCATTTTGTCGAATGTTTGTTAAACAAAATTGATTAAAAAAGTAAACACAGCATAAATAACATTTAAAAAAAAACATGTGAAATGTTATACACATCTCAGAATTTTAGTAGATTCAGCCTTTCATTTTGCAAGTTTAAATTAAAAATGTCAAATTGTCTAATGTTTGTTAACAAAACGTAATTTAAAAACTAAACACAGTATAAATAACATAGATTTAATAAGAGTATAAATATCATAAAATATATACATTCATAATAAATCACTAAAAGCTTAAAAGTAAAAATGTCTAATTGTCCATATAAATACCTCCATAAATGCAGGATTCTGTAGCCAAAAAAATATATAAATAAAGTATTAAAGTATTTGTTAAAGGCACTGACTGATGAAAAAATTAACAGAAATCTGCAATTTGGGCTACACGCACCATAAATGCAAGATTCAGTAGCAATAATAGAAACATCCTGTCCTTATTAAACTCCATATAAATCTCTGTTAAATTAAACTGATCCAAATATTATCTCAAGTAACTTCATAAACTATGTTTCTCATTTCTTGATTCGGGGTTCAATATGAATGTTTGTTAACGAAAGTCAACTTAAAAACTAAACACAGTATAAATAACATAGGAAAAAACAAGTGAAATGTTATACACATCTCAGAATTTAGATAGATTCAGCCTTTCATCACTAAAAGCTGAAAAGTAAAAATGTCAAATTGTCTTTTGCCTTGTGAACTCTGCATGAAAAATTAAACAAAGTATAAATAACATGGTATAAAAAAGGGATGGGAAATGTCATGCACATCAATACTAAAAAACAACAAATAAATTTTGGTTCTAATTTGACTCTTAGTGTGCTTCACTCTTGAAAATATTTGTTCACAGATGTACGCGCTTCCAAACGTTGATGACCAGAATAACGCTTGACTATGCAGTGAAGGATATTTATATCTGGGCAGGTATGATTTATGAGTACAACTAAGAGACTCGATTGAATTTCTCTTTAAGTTAGATGTCAGATTACAACTCTATGCATTCCATTTGACAATTTACTAGCATTATATCGATATCGACTGCAAATAGAGTAGAAAACATGCAAAAAAAAATTGTTTATGTTCCCCAAAATCCTGAAATCAATTTTAAATTCTTGTACTAAATCGGAAAGTAGGGCTGCGTATTATGTAACATTTTTAGAAATTGTGCTTGGTCAGCGTCTCGAAACGCAAAAAAATTTTAACATTTAATTTGGCTTGCCATAATTTCAACTTCATGGATTTTGCACTGAAGTAAAATCCATGAAGTGACGGTGTTTGAGTCATTTAAATGGGCATTCAGATCTATCAAAATCTGCAAGCCAGTTATAAAGTTCTGGCACAGATTACTTTGCAATGTCATAAACAATTTGATATCATCAAATAGGCTATAAAACCTTTTTAATATTTTCTCCACTGAGCTACCTTATTTCTTAAAAGTATTGCCATATTCAGCATCCAAGCTTTTAAGAAATTTCTGAAACTGGCTATGAATCAATCCCCAAGCCTTCATAAAATTCACCATTTTGAAGATGATTTGCATAACATGGTCCATTTTTTTCCTTTTCCGCATTACTTTTTATATCAAGGCAGGCTATTAATTTTTTTTTCGCTTTGAGCTCTCTCTCACTAACACTCTGGGCCTTACTAACACTTGCTTGGGCCGCATGCAACCCGCGGGCTGGACACCCCTGTATTAAAATATAGGTAAAAGACCCTGACAAACGTAAAAATTAATAAAAATCTGCAATTAGGGCTCCACACACCATAAATGCATGATTCTGTAGCAATAAACATCTCCATAATTAATATCTGCATAATAAATGTCTCCATAAATGCAAGATTTTGTAGCAAAAATATTAAAGTATAGCTAGAAGACATTGACAAACAAAAAAATTAATAGAAATCTGCAATTAAGAGTTCCACGCACCATAAATGCAAGATTCTTTAGAAAAGAATAAAAAATTAAGGTATAGGTAGAAGCCACTGACAAACGTAAAAATTAATAGAAATCTGCAATTAGGGATCCACACATCATAAATGCAAGATCAGTTGTTTTCAAACAACTAATATAACCAAACATGTTATTTTTCACACATTCATTAATATAATCGTTATGTTCAATGGGTCAAAATATAGAGATGAAGCTAAACGTAAGAGCAACGTATGGTTAAACATATATAAATATGGTGAGCAAAGTTTTTCAGTTTGTTTATTCTATTCTCCGCTTTTTTGAGGGTAAGATGCATTAATTTTAAATGTATTTAACTTGAATTTAAGTAAATGAAAAGTGAAACTAATGATATAAAAAATTAACTATATTTAGTTACATTAAAATGAAATATGTTAATCATTTGACAATATTAAACCAGTTTGGTATATTATAATGTAAAAAAAAAGTTATTACATATTAAATATTATTTCCAGGAGGGTGGATATTGTTCCAAGTTCAAGACATTTACTGCAATAAGCTATAGTACCAATAATGTATAACGAAATCTATAAGTTGGACACATTTCTAAAGAATTGGAACCATGAGGAGGATCTAACTTAAAAAGATTCGAATGTAAACATATTAATATTTTGAAAAATATATTTCCTTTGAAACATTCAGCTTTTAACATATTTTTTTTAACAAAAAGGACTAAAATAATACAATAAATATATTTCTATTTTACGGGGCAAAACATATATCTATCTATATAAATAAAGCAAAGTGTCTATGTATGTATGTAACGTATACAAATCTACATTTCTTGACGAATCTGGTTGAAACTTGGTATACTTATGTTTTGAAGCCTTAAGATAATTAATTCTAAGATAAGTTTGGAAGCTTTAAAATAATTCAAAATAAATACAGTTTTTAAATAATATTTCATCTCCAGACGATGGAATCAATCATTCATAAGAACTGCACATGCGCACCCACTATATGTTAATTCTAGATGTCCAAGGTAAGTGAAAGCATGGATTTGTTATTTCGTAGTTATTTGGAGTTATTTAAAGTTTATTTTCTAATATTGCTCCTTTAGTTTACTTTTTTTCATTAATCCTTTTCTACTGGGTTAATTCCCAATATGCGGATTACTGTTGAAACTCTGGAATATTTCTGTGATAGTCACACACTGTTTTCACTTTTGTTTGCTTTTGTATTGCTAAGGAAATTGTGTTATAATTGGATATTTCTGAAGGGCAGTGAAATATAATTATGTTATATTTACTTTTCTATTTTACATTTAGTCTACCACTCTTTGAAATATTTCTGTGATATAATTGCAGTTTTTCTATTTTGGGCTGTTTTTATAAGGAAAGGAATAACAAATTGGGGAAAATTTTCATATTAGAACATAAAATTGCGTGTATTATTTTTGCATTTTAAAATTTTCTCTTAAGATTTTAGGTCATTTTGAATATAACTGTCATATGTATCATATGTGAGAAGGAAATTAAAATAGTAGCATTAAGACTTTTATGCAGTTATAGGCATTTTAGCTAAATTTCAATAAAAATTACTTCAAATTCACCAATTTATAGAAAAAGTATGCTATTTACAGGTAAGTTTTTGTTCCTTTTTTTAATTTTTAAGTGCTATTTTACCATAAAACACAAAAAAACCCTTTAAATAATCATTTTTAAAAACAAACAAATGGAATAGCTAAACACGAACATAGTTAACCGTAAATAAATCGCAAAACTGTGCTTAAGTTTAGACTGATTCTTTTTAGTTAAGTTATACTAATTTTTATGCTTTTAAAAGTACATCGTGAATTATAAAATTAAGAACAATATAAAATACAGTATACTAAACATTCTGAAGTACAAACACAATATGTAAAATACCTAATAACCAAATTTCAGAAAGTAAATAATCTTAAGTTAGCAACAATATTCAATGCGTTTATTTACCTTGTAACATCTAGGTGCGCATGCGCATTTTTTATGAATGATTGATTCCAACGCCTTGAGATGAAATATTATTTAAAAACTGTATTTATATATAAGCATTTTAAAGCTTGCAAACTTATATTAGAATTATTTCCAGGCTTCAAAACATAAGTATACGAAGTTTCAATCAGATTCGTGAAGAAATGTAGATTTGTATACGTTACATACATACATACATAGAGACACTCTGCTTTCTTTATATAGATATATATATAAATATATATATATATATATATATATATATATATATATATATATATATATATATATATATATATATATATATATATATATATATATATATATATATATATATATATCTTCTTCTTATTAATGAAAGCGAATGTTTGCGTGTGTGTGTGTGTGTGCGGGCTAGAGACGAATCTATAAAACTTACAACTGTAAAATATGGCACACGGGTAGTGAAGTGTCTGAACCTGTGTACCTCGAAGCCCAAATTTTAAATTTTATTACCGTAAATTTTTAATTAATAAAAAACCAACAATTTTTGAAGGGTGAGTCCAGAAAATGGAAGAGCCTCCGAGCCGCCATATTTTAAAATGTCAAAATCGATGCATTTTTTTTCATGAAAGTACATAAATGTTACATATTTGGAAAGAGCTTTAAAAACTGATAATTTTTTTCTGTGTACACTTCATCTGTTAAATTAATAGTTTTCGAGTTATTTGGATTCTAAACTTATTTGGATATTTAGATTTCATGGGAGTGTTAAGGCAGTGGCGCCATCTTTCGGTTCTGATTACAATTGAGTGCTATATTAAGAAATATTATTTAATTTTATATTTTTTAATACTGAACTGCTATTGAAGTAATCACAGAATTGTTTAATAAAAATTAAAATGTTAAATGCATATAAGAATTATATGGAAGAACTATAATTCTACAAGGGATTGTTTTTCCTGGGTTATACAATAAAAGACATGCAAGACTAGGTCATGCAATAAAAGGCAAGAAATAAAAGATCCAAAGTGTGATTCATTCACACCGGGATTATGCAATTAAAAATTCACACCGGGATTATGCAAAAAAGAAATAAAGTTTATTAAAATCTTATTACTTCTCTTAATAATATTAAGATGGTTTAAAAACATTATATACACTTCAAATTAATTGATTCAATTTTTTATGAAATATTTGATTTTATTTGTGCTCAGGACCGTTAGATGGCACCACGAGACTGATACAGTATGCGCTGTATTAAGAGTGACACATATTTATTGTTGCACCACAAAATTTCAATACCTTTATTCGTTGTTTTTTAGTGTTTTCATTCTCTGACAATGATTGCTGTAGGGAGCGGGTCCCTAAACCGACCGGCTAGACGGGCGAAGCGCGGCTAGTACATATATAGATATATATATATATATATATATATATATATATATATATATATATATATATATATATATATATATATATATATATATATATATATATATATATATATATGAATACATATATATATATATATGTGTGTGTAGAAAAGGGTATAACGCCTGATAGGAGGATTCCCTGCTATGCTTTTCATACAGACGACAGCGCCCCTTAGATAGAGCAAAGGAGCGAAGGGTGATGGCAGAGGGGAGTGAACTTTCGTTGAGATGAGAAATTGAATTGAATACGGCAGACGGCTGCAATCCCTTTTCTCAGTTTGGCAAAATTTGCCCAGCAGCAGACGTGCTGCGACGTAACTTTGAACTAAAACTACTGTATATAATTGTTCTAAATGTAATATAGTGTTTGTGTGTTAAGCAGTGACTCTGCCTTTAGTTGAGTACTGTCTTACTGAGTATAAGAGAATCTAGTTCCGCCGTGCAATACGCGGACAGGTTTCTCTCTCTCTCTCTCTCTCTCTCTCTTTTATATATATATATATATATATATATATATATATATATATATATATAAGATTCTTTAGATCAAGATTAGTAGAGTTTCGTTTAGCCTAGACAGGTTGTGAGAGTAAAATTTATTCCGGCGAATTTCAGCCTAGACTGTGATGGAAAACTCAGCAACTGAAAATTTCCCTGTCTGGTGAACAGGAAGTCTGAACTTCAGATTCACAGCTGTTTAGTTCTTTATTAAACACTGTGTAAAATAATCATTTAAAGCAGAATTCTCCTAATTTTTTTTATAGTTTTCCGAGCAGGTTAGTATCTTACAACTTATACTGAAAGACTCTGTATGAAGGAGGTCTCAAAACAGAATCTCAGATATTTGTTATAAGATTTTTGTAGTAACGTATACCATAATTAATTTAACTTTATAGGCAATTACAGTCATACCTCAGTACTCCTCTTCTTCGGTACTCGTCGGATTCGATATTCGACGCATATCGAAGAAGAAAAAAGGCTTCGACACTTGTCGTTTGCTGGGTATTCGTCGCACTTGCTAAAGACTGCATTAGGTAATACCGTCTGTCTGGACGAAGCAAAGAAAGACGCGTTAGTTTCCTGCTCAGAGTAGAAAACTACATATATAGCCATATATCTTTTTTATTGCGAGCTTTTTATTGTCTCTGTATAAGGCATCATGAGTCCGAAGAAGGTTAATGATACCAGTCAGTAGAATTGAGCGTGGTAGCTGAGAGCCTGATCTCGCCTTAAAACAACGATAAGGGTAACTCCGAGGGACTTTGAAGGTTTTGAGGCTGCATCAATGGTGGAGAACATCGTGGCTTTGAGAATGTCCATGGGCCTGGGAGTTTGGGAAAAACACATCGAAGAGTTAGTGAATAACACAGTAAAGAGCTCAGTACTGAGGAGTTGTAGGAACTTCAAAGGAAACAGCAGCATACATATAGTGGCAGGGGAACTTTTTCAAGCAAGGAGGAGGAAAGGGTTGAAGTTCCTACTTCACTGTGACAAAAAAAAGTCTTCTAAAGGAATTCAATTATAAAATTTTTTTGAAAGGTATGCCCTGAAAAAAACTCTAAGAAATGCAAGCGAAACTGTGGACTTTTGAGCATTTATGACATTTGGACTTTGTGGAATTTTAAAACATTTTGAAACATAGGCAGAACAAAGTTTTTCTTGATAGGTTTGTAGCGGAACTCGCTAAATCTAAGTCTACAGCACGGTTCAGTAGTAGACTGAAAAATAAAGTACCCCTGTTTGAGTGCCTGTTCTTTATAGGAAGTGGACTCCCCTTCCAAGCAAAAACCTCTCGCCACCATTCTATTAATTCATGATCTCTTCTCAGTACGGTTAAAGGAAGTTAAATTTTATTTTATTTTATCTAATTCTAGTTTGTTTATTTAAATCTTTCTAGATTTGAGATTTTGTATCAAGAAATAACCCCATAAATCTATAAATTGCGAAGAAAAATTGAAAATTTATGATGTTCAGAAAAGGATTATTTCAGTTTACATTACCCTTTATGGGAAAAGTTCGTTCGGTACTCTCGTGCCTTCTGGAACCAATTAACGTCGAGTACCTTGGTACCACTGTATGAGACATTAAAAAAAATATTTTTGGTACATTAGTAATATCTAATTAAATTTTAGTGAAACTCTGAACGCTGAATTCTAAAAGTCCATGTTTTTTATTAGGCATAGACCTTTATACGAATGGGGATTAAAACACAGTGCATACACGCACACTCCCTTATGTAAATGTCTGTGGATTTAAAAAGGAAAAAAAACTTGCTCACATAATTTATGTGTGAGTACCAAGTACTATTATAGCCAATGATAATCTAAAGTTTGTCATAAAGGGGAAAACCTATATATAACCCCTGTGAGGATTACTTAGAAATCCCCTAAATCATACTCTTTGTTATTGCATAAATTCTTTCAAATATAATTAAGCTTTTATGATTGACAATAAAGCTGCAAATATTAAATTATAAATTTGTTACATCACATTTCTCCATATAGCATTGATTTTATGATGATCAATAAATTATTAGATAAATATAAAATATTTTAGAAGCATTTCTAAATATTCACAAACGTTAGGATTTCAATTGGCGAAAGGTTGAATATAATCTTGAAAAATAAGTCAAAGAGAAAAATTTATAAATTTAAGACAATAAATTATTATGTATAATATTTAAAGTAATTTTCCATTAAATGCTTTTACAGATGTTTAAAATATTATGCTATTCAAATTTACATTCTTACATTTAATCTTTTTAAAATTTATTTCAATTTGAGCCCCATATTTATATAATTATAAAAATTGTAGATTTAATTTGTAATATTTACGATTAATTTTACATTATTTTGTTCAGCAGTACTAATTTTCATATTTGCAATACATAAGCTCTTCTATAAATGCAAATTTTACATCCTTTATATTTTACAACCTTTTATAGAATATGTTTCTATCAACATTTATAAAACAGATTAATTTATCTATTAAAGATGTAACGTCCAAACATTGGTTCAGTTAAAACCTTGCACTATAAATAAAATTGAACATAAAGTTTATTTCCCACCAAAAAATGCATGAACACTCATATATATATATATATATATATATATATATATATATATATATATATATACAGACATGGACAGATAGGCATATATGATTAACTCATATATTCTTAGATAATTCAAAGTACGTGTACTGAAAAATCAATGTTTATTAGGGAAATATATACTCCACCTTTTAAATTGGCTCTTTAAAAGGATTAGAAGAAGTATGAATTCTTTTTATCCCACTTTGTAACATTTGTTCGCGAACTCGTGAGCCTTCGTTTTTTTCAGGTTGTGTTTTGGGTTGAAAACATATTTGCTCATGGAAATTGTTTTTTTATTCTTTTGATCAAACGACGTTTCACATTTCCGAGTCGCAAAGAAGAGCGGAAATTGCTTCTGCTGTCACAGGAAATGAAGCTGTTCCGGAGTCCTAAATTGAAACAATGTCCTTTCAATTTTTGTGATTATAAGAAATATTTTTTTTTCAAGAGGAAAAAATATTAGCGTAAATATGTTGCTATTTTATGTTTCGTGGTATGCACTTTTTTTAAATTTTTAAACTAAATGAAAGTTTTGCGTTTATACTAACATTTTAATAATGATGTTGTGGAGGTTAAGTGGACAAGTAAAATAAATAAATGTTTTAGATTTTGCGATGCGCAAGTTTCGCAAGGAATATTTCGCTTTCTTAGTTAATTATTGCTTAGATAATGTAAGTTAGGAAAGTGGGAAAATGCATGATCGAAGAATTGCATTTTTTGTAGTAAAATAACTTGGACGAGTAGTATAGTAAACTAGACTAACAGTTAGTGATTTATGTAAAGTACAGTAAAAAATTTTAAAAAATACACTAATGATATACGGAATTTATATCAGATTGTTTTCGTTTGTACTATCCAATTTATGTGTTTTGTGATAAACTACTTTCTTATGTGAAAACGCACTAAACGATTTATTATCCTGAGGGATACAAGGCTTCATGTGTTTAAATATATATATTTTAATAGCTATGTATGGAAACTGTGTCAGTCACAAGTGTGAAGATATAGAACTATCATTCATATTTACACCCTAAATATAGCTCTTCAACACTTATAAAAGATGAAATACTCAGATTCGCCTCCTCTTTCTGACGGTCAATGTTTGTGTCATTCGATCGTTGTTGCTATATCCTCATAAAACGTTAGGCAATTAATATTGGAAATGATTACTAATCTATGTAATTAAAAGAAATGTAATTCATTATCTTCTTACAATACCAAAGGTATGAATGTTGGAATAGCAAACTTGTCACAAAGCATCGAGAAATAAGACAGCTATAAAGCTTTGAAGTCGAAGATGGAAGAAACAAGAACACTGCCCAGTAAGAAAATGTTCCAGACAGGGGCAGACGTCAAAACTAATTAAAATGCACCGCAAACACTTAACATGCAACCAATGCAGTGAATAGGATCGGGAACGTAACCTATGAGCGGAATGACTCATCTCTCAATCCCGATAAAGGGTGTTACGAGCGAATAGAAGTGCAGTAAGGGCACAGCCAATAAGAAAAAGAAAGAAGGAAATATATATACCGTGCTGGAGCGTTTCAAGAGGGCCCCCCTCCTAGAAAAAGAAAAAAAAACTAAGCTTCTACAGGGCGGACGAGAAGCCTAAGACAACGAAAAGATTCAATGCCCAGTGAAGTGTTCGAAAATCAAGACGAAGTATCACTGCACGACAAAAGAATGAGAAATAATGAGTAAGACTAGTGCTGCTTGACCATTACCTGAACGAGTACGTAACATACCTTGTGTAGCGTACCTTCCTATAATTGCTAGACGATGAAGGAATCAATGGAGATCGGAATTTCAAAAACGAAAGCTTCTACGATATGCTGAGAGACAGCCTATGATCGACGACCACTGCCGACAGACCTGCGGACCGACGTAGAGTATCCGAAGTGAACTCCTGAGTGATTATCGACTTAGGATATCCAGAATTCTTTTAGTAGAACTGTCATGTACAGTGCCCTACGAACAATAAACGGACTATTTGTGTATGATCGGTTATAGCGACTGAAAGAACGAGCACAATCTACATTGACAGAAGCCCCAGGGTGAGCATCTTTGCTATCATTATTTAATTCCCATCCTCGCATATTTACATATTCTCCACTTACCCGCAAGGACTCGAGGTCGCAAGTCCTCAAAGGCATGTCTTGTGACAGGCTTACCCTACCGGAACGGGTTCACTCGGTCCTTGTGAATATCAGCACTAAAATAAACAAAGAAGATGATTCTATGGTCTGTAAGTGATGTAGAAGCCGTAAAAAACAAGAAAAAATTAAACCTAAAAATGGGCAAACTAGAGGTAGTGCAGAAAGGGCCACAAAGAATCAGCCCTCCGACTCCGAAGAAGAGCATAGTACAGAAGATAGAACATAGAACATAGTACTCGGGTTTACCAACCCAAGTTTGATGATAGTGACAGCGACCTGGATTCTCCACAGGAGATTACCCTGCTGACAGCGATGCAACCTGTTTCTTTTGTACAGGACTTTTTTCAGCTGACACAAGAGAAGAATCATGGGTGCAATGTTTTCAATGTCAAATGTGGGTACACACTGAATATGCGGGAGCTGAAAAGGTTGTATATGTGTGTCACTTCTGCAAATAAAATTTAAAGGTAGCATTTTCCCGATTTTTTATTGTTTTTATTTATTTTTTATACTTTTTTCCACACATGTTATAAGTAGCCTATATATGCACCACCATTTAAAAAACTACTAAATTCCCAACTTTTGCAATTAAATTTATTGTAAAATACACAGAATGTTGTAACATTTTTTACCTTAATATATTGATCCTAACATGTTTTAGGTTGTAATAACATATTAACATCTTAAAAATAATGAAAATATAGCTGGCCTGACCTCAAAATGAAACATGTAGCCCATATTTGGACCTTCTCCTCTCTCTCTCTCTCTCTCTCTCTATCTATATATATATATATATATATATATATATATATATATATATATATATATATATATATATATATATATGTATACATATATATATATATATATATATATATATACATATATATATATATATATATATATTATATACATATACATATATATGTTGTTGTTTCTTATGCTCCCTGGTTGAAAGTTCCAGACCAGGTGCATACAGGCTGACCGAACACCCCCAGAGGCAACATCTGGGGGATAGTACCCTCTCCAACCCTCGCTGACCTTCATAGAGGGACTTTCCGGTTAACGGATTTAACGTGCCCATATACGGGCTAGACACGAAGGTATTTAAGTGCGAGCGCCGGGATTTGATCCGAGCTTCCATAGCACCGAAAGCCAGCACGTTACCCCAAGGCTACCTCGTTTTTTACTATAAATACACAGTTACCAACCTCTTTCGAAAAATATTACTATCGTTTAAAGATAAATTTGAACAGTGACGCAACTGTATGCAAATTAAAAATTGTATGTTGTCAAGTACTGAACACTATTTAATTTCAGTAATCTATGGGACATTGGTTTCAGTGTCACTAAATTCAATAGCCGGAAGACTGGAAATTTCCTAAATTAAAATGACATAATGATATCTTTAAATGTGTCTTGACAGAAGGGGGAAATTTCTTGAGAGGCTGCTTAAAATGTTGCATAAAATTTTCTGTACATATTTGAAAATCTGCTCGAAAGATTTTTGTCCTGTAGTGAAATCTGTCTAGCACACGTTTGCTTAGCAAAAATTTTGTAACTTTTGAATTTAAAATACATTCAACTTAAATTCAAGTCCTCCGGCGTAAATAAAGGTATCGAGATATGTCAGCAAAAATAAATATTTACCTAGAAGGATGTTTCATTTTTCGGTTACCTGGGAGAAAAAAATGTTTACCATATTAAATAATAGAACTCAAAAATATAATACCATAATGTTTATATCATTATTTTTCCTCTTTTTAACTTAGTAAAAACAATGCCAGATTTAAATATTATATTTCAGTATAAGATTTATTTACACTCGACATACTGATATATGAATTTCCTAAAGCATATTATAATTATAAAATTCTAATCAGGGTAACCATTTGCAAAAACACAGCTACTGTATTACTAGCTTGGGATATTCATAGATTATTGTACGAATAAAATGAGTAAATCGCCTTTTTAAAGTTTTGTTATCATTACGGTGAATAGTTCAATTAGAGTATCACAAACTAGGTTTTAGCATGTTGTAAAATCATTTTAATTTTAAAAATACAGTCATAAAACATAACAAAATATATTGTGGGTATGCAGACAATATATATTGTGGGTCTACAAGCGTTTTAAGTTAATTTTCATATTGTAACTCATATTTCAATACTGTTTAAGTGTAACATCGCATGCTGGACATTTATTCTATTACCGCTCTGGATTTCGCGAGGGAATTTGTCTAATTTTTTTCATCTAGAATAATACAATTTTCATTATACTGCGGTTTAAGATTTTGTTGTTTTACCCCATTTCTGTGTGATAAATGGCCTTTAGAGTAAAAATTCAAGGAATGTATAAAATTTAAGTAAATTCAACAAGAGGATCCTCTACTTCTAACCCAGAAGAAATTGTTGGGGATATAATTATTCCAGACATATACAGGTCTCCAGCGTACTCAGCATCCTTGGACCAACGGTTCAATCTTGTTATGGACTCCTTAGCAAGGCATAATTAGTATAAAAGTTCAACGAATTTAACAAAAGGATCTTAAATTCCTAACCCTGACGAAATGGTAGGAATATAATTACAAGAAACATATACGTCTCCAGCGTACTCAGAATGCTTGGCTCAACGGTTCAATCTTGTTTCTGGCTTCGTAACAAGATATAGTTCGTATAAAAGTTAAAAGAATTTAACAAGAGCATCTTCCATTCCTAATCCTGACGAAATGGTGGTAGTATATTTATTTGAAACATATACGTCTCCAGTATACTCAGTATCCTTGGACCAACTTTTCAATCTTGTTATGAACTCCTTAGCAATGCATAATTAGTATAAAAGTTGAACGAATTTAACAAAAGGACCTTCCATTCCTAACCCTGACAAAATGGTAGGTATATAATAACTAGAAACATATACGTGTCCAGCGTACTCAGAAAGCTCGAATCAAAGGTTCAATCTTGTTATTGGCTTCGTAACAAGTTACTATAAAAATTAAAGGAATATAACAAGATGATCTTCCACTCCTAACCCTGACGAAATGGTGGTAGTATATTTATTTGAAACATATACGTCTCCAGTGTGCTCAGCATTCTTGGACCATCGTTTCATTCTTGTTATAGGATACTTAGCAAGGTATTGGCAGCAAACACGGGGAGGGAATTACAAATGGGGAATTTCGCTAAATTTTTGCTGGTTGCTGACAAAGTGCAATCATCCGGTCCACAATGGAATGAACCCTAGCTTATCGTGAATTGCTGCCGGGTACTCTGGTTGGTGTATATATCTTTAATTGTGGCCCCCCCTTCTGGGGCGTTCTTCACGCATTTGTCAAAATTATTAAATAATCTAGTTTCAAATATTACAATACTTTTTCCAGGTTTATTTTTATTTCAGTATTCTTAGTATTTTTTTCTAAAAATAATATTTTGCAATTTTATAAAATAAAATTATTACAAAGGCCTCAGAAATTCTGTTTACTTTGGCAATTTCTTTCATCATTTAAATAACAATAAACGATCTTTATAGCTAAATTTGATAGATTCAGTTTTAGTGTATTGATCTGAATCAGCATAACTGGTCAATTATTCACAGAGGAAAATTAGTCAGATTTGTAAATACATAGCAACAATTACAATCGCTTTTTATTATCCAAATAATTATAGCAAAAAATAAACGAAGCTAAATTAAGTTTCAAAATTTTACACATGAAGAGGAAAATGTCATTTATCGAATGGTCACATTTTCTTTCTAAAACTATATAAATTCGATTTTTTTTTCTCCTCAACACCGGAAATTCATCACTTGCGGTAAAAATAGTCGTTCATTTTTTCGTCTCAAGTCGGAAATTCAAAAACTTGCTTCTTTGAAAACTTTATAAGTTCTAATATATTGCTGTCTAGAGACAGAACGGAATTAAGAACACAGAAAAGATTACTTTGACTTGATGTTGTATGACAAAAAATTTTACAATAAAAAGTAGGGTAAGATTAGTTGCTTTGACTCGACACTGTATGACGGAAATTTTTGTTACAGAAAGAAGTGCGGTTTAGTTTTTAGTTCCATTTATGACAAGCTAAATTATATGCTTCAGGAAAGAAGAATTTTTATTTTATTTACGTGGTATCATTGATTGTATGTATAGATAATATATATCTATATTAAATAAATTTAAAAAATAAGTTCATAAAGCTTTATATATATATATATATATATATATATATATACATACAGGGTCTGTCCAGAAAGTAATGAGACTGATTCCCTAAAATGTCCCTAAATGTTCCCTAAATGAATATAAAATGTCCAAAATACCAAGAGTAGTGTCAAAACCATAGTTTTCGGGGTCGCTGAGACCAATAGTGACATTTCTAATGCCATTTCAGTGCAAGTTTAGTCCCCCCCCCCCTTAGCATTGGGGGAAGGGGGAGGGAAGAATGGGTGAATTTATATGTTCATAATACCGAGAGTAGTGTCAAAGCCGTAGTTTACGGGGTCGCTGAGACGAATAGTGACATTTCTGATGCCGTTTAAGTGCATGTTCAGCCCCTCCCCCAAGAGCAGTGGGGGGAGAGGGGGAGGGAAGAAGGGGTGAATATAAAATGTCGAAAATGAGCGAGAATAGTGTCGAATCCATAGTTTTCGAGTTCGCTGCGATGAATAGGGATACTCCCGATAAATTTAAATGCAAGTTCAGCCTCCCAACACCATTGGGGGGGTAGAAGGGGTAGAAATAAAATGTCCTAAATTACCAAGAGTAGTGTCGAATCCATAGTTTTTGTGTCGCTGAGATGAATAGGGCCCTCCCGATGCCGTTTAAGTGCAAGTACAGACTCCCATCACCATTGGTGGGGGGAGGTCGAGAAAAGGGGTAAAAAAAAAGTCCAAACTGACCGAGATTAGTGTCGAACCCATAGTTTTCGGAGTCACTGAGAGGAATATAGGAAACTAAAAATGTTGTTTATAATTTGAGTTAAAGTAATAATAGAGTGAATTGGTAATTTTACTTTATCATTTGTATACTGTACTTACTTTTAAATACCTGTAAATTAAATTACTTAGATTTTACTCTATAGGTAGAATCCATTCCTTTTTTCTGTGTAATAAGAAATTGGAATAAATAAATACCCCGGCAACGCCGGGCAAATAGCTAGTATATATATATATATATATATATATATATATATATATATATATATATATATATATATATATATATATATATATATATATATATATATATATATGTGTGTGTGTGTGTGTGTGTGTATGTGTGTGTTAGTTAGTTAGTTAAAGTTCAAAATTCATCCCTGGAGTAACATCCTAAAATTTTAGTCGTTATAGCCGTACGCGGCAAGAGTTCTCCGTGTCCAACACAGACATAATATATGTAACACATCTTTACTGCGACATTCTGTGAGAGAACGACTTGAGATGACCCTCCAAGGGCGGTTCCAAGGACTACCTCGGGAGTGCAAGTGTAGACATGTAACCATACTTCACATAACGCCCCAATACCTTGAAAGTGGACTGTTCTTGAGGTCAAGGATTGGTTACTCATCAAATTTTGGACTTACTTCTATGGCCTTGTATGATTACAATTTAGAAGTCTGAATACTTCCGATGGTTATTTTTAGATTTAGCTAAAAATAGGCGGGAATCGCTGCGTGTTCCTGTAATCTCATGTACTCTGAGGGTCTTGATCTGTGGACCCGGGTTCTGGTCTCGACACATAGGGTCCAGAGTACACAAAAACGAGTAAATACAAACTTAGACAAATGTCAATTCAAGCATCAATGTGAAACTATACCGGAGAAATAGGGCCATAAGGACACGTAACTCTTATTCATAAGGCGTGGTGGTTCAGTTGGCAAGAGCAGCTTGCCAGTGATATGAACATCTCTGGTTCGGGGCTCATCACTGACAAAATCCACCACCGTGTACGCTAATGGCGGCTGGTGCACGTTAAATCTGTCGTGGCTACAATATCCTCCAAGTTCTCAAAATTTAGCTCTAGAGGTGCGGGGTCAAGTGTACCGGTCTCGTCACTTGACTCGGTTCAAAATTACGGGACCGATCCGTTAGCCAAGTCGGACTCCGACCCTTGTGGTACTGACTTAAAACAGGAGCCGTATCTCTCAGCCCAGTAGCCTATAATAGCTATGATCTGATGTTTCTGTCGGTCAAGAGGCATAAGCAACAACAACAACAAAAGATTTAACTAGGAACGCGCTTGAAGGTAGATATAAAATATACTAAAATTTTTACAGTGGTGAGTAAAATCAGAAATTAATCGATCAAATTATGTTAGGGTGTGAGTATTAGAAAGTTAGGGATAGAGGAATATTTTTTGGCATATCATATATATAGGAATTTTAATTGCATTTTTAATTGAAGTCGTGGCACTAACTACAAATTCAGAACATAAGATTTTTTTTGTAAATCCCAACTTCTCACCATATTCTTTTATGCACCACGCTCCCAAGTACACCGTATACGCACAAAAGTGTGTACAATTTTGCCGAAATAATCACTACTATTGTCAGTTCTATGTTTAACTCCACGAATTCCAGTAAAACAGACAGTTCCAAAAGCTCAGATATACTTTTCCCCGCCCTTGAGAGAATTCGCATACATGCGAGTTCCGGAAGTAGATATTGAGGGGAATATTTTAAATAGTCGTAGTTAATTTTTCCAACGCCGACTCTTGGCAACAAAGTCATTCGGCGCCTTGCAGACCAGTAGAGCATTAATCACTGTTTATAACCCAACGATTTTTGCTCAGGTTATTCTAGTTGTTACAGAAGATGTCCGCAGACCATTCATACCCCAACACTGAGTTTGCCTCAGTCCGCTTTTGAATTAGTCGGCTTGAGCATATGTGTGCCCGGTCACCCAGCGGAATGCGGCAACACTCGAAGAGCGGGAAAAATTTGAAAGAATTATAATATTTTAATTTAAATAAAATAGAGAATTATATATATATATATATATATATATATATATATATATATATATATATATATATATATATATGTATGTATATATATATATATATATATATGTATGTATGTATGTATGTATGTATGTATATATATATATATATATATATATATATATATATATGTGTGGGGGGGGGGTTGTGGGGGTGTGTACGGAACCAGGTCTCCTAGACCTGGATTTTTCAGTGACCCTATAGGTTTATTTTTTTTTTTTTCATAAATATCTCAAAATCTGGGTTTCTCCCCTGTAAGTCAAAAATGTAGCAAAAAATTAATATTTATTTTTCATTGTACGAGTAATTGGTTACGTAAATGTAATTATGTAGTTTAATTATGTAATTACGTAAATTAATGAACATAAAATTATACAAGAAGACATCGTTTCGATTGAATCGTGATATATCTCTGTATTGCGAAACCATCCCAGAAATTTGATATTTGTTACGTGATACTAAACATTCTTTAATCCCAAATATGGCATCTTATCACACTTCATGATCCATTTGACTATTTTGGACTTTGTCCTCTGAGTGCGTAGACAAAGCTTTTTCATTAATAGAGTAATAAGAAAACACACACATGCTCTTGAAACTGAAACTGTACAAGATAGTATGATACAGAATAAATAGACAGATATCATCAAAATTTTTATTCCCTGATACCTAAAACAAAACTGGTAAAAGATGTAATTGATGGAGAATATTCTACCCGATAAGAAGCATAAATGTAAGTGAAAAAGAAGAAGAAAAATATATTCAACGAATTAATTTGGAGGTGAATGATGAAATGGGTTCAATCTGACACCAATTAAAGGAAATAACTGTAAATTAACTTGACCTAACCTTATAAAGTAGGATATAAATAAGGTTAAAATGGGCTTAATAATGAGAAGTATATTTTTAAAGGAACAATGTTTTTTATAAAAAGCTGGGTTTTTTGAGATGCCATGGGTTTACTAAATTTTACTGACTGGCAGCCCTCTTAGAAACTTTACGTAAGATTTCTGTCGACGAAGTACTTTGTCAGTAATCTTTCATTAGTCTCTCATGAATCCACCGTTTCTTCTATCGAAACATTCTACCGTGTGTTCGGCCTACACAAGATCGTCTCACTTTCTGCGTCACCACATCATACAAAATTGTCAATTCATGAGAAGTATACGACCGGTTATGGAAATGCGCTGACCCATCGATAAAAGATGTTCGCAAAAACGTGCTTGAAGAAAAGCCACTGTATTGTAGATGAATACAATTTCTCACGCTTTAAGATAATTCCTTCATACTTGCCTTTTAAAAGTAGACAGGCAAAATATATTAGACAAGAGTGGGGTTTGGGAGTTAGGAAGTATGTGGGATGAAACTTTATATATATATATATATATATATATATATATATATATATATATATATACAGATGGTTATCAAAATAATGGAAACAATAAGAATCATCATGAAAACCTTTATTAATACGGTGCAGAATCACCTTTGTCTTGTAATACCACCTGATTCACCTTGGAATTGGATTATACAAGACACGAATAGTGGTTAAGAATATATTATACCATTCTTCAGAGAAAAATCATGAAAGTTCCTGTAGAGATGCTGTGGTGGATATCGATACCTAACTCCATTCTCTTATACAGATCACAGTGGTTGAATGATATATAGTTGGAGGGGGGGACTGTACAGGGCAAGATAAGATATTTGACTTATTTTTTATGCTCTTCAAACCAATACTTGATAGATATAGTTGTATGAATAGGGGTATTGTCATCTTGGAGAAAGTCATCTCCTACAAGAAACAATGTTTTCACCATAGGATGGACTAGTGAGGTAAAATTTTGACATAGTCCTTCCCATTCAATCTCACTTTTAGGGTTACAATAGGACCTGAAGAAAACCATGAGATGTCATCCCAAACCCTGATAGAACTATCTCCATGATTGACAGTTGAGATGAGACAGCCAGAATCTTACGCTTGTGTAGGTGCTCTCCAGACATACGCACGTCCTGTTGCGAGGAACAATGGGAACAATGATTCGTCGAACCAAATGCCGTTTCCGACATTTTACTCAACCAGGATTTACGTTCGCGGCAACATTGTGGACGATATTTTGCATTGGCATCTATTACAAGTGGCTTGGGAATAAATACTCTTCTGTAAACGCTTTGTATGTCAAGTTCCCTTCTACCTCTAATGGATGATACCAGAACATGTAAATGCCGATTGAGCTCTTCGGTCATTTTGGTTGCAGTTTTTTTCTTTCTTCGTGTCACAATTCGCTCCAATACCTCGTCCGTCTCTTTCACCCAGGTCTCCATTTCGTCCACTATTCTGTTTGGCAAAGGATGTTTTTCCGTGCACTCTGTATGATATCATGACTTTCGATACCATAACTCTAAAAACACTGATTAGCCTGGAGGTTGCAGTAACCGATTCTCCAATTTAAACGCGCTCAAATAATTTGCCCTTTTCACAAGGTCTCCAAGTTTTGACATTTTACGCTGTTCCCCCCAAAAGCACGATGCCCTTAGCTTTATAACTGCTATCTGACAGTAGAATAATACATACTATATTATATAAAAAAATACCAGTGGCGAAACATGCTTTTTAAGGAATACGAAGCACATTCATAAACACCACAGATATTGATAGGTGTTTCTATTATTTTGATAACCACCTGTATATACACTGAAGTGCCACTGAATTAGGGATACCTACCTAGTAACGAGTTGGGCCTCCTCTGGCGTTGATAACGGCTGCCACACGACTAGGCATAGATTCAACAAGTTTCTGGAAGCGTTCCACTGGAATGGCTTGCCAGATATTGGCTAAAGCTGTCCATAATTCAGTAAGGTTTTTTGGTGCTGTGTGATGGCCTTTCACGCCTTGTTCCAAAACATCCCAAAGATGCTCAATAGGATTTAAGTCTGGGCTTCTAGGTGGCCAATTCATGACAGAGAAGTCAGAGAAATGCTCATCCAACCAGCCAGTAGCCAACCGGGACTTGTGAGAGGTACAGTTGTCTTGCTGGAAAACTCCATTACCTTGCGGATAACAGAACAGCATAAACGGATGGAGGTGATCACCCAGCAACTCTACGTACCGAATTGCATTGAGGGAGGTTGATACACGCACCAAAGATCCCAAACTGTGCCACGAAAAAACACCCCAGACCATGATTGAGCCACCATGCCCTTGTACAGTTCCAGCCAGGCATGAAGGATCCATGGCTTCATGAGCCTGACGCATTATTCTCAGCCTCCCGTGGGCGTTAAGTAGTCGGAATCGACACTCATCACTCCATGCTACTCGTTTTCAGTCGTCTACATTCCAGTTTCTGTGCTCTCTTGCCTAGGCAAGACGTGCAGCCCGATGGCGAGTATAGAGCAATGGTACTCTCGTAGGTCGACGGCTCCCGAAACCTATACGGTGAAGCGAGCGTTGCACAGTCCGTTTACTGACTGTACGTCTGGCACCGTCATTAAACTGGGTGGTAATTTGAGCTAATGTTTGGCTTCGCTGGCTACGTACAATACGCCTGAGCCGTCTCTCACCACGCACTGTCAAGGCTAATTGACCTTTGCAGTTTGCCCGATCGCTATTTTTTTTCCACCATCCATGTATTCTTGGTATACTCTTGACACTGACGACCTTGAAAATCCTAGCTGTCTGACGATTTCGGAAATTCCATGGCCCATGCGCCGCGCACCTACGATTTGTCCACGATCGAAGGCGTCTAAATCAGGCAGTTTACCCATACTGGCAATTCCAACAACTAATTCAGAACAACCACACTACGCGCTATATATGCAGTTACCACAGCGCCCTCACTTGCGCATACATGATGCGCAGTGCTACACAATTTGCATAGGCTTTGCTATCCCTAATTCAGCGGCACTATATATATATATATATATATATATATATACATTTATATAAATACATACATACAGGGTTATCAGGAAAGAATCATCCGATTACAATATTATTATATTATATATTTAATATTTTCCATAAGAACAAACAGAAAAATTATAATTAATATGTCATTGTAAAGGAAAAATGTTAATTTTTTTTCACAGGTGTTCGATATCACTTCCTTTATTCATCCGTATAATATCATTCTGATATGCCATTTATTACCAATCACAATGTTTCGCAATTGTAATGTTTCACTATTAAATGTTTGTAAAGCATCAGTTGTTTAAGGCGACAATGGACCATTAAAAACTTTTTTTTATTTTTTAACCAATTGCTATGAAATTTTGTATACTTATACAGTGTTGTTTAGAGATGGAAATTCTAAATAAAAAAAATCAGAATGTAATGAATTAAGATATTAATTAAAATAGGTTTGTTAATTACACTATTTAAAAATGCTCCATGCTCATTAATTTTTGTCTCAGATATCTAATTTTCTCTCTTAAGCTAGCTTTATATAGTTATAATAAAAGTTAGTAGCAATATTTCATTTACAGTCATATTTATAAAAACTAGAAAAGAAATCGATAAAAATAGGTCATTTTATGCAAAATTTTATCGAATTTTTTTTTTATTGTAAAAATTTTAATTTGTTTTAAAATTGTACAATGAATTTGTTACTAAGTTTTATTCTAACATATATATACCGGGTGCGTCCTAAATTCATGCAAACTTCAAAAATTCATAATAAAAGAAGTAATGCTCGGAAAATTTTTCTGTTTGCGCCAATATGATCAGAGGGATTTTGGATTTTTTTCCATGAAAAAAAAAAGTTTCCAAAAGTAGCCGAAAGAGGGCGCTTACACGTCATACTGAGAAGTTTGATGCAAATCAGGCAAACACAAACAGAAAATCAAACATATCACAATAATACGAGACTGTTTATTTATTTTAAAGTAATAGATGTTCAACATTACCACCAGCACAAGGTAATAGGCAAGTGAGGCGCGTCACTATGCCCATTACAGCGGAGTGTAGCATGTTGCCATCGATGGCAGCGACTGTCTGTCGAATGGCATTTTTCAGTTCCACCAAAGTGGTTGGGGAACCCTGGTACACACGAGACTTTAAGTATCCCCACAACCAAAAATACGCCGGGTTCAAGTCTGGTGATCGTGAGGGTCACTGAACCTTACAACCTCGACTTCTCACTCGGTCTTCAGTGAAAGATTCCAAGAGGAACGTCTTGACATCATGTAAAATGTGGGGCGGTGCACCATCTTGCATGAACCAATGCAGGATTAACGTGGTCACGCAAAAGCGTAAGATACCGTGCAGCAGTGTCTGTACAGGTTTTCCACACGAATACAGGACAAGACTCTTCAAAAAAGAAAGGGCCCAGAATAACAGACGCGGCGAAACCGCACCAAACAATAACACGAGGAGAATGTAGTGGCCGGTTCAGATACTCACGAGGGTTTGAAGTTGCCCAGATACGACTGTTTTGCGTATTAACGTCACCATGCAGTGAAAAGTGGGCTTCATCCGATCACATGACATTCAGCAACCATTGTGGGTTACTTTCCATTTGTGCCAGAGCCCATGTAGCAAAGATTTGTCTTGCATCTGTATCTGCCGGTAATAACAGGTGAAGTGCATGGATTTTGTACGGATACAGATTCAACGTTCCGTGCAGAATACGTCGAATCGACGGTTTCGGAATCCCCGTTCTTCTCCCAGCTTCACGAGCACTTCTACTTCCCGTTGATGTCTCTGCCACCAAATTTTCCATGGAACTTTGTACAACATGGACGCGATCCGCGCTCAAGGATGGTCTGCAAATTCATGGGCGATCCTCCAAACTCCCCGCCTCCTCAAAACGTCGTACTAAATTCAGTATCCCATTCAAAGAAATAGGTCTTTTTCGCTCCTTCAGTCCTTTCTCCGTGCGAAACTTCCGCAATGCAACAGTTGGGGATTCACCATTCTTGTAGAAAAGTTTAACAACCAACACTCGATCTGGTAAAGAAAGAATGCTGCCGGATTCGAATGACGGATCCATTTCCAACCAGGTGTTTTATTGATAGCCTGATTTGCATAAATCGTCTCAGTAGGACGTGAGAGCGCCATTTTTCGGTTACTTTTGGAAACTTTTTTTTTTTTACATGAAAAAAAATCCAAAATACCTCTGATCATATTGGAGCAAACAGAAAAATTTTCGGAGCATTATTTCCTTTATTATGAATTTTTGAAGTTTGCACGAATTTATGACGCACCCGGTATAATCATGTTATGAAATTTTATGGAAATTCAAGGAAAATGATGACGCATGGAACATTTTAAACTTACCGAAACGACATGAAAACTTGTTTTGAGAAAATGGCATTTAAAGTTTTAATTTGACTAACATTTCCATTGCTTAAGTTTGAAAAAAGTACTTATAACTCCGTTAATAATGATCGAATCAGCATACTTTTTTTTAAATTTAAAGCTGATGAGTTGCAGAATCATTTTCTGAAAGAAAAAAAAATCGTTTGGAGGACATATTTTTGTCAAACTGAAGGTCCATTGTCACCTTAAGTTAGGGCAAACTTGTAGGCAAAGGGGGTATGAACACAAGATATTTGACATATTCCCAAAAGAAGAAGTCGCAAGTGGATTAAATGCCGTCAATTTCTTCGGACTGCGTAAAAAAGTCTCTCGCACTCTTTCAACATTCTCTGCTGAAAAACCTGGTTGCCCTGGACTTTGCACAGGCATCCAATTTCCTGGAACTGGTTGTACCACCTTCTGACACTGAGATGCGGGCTTTACAAACAGTTAATAGTGATGGTTTACAAAGAGTTAATAGTAAAACATTACAGCGTGTTTGGCAAGAAATGACATATCGCAATTATATTATACGGGTGACTAAAAGAAGTCTTAACGAACGCCTGTGAAAAAAATTAAATTAACATTTTCCCTTTACAATGACATACTATTATAATTTTCTGTTTGTAATTATGAAAAATATTAAATTTTGTAATCGGATGATTCTTTCCTGATAACCCTGTACATACAAGGAATGTTAAAGAGAAAAATATTCACTCAATAACTTTATGATGTATAACTCTAGACATTATAACAGAATCCTGACACTATAATCCTTAACGTGTAATTAAATATTCATTTTAAATAGATTTTCCTCTAACTAGGGTGTGGCAATTATAATGAGATGAGCTGCTGATGTTTGCGTTTAAAGAAAGTCTTATTTTTGAATGTTTGCTTTTGTATGGAGTTTGTATAATAGTGAGCAATGTTGGCATTCCTCTGACATGTAAATAGTCTATGACGGATAGACTATTTATAGGTTGCTTTCTTTATCTTTATTGTAAAAAAGTAAGAAATTGATAATAAATAAATATATTTCAGAAGTTTTAAATACACTATTAATAATAACATGAATAAATATATAAATGAAGTCATTCAATAAAAAATAGTACGTAAAAATGTGATTAACACTATGTAACCAAATATATCTACACTGTGATTATTATTTTATGAGATAATATTGTAATAATTTTTTTATTATGTATGAGGTATTTAAAACTATACTTTAGTTGTACTTTAAACCTTTTAATCTATTCTATGTATAGGAAATGCGTGTCAAATAATTTATCAAGAATCTGCTCGTTTTTATTTCCTCATTTTGCTATCTTTGTTCCTGAAAATTTGCATTATTGTAGCCAAAGCAATAATTATTGTTAAAGAAAAATTAAAAAATGTTTTACCGAAGTGATTTTTACTTAATTCTAAAATCTAAAAGATCTTACTGATTACACGAATGTAAATAATGTATCCTTATAGAGAAAGAAGAGATTTCCTTGGCTCTGAAAACAAAGAAAACCGTATAAAAATGTTCTCAAGGCAGTTTCAAGAAACAAAACGTTACGCGCTAAAATAAAAATGTTTTCTGCGCTTACACACGTTAGGGATTATCTGTACATGACGTCTAAAAAATTGACATCTTTCTACTCCGTCATGTGTATCGGAGCTTGTTATGCTCTGCTCCATCACTCTTGATGGAATCATACAACGGTAAAGATTTGAACAGAACTATTTGTAAAGGCTGGAGCACAAGAAAATGTCAAAACCAGATGCTCGACATTTTTGACCACATGTTTAAAAAATGACAGCGGAAAAATTACTAACTTCCCTCCAGAGGGAAATTCAACTATTTTTATTTCCTGAGGTACAAGACATCTTACTTTTGTTTCCACATAATAATAAGTATCTTGAAATATTTCAACCAAATGCTTTTTGTAATTATCTCAATAAAACCATGTAAATAGTTGCATACAGAAACACGAACACACATGCAAACATATATATATATATATATATATATACAGTCAAACCTCGATATCTCGAACTTGAAGGGAGAGACAAAAAAATTCGAAATATCGAAAATTCGAATTATCGAAAAATCGCATGTTATCAATAGTAGAATAGAGAAAAAAAAGCTTTTTTACATACCTTTTTAAAATTAATCCATTTTTTATTTTAATAAACACTATTTACAAAATTATTTGAAAAAATATCGAATTGTTTGCTTCAGAGGAGAGTAGGAAATTTTATCAATTACACTTTCTAAGTAGACAATGGCTTTACACGTGTCCTCAAATGTCCACTGCAAATAGTGCTTCTTTGTTTGTCACATTTGGTGGCAAATGGCAGATTTCTTCCTCCTCTTCTCCTGATAATACACAAGAAGCTTTCGTCTGACCGATGATGTCATTGTCCTCCCACTGACCACACACTATTACTGCATCAGCTACAACGACAGAGTCACTGAATTCTATGTTATCGAGGTGCATGAGTCTGGTTCATTTGCTTCAATCATTTTCGGCGCAGTTTTCAGCAGCATGGTAGATGTTAATTATCTGAGTACTTTCGTGGTCTTTTATGAATCCAACCTTTTTAAAGCTATTCATTATCGTAGAGGAAGACACAACTTTCCAAGCTTTGTCTTCCATAGGCATAGCTTGTAGAATATTTACACCTGATGGTGAAACACCCTCTTTCATTTCGGACAGCATTTTTTTAACCACTTGATGACGATACTTTACTTTGAAACTTTGGATGATGCTCTGGTCAAGTGGTTGAAATCCCAAACTCATTTGCAATTTCCTTTTTCAAACTTTATTCAACTTCATCGATAGTTTACTTCTTCACTTCAATAATAAGCGTATTCAATTTTCGTTTGTTAGCCATTTTGAACAGATGACTCGCAGAAGATATTACCATCTCCAAATGTTATTTTAGAACGATTTCTAATGTTTTCTGCAGTAACCAAGATAATGAGAAAGGAAACTATTTAGCCTTTAAAGGAGCGACACTAGCTTGAATGCGAGACAGCCCAGGCATGCATTCACACGTGTAGTTTTTTCTTTCACACATTGTTTGAATGATAAGAAATTCTACAAATCTTCTTGAAGCCACCCACGTCTTGATTTTTTTTCATGCCTTCATTTCCTCTTTCGTTAAAACCACCCCAGCCCCTCTAGAAAGTAACCTTGAAGAATAAAAGGACAAAAAAAAATAAAAGAATGGATGATGGTCACTGCATATGCATGGCAACTGAATGAAAAGACATAAGGAAACAATAAACAAGAATTTAAACTCCCATCTTGGGGGTCAAAGAGAAGTTGTGATTTCATTGTTTATCTTCCGTGTATATACCCCTTCATTTTAAAGTTTATGTAGGGTTTTACCACTGTAATTTTTGAATAGATTTTTTATTCTTTGGAAATTTCTATTTTTTTAATATTTTTTTGTTTATAGAAAATTTTTTCTTGTCCATTTATGTAAAAAAATTCAAGTTATCGAGGGATGAGCCAAAAAAATTCGTCAAATCAAGGTTTTTTTAACATTGAGTGTATAGGAAATTTGAAAGGAATTTTCTTTTCTTCGAGATATCGAAAAATTCGCAAAATCGAGGTTCGAGTTAGCGAGGTTTGACTGTATATATATATATATATATATATATATATATATATATATAATGGAAACAGTGATATCGCATAGTTTTACAGCTGCTACACTTTAGTTATATTGCACCTATGTAGAATTGCATGTTTCAAGACTTTTTCTACATCTTCGTACTGTAACTACAGAACAACTTACCTGATAACATGAAATCACGGTAGATCTATCAGAAGTTATATTATATATTTGAATGCACTCAGTATAATTAAGATTTCGAAAAATTTGACAATACAATTAGGAACAAAAAAACACTTTTTTCAAGTACAATTATTTATGATTTGTTTAAAATGTTGACTTTTATAACAATTTGGCTGATAAACAACAATTGGTGGCTGATAACAATTTTTGAAACATTTGGTGAATTTGTATTTAAGTACTATTTTTACCAAAATTTAAAACCACCTGGTGATTTTTTTTCCTTTTTAAGTGATTATTTGTATATGGCATATAGAGGAGTATTACTCATATAGTGAAGAAGATGTGTTGGTTGTTGTTATAACATTCCTAATTTGGTTCTTAAAGAATATATTTTGTGAGCATAAAATTAACTGATATGAGTTACACCTCTTGTCCCCAAAATTTATTGCCAATTCTTCATCGACCAATTATGTCCATGGATCTTGACTTTTTGTATCATCTGTTTTGTGAATATCATATACTCTTACATTTATAGCCGCTTTATTTAGAGTTTTCATTGTACTGTTTAGTGTTACTAAAACTTATTTGATGATCTCTGTTATCCAGAATATGTTTCAATACTAAAAATAGGATTTGCAATTTTAAAACAACATTATCATTAATATGATTTAAAGTAAACATTAAAAGATTTGAAACTTTGAAATTATATGAAAGTGCCATTTTTGTTTTTTCTTAAACAACGTGAAATATTTGCTTCCCAGACAATTGCAGTTCTTTTAAAGTTGAAAGAAAAAAATTTAAACTTTGTTCATTAGAGTTGTTTATTTATCAAACAATATTTGAAAGCACGGTCTCTGTTTGAATATTTAAGTTTTGGACAGTAATGCAAAGAACACATTTTTCTTTGAAGTTTGCTGATAATGAAGATGCATGAATTTTGTTCATTTTGTTGAGAGAAAAAACTAATCTCAATTTTAAAGAGAAAGTTTGGAATTTTCTCTCTTTCCCCCGTGCTTCTTTATTTCTACTTGCTTGCTAATGTTTCTTGAGAGGATGTTTCTTAAGAAGTATTGGAAATTGTTTCAGTACAATGCTAAAAATCTGAGAAAACACAGAGAAAATACATCCATCCTAAAATGAAATTATTATTATTTTTCTGCCAAATTTGTCTCATTTTTTTATTCTATTAGCTTTAAAGATATTTTACAATTCATTATTTTTACACACAATAAAGTAATCAACACAAAGGAAGAATCTGACAATTTATTTTCCGTTTGAATTCTCTTTTTTCAAAACTTTTGTAAGCAACGGTATCGGAATATATTAATAAGAAGCTATATAAAATAAAAATTAACTGATAAAATGGGTTACAATAAATATTGAAAGGTAATCAGAGAAGACCAAATAATATTATCTATTTAACGTTGAATTAAATATTAAGCTACCACACATTCTTGTTCACACAAGTTTCTTTTTATATTATATAATTATCCAATAAATACGATTCACATTTTTGGGAAAATGAATTAAGAGGAGAATTTAAATTTTCATTAGTGTATAGAATTTAATAATGCAAACATGAATCCAAATACGTAAATTATTTATGCTTTGAAAAGAAAAGGAAGTATAGAATACAAATTCGTGTTTACATTTTCAGTTCAAATATTAGTTATCTATATATATAAACCAGTTCCGTAACTGACTGACTGACTGACATATAACGCACAGACGAAACCCCTGGACCTAAAGGGCTGAAATTTTGCATGGCGATTCTTCTTATAGTGTAGGGATGCACTAAGAAAGATTTAAAAAAAATTCTTCTTAGATTTTTTTAAAATTTAAATTTTGAGCTGTTTTTGTAACATTCTTTTAACTTTGCAGTTAAAATAATAATCTGGGGATTATAAAATTTATATCACGAGAAAGATCATAAAAATTAATTTAACATAAATTCTTTTTCGAATCTTTTCCTCCATTTTCTGATTTTTGGTGAATTTTTGAAGATTAATTTTTAGAATTTAATTTATTAAATGCTGATCACATGGTTTCTTTTCTTTTTTGTAATACTTTAAATTAATTTTGCGTCACGTGCATAACAACTAAATAAATTGACAATTTTGTTTTTCTTTCTAATGCGGCAGACGATTTGACATTATCCAAAAAATATTAAAATACAGCAAAAGAAATGTTCCTCAAACTGTACTATATTAACTGTACTATAATATTCTTTAGCATGTTCTTTTAGATTTAATTTGAACATTTTCTTATACATTATTTTGCCTATCAAAATATCCGTTGCGATTTTTTATAAATATATTTTGGGGGGTTTTTTGGGCATTAATTGCATACATTGACCGTTGTATTTAATTTGAATGTACTCCGTATCGAAGCACGGGTATTCAGCTAGTAAATTTATAAAACAACAGTGTAAAGGACATTAAATGTTTATGAAAGTAATTATTTTTGGGAGAGAGTAATGTCAAGCAACATGCACAAAGATAAAAGAATTCTCCTAATAGTTGCCGTGTTCTGTGTATGTATCTGTCAAGTAACGCTTCCGGAGCGACCGCTTCATAAATATATCAACCTATGGCATCCATTTTGTTTTATGAGTCAGGCTTAACAAGTTAAAAGTAAATTTCAAAAAGATTATTTGCTATCTAAACTCCAAATAATTTTAATTTAAACAACGTAATATCGACACAAATCAACTTTATTTCGATTTTCAGACGACTGTAATACAAGTATTCATTTTATATACTCACAACTTGAAAATGTAAACACGAGTGAATCATTCATTCACCGTGATTCATTCATCGTCGTTAATTTAAGAAAAATTGAATCAGAGAGTCTTCTTCACAATAAAACAGTTTTTCATTATATTATTATTTTGATATATATATTTATATTTTAACCATATAATATATATTTTTCAACCAGAAATTACAATAATGTCAAATTTAGTATTTTCGGAAAGTTGCAAACTCGACGCATGCGTAGTGATATGTTCAAAACTGTGTACGGTAGAAATGAATATTTCTAAATTGCCAACACACGTGGTTTTCACAGGCCCTGATTTTCCATTAGCACCTGTAGGCCTGGGCCTATGAATCTTGGGGGGCCCCTCCCCCAAATTGTTATTTGAAAAGAAAAAAATCCCAATTCAATTTTTTTTAAATTTTACCTTTTTTTAATAGAAATTTTTTTATATATCCTTTCAAATTTGATTCATTGGTTCATCACATGTATAGTCATATGTATAGTTCATCATATGTATGTTATAGTGTATATAAGGGATTAATAAGTTTTTCTGGTTGTATTGCATTAGTGTTTTAATGATGAAGTTAATATGTTGTAATGATTTTTGTTATTTGATAATGTTCTAAGCCTCTACGCTTCAAATAGCCAGTTCGTGGTAAAATGGTACTTTCACAATGATTCATGATTATTTCTTTTTGTGTGTCAATTTTGGAAATTCTACGCCCACATCAGTGTTAGGGGGTCCCCATCCCGAGTTGTGCCTATAGTGAAGAATTTTGTAAATCGGGCCCTGGGCTTTCATGTGATTTTTCGTAAAGCATTCTATCCGATGATAGTGTTTTAATTTTTGATTAATGTTTACTTTTATTAGTATTTTTATAACGGTTTGTATTCTATTCGATTTCTTATTTAAACGGTTTTGCGTAACATATCGCCAGCCTTTTTTTTTTTTCGTAATGTCTGAATGATTATATTTGGATGGAAATTTCAAACTAAATAACTGAATTTAACATTTTAATTATGTTTAACTGAATATTTATTAGCTTAAAATTGTTTCTTTGTTCATACCGATTTTTCGTAAAGCATGCTATTACGATGATAGTGTTTGTAATTTCTGTTTATTATTACATTTTTGCACGTAAGTAATTTGTATGATTTTTTTATCTGATTTTCCTCAGTTTATATATTTTATTTTTGCTTAATATATTTATACATAGCATATTTATAGCCTATTAGTTAGATTTTGCAAGTCGGATTGAAAAATTAGCGGTAAGCATGTTTTTTTCCAAGATTTAAGACTTTTTTATAATAAACTCAGATTATAACATCTCGGATTGTTACAACATTTTTAATTGTAACATTGGATTGAAAAACAGCTAATATTCCGTAAAATCTGTCTCATATTTTAACAAGATTATGAACCTCTTTTTAAATGGAACTGTTCAATTATTTTCCGTCAAGTTTTGACGGGTACTATCTAGTTTATATATTCATGTATAGTATCCTGGATTGCTTTTCAATATAACTATAATTATCTGTCAAAAGTCGTTATTAGCAATATCATATCCCACATGATTATACGTGTTGTTTGGATATGTTGTCACACATGTTTATAATACTTCTTAATATTTATATTATCACTTTTTATCCACTGATTTTTTTTAAAATTCCTAATTTTTAATGTATTTGCCGTTATTACTCATAAGACTTTAAGAAGATAAGAATTTAAATGGAAAATGAATTCTCTGATTCTTTCTTTGTTATTATCATTGCTTTTAAAAAGTCATTTTTAGTTTAAGAAAAGCAAAACTAAGTACATAATCCTATGTACACTTTTCGTGAACAGCTTACATACGAAACATTTTAAAAAGGATTTAATTATTCAGAAAATAAGTTTCTAATTGGATTTTTCTGTTAAACAACTTCGCATTTTCGGGTTTGCTATGTGTTATACAAACTAATTATAGCAAGTTGACAAAAAATAAAATTACATATTCATTAGGAAAAAGTTTTGAGCAATTTAAAGAAGTTGTGGTGATTTTGAATTAAGTGTTATAAACCGTGCAGTTTACAGTTATGTTTAAAAAAATTACTTTTCTCTAAATTTTTTTACATAGATAAAACATACCTATTTTCTGTTATAAATATTATTACTAAATTTTCAATTTTAATCGTTAAAAAATATTCTTCTTAGATTTTTTTCGAAAATATAAATATTCCTATCTAAATAAAATTTTCTCGATCTGATATTAAGATGTTTCACCTGTGTAGTAATAACTGACATTTCTAACAATATAAAGTTCTATTATTATTAAGTTTTTAGTTCAATAAGCTTCTTCAGGTATTTTTCTGTTTCATACATACAGATCGTAAAGATTTAACGATGGATTCTTTTATCTTGCAGTTTGGTGTTGGATATATGTTTGAGACTAGTATTTCCGATACGATTTTTCTCTTTCAAAACAGAACTCCTCAAGCTTGATTGTCAGTTTTTTCTTTCCCCTTTAGAAATTGATTTACTGATACTTTATAAATTAGTGTTTACGTGGGCTCCGCAATGTAGAAATGTCGATTGCTGGATGTTTAGTCACATCCATTGTAAGTTACCCCCTTGATGTCATGACTGGGTGGAAGAGGAGGTTATAACCACCGCACCTAAATTCGTTGGAGAATGCACTGGAAGGATTGTATGGAGATGAGCTGTGGAATTCTTTGTTGGAAATGTACCTGACGAAACTGCTTTCTTCTTGTTGGGAAAAGGGATAACGCACAGTGCATTTGAAGTAACCAACTTTTCAGGGCAATTGATTTTTTCGCAACCGTGTCTCGGAAATCTTTCAGATACACGTTTAGAGGTCTCCATTGGTTAATGATTCTTAACACTCTGTGAGTTAAAATTAAATTTCAACTTCTTTGTAATTTTTTATCATTTGTAGAATCTGAACAAATTAATGTATGAAACGTGCAGTTGGAAAATGTCTTATAAGCTCTACATCCGTTGGCAAATTTTGGAATTTGTATTGCAATACATATTTATTTGTCTCTTTACAGTTAGATTGTGGGACATAAATTTACTGCAACAGTTTTGTGACACACAGTTTTCTTATCTTACTATTAATGCTCCAGTTAATCCCACAAATCTTCAGTTTCATCGAATTGAAGGAAGAGAGACATTAGAATCAAAAACTAAGAAACCAAAAGTGGCAACTACTTATCTTAAGTGTATGACACCTTGAATATTTTTGACCATTTTTACATATTTTAATTTGAATATATTTGAATAAGTATCTACTTATTTTTCTAGGTGCGTACTTATAGGCATCTTCTTTAGTCATATCATCTGAGATTCAGAACGTTCATTCTGTAAAATTTTAGAATAGACAGTGTAAGGTATACACAAGATTCGATTCACAAGAATCGAACTTTTGAGTGAATGAATTAAAGAAGCTGCTTGGGATATGCTAATTTCGGCATACGCGCTTAGTATAAATACCATGCAGCGTCATTAATAAAAAAAGGTGGTTAAGGTTGAAAAGGTGTTATCCTGCGCTAGTGCTTAGCAGACCCAAAGTTTACGTGGCAGTACTGCTGGTTTGACTCTCTGCTGGGTTGTGAGTATTGAAAATATATTGTTCTTGAAAGCTGTATTTGTATATTCCGTACAAGTAGTATGTCGTGGAGACACGACATGTGTTCAGAAAAGGGGCGATAGAAAACGGAATTCAAAAAAATCAGACAAAAGAGATGCCTTGAACAGCGGGATAATGTACTGCGTATGCGAATGGCAAGGAGAGATAACAAGTTGAGAGGGGGCAATTGAAATGAGAAAACGGTCAACAGCTGCGTTTAATGAAGGGCCCAGCTGGTGATAATGAGCTGAGGAAAATGTGAAAACGGAGTCACAGTTAGGAGAAGAATAGGGGTAGGGCGATTTACGAGGTTGACCGGCGTTAGAAACACCACAGGAGGCCCAGGCGAGAGCGTGGGAAGTCAAAGAGGTAAGAAACCCCAGACAGGTGCAAGGGCGAACGCCCCCGTCAATATGGATTGGAGAAGATGGAAATATAAAATGGGTGATCGGCCAATGAAGGGGTCCCGGATCGACCCATAGGACAGAAGGTGGCCACCAATGAGGGCCTGAATATTTAATGATGGAAGTTGAGCTCGAGAGGAAAAGTTTTTAGAGAGAGCAGAACGAGTTGAGATCTTTCACTAAGAACACATAAGCCCCGGCAGACAGCGAAGGAAGAGAGAAGATGACGGGCTGCTAACTGAATACCGGAGAGACAAGCCAAGTCCTCGGTACCCGAAAAAGCAAACCGATATGAGATAGATGCAGACCCCACTACCGGAGAGGCCGACCGACTAACCTGTCATTTAGCGAGAGAGGAGCTGCCATTTCCCCTGGACCAACGCGCCCCCGTAGCAGATGCCTAGATGCGGAGTAAAGCACCCTGAGTCCACCGCATGCCGATGATCGCAGCTGTTACCCTGGACCAGAGCCCGATGACCCCCCAGCCATGCTAGTGATGAGGTACGGACCTTCGGAGTGACGAACGCTCTCCCAACGCGAGTGTATTCTCGGAGACGCCGCAGAACGCCGCAACAGATAGTGACCGCAGTTCCGCCGGAACCGCCAGCCCGCTGCCCGAAAGAGAGCCCTAGGTTTTTCCCAGCAAGGATTGTGATGTCGAGATGTCGTCAGACAAGGTAGGAGAGTATTTTGACTTATCCTAGCAATGCCCAATGCCTACTAGAGAGCGCTGTTAATTAGATAGGGCAGATTAGGTGAAATCTTTACATTTATGCATAGAATATCTATCATAAAATAGTGCTTGTGTATATCCATCTTAATTGAAGTAGTATCTTGCAATAGTTTTGGTAATGTGTTTATGTATAGCAATTAAGAATGTAGGATAATATAACAATGTTAGGGAGTAGATAAAAAATGTTAGTAGGGTGATATTGATGAGAATGAAGGTTAGATAAATAATCAGAATTAATGTATTGATAAGATATAGTAAGGAAGATAAATGGAAATGTATATGTAGATATATGGTGTTAATGAAATAGAAATTCGGAATCTTTAATGAATAATGTTGTTTGTATATGTTTACGATTGGTTTAATAAATTGATTTGGAACTATACATATGAGCATCACTCTCTAATTACTTGTACTACCACTAATAATATAACTAATAATTATATTACGGTGACATAATTGGTGCCCTGACAAACAGTTGGAGGTTAAATAATGGAATTTGTTAAAATAAGTATTGTAGAAATTTAATAGGTGGACCAACGCCACTGAGAAAGAAGTGATGGCTCTGTGTGTGGATGTGAATTAATTGGTTAAACTATATATATATTTATGATAGATATCTATGCTCGCGATAAAGAAAAGTGTGGGTATGTTAATTGATAATGTTATAATACAGTAGAATTTGCTCAGATAGTTGAATTGTTGAAATTTTAGATGGGAAGTCAAAGAATGTCTAAGAATATAATGATAAAAAAAAAAAACGTTAGTTATTACATAGTATATTGAAGGGTGTTAAGTGGCTAGCAAAACAAAAATATTACTGATACTGCGGTAATGTTATATAAGAAAAAGTACGCAAATTAAAAATTGCAACGGGGCATTGTTAAGAGTGAGTAAGACAGAGTGGGAAGCGCACGATAAGAAACTTGCACGAATTAAAGGGGTATACAGGAACAGTAAAATAATATTATTTGAGTAAGTTGAGTTTAAAAATAATTGCTAAAATGCCACGAAACGCGGAAGATTTAATGAACCAAGTTGCATTTCAAAAGATTATACAATTGCCAGGCCAGAAAATTGAAAATGTCTATAAACATATAAAAGGCGTAGTCTATCGATTTTTGGGATCGGAAGTTGCGAAAACTTATGAAATAGACCAGATAATGCTAGATAAATTTATAAAATCAATACGACAGGAGATAGCAAAAGAATTAGTGACATTACGTCCACGAACTTTTCAGGAGGCAGTAGATTTTGCAACAAAAATTGAAGAAAATACGGCAATAATTAATAATATAACAGTTAGCAATAAAACAAAAGATGAAACAATGACAAGGGGATTAGAAGATATATATGCAACACTGCAGAAACAGAGAGATTTTGAAAACATTAGGCAAGTGCCCGAACAAAATATTGAGCAATTGGCAGTACAAGTTGAAAAGGCGACTTTAGAATATTTTGGGATACAATTTAAAGGGGACGAAACTACAGAACAAGTCATGTTATTTAAATTTTTGCAAGCGGTCGATAAAGATATGGAAAAAGAGTTGCGAGAATTAAATGTACAGAAATTTCAAGATGCAGTGAATAGGGCAAAACAAATTGAACGCGTAAGAAGCGAGCAGGAATGCAAGGTCGAAATAGGATGTATAATAAGTAATGAGGACGCGACAAAAAGTCTAAATTGCACAGGTCAAAAGCAGGAGGAATTAAATTTAAATGAAGCGCAGGAGGAATTAAATTTAAATGAAGCGCAGAAGGATAAAACTAGGTGTGAACAGGAGAGGTCAGTAGCGCAAAAGGTAGAGATACAGGAGGACAATAATACAGAAGTTTGCATTTTATGCGAAATTAACGGACATTTAATTCAAAACTGCGATGAATTTAAACGAATAAAATTACATTTAAAAGAAAATAAACAGTTGCCTTTCTGTGTCGCTTGTGAGAATAAGGGTCATTTAATTAATGATTGTGTAATTTTCCGAAAATTCAAACAGAATTACGAGGGTGACAGGAAACATAATAAACGAAGAGTAAAAGAAAAATGTGAGACGAATTGCAAAAAATCGAAACAGTCGAATACGGAGCAATTAGAGAAATCACACAGTACGATACGACAAAATTCAGTAAAGAACGAGCAACAATTGAATAATATTAACGCAATGTATGTCAACACACTACTCATAACGGGTAAGAAAACTAAAGAGAGTAAGAATGATCAGAAAAGGGTGACAAACATTCGTGAGCAAGCAGCCGGATCAGGACAGTCGCATAGTAAGGAATCAAATACACGAAATTCACGCAAGAGTAATATACGCTATCAACGGCGCGAAAGAAATATTCAATTTATCGTAGGAGAAATTGTAAGTTTGCGACGATTAAATTCAATTAAGGCATTAAATAGGCAATTGAACGGGGAATTCGAAATTTTGCGAATTTACAGAGATAGGAACACATTATTGAGATTTATAAAGTCACCGCGCACAATAATAAAAATTAATTTAAATAAAGTAGTCAGATCACAATATTAGAAAATGATAGGCATAGACAAAATAAATAAATAAATAAACAAATAAATAATAATAATAATAAAGCCAAATAAGAAAGAGATCGCAAAATAACAGAGGTAAACAAAACAATAAGTAAGGTCATAATAAATACCTAGAAGGGCGTCAAATTATTAGAAGGTGTAGTAAACTAAAGATGTGAGTGAAAAGATAACAGCGGCCAACACAAAGTAATTAAAAGTACACGCTAATAAAATTAGAATTATCTCACAAGAATAATAACACGGTAGATAAGTTATTAATGATAACTAAAAAAAATAAAATAAAATAAAATAAAATAAATAAATAAATAAATGTAAATAAACAGTGACCCGTGTCATAGGACACGCCCCAAAGAGGAGGAGGTTAAGGATTAATGGTTTCGTATAAATGTCACACAGGCAGAAAAGGGGCGGAGTCAAATTGGAACATAGAAGTCGTACTCTAGAATACATTATGGGCAAAATCAAGATGGATAATGGTAGCACTAATATGATATGAAATTTAAAAGATACATACCTGAAGAGTTGAGATGAGATTGACGGGATGAGCGCAAAGGAAACAAAGAATGTCATATTTGTCCAGATCAAAGCGATAGTATCCATACACAAGGCGTGGGGCAACAAGATAGTAGGAGATTTCACGCGAAGTTGAAAAAAAAAATAATAATAAGAATAAATCAATAAATAAATAAATAAATTAAAAACAACATGTAAATACTTGAGAGGGCAGCCAATTGCTTAAGTGCGAGAGGCAAAAATAAGTATAAGTACAAAAAAAAAAAAATTAAAATAAAATAAATAAAAAAAAATAATAATAATAATAACAATTGAAAGGTAATTAGATAATTGCCATAGACCTGTCTGAAAAAAAAAAAATAAATAAATAAGTAAATAAATAAGACTACGGTAACGCAAGAAGAAGGTTGCCAGTACGAGGACAGGAAAGTTTGATGTTGGTAACAATTACACATTAACGGCCAGCATTCAATCAAAACGCGCGACAGTAAATTAGCGGACAGCGAATAATTTCACTAGGAATAACTCATGGAATCACGAATGAGATTGATAAATCATGATAATGTTCATAGGCTAAGTAAATACCAGTTTAAACAAAAAAAAATGAAAAAAAATAAGAAGGATAATAATGATAAATTAATTGATTAGTAAATTAATTAAGTATTTAAAATAGGCACGGCATGGTAAGATGAAAATCAATAAGAGGCATGAAATGATGGACACAAAGAACTAAATAGAAATACACTAAGTAACACAGACACAAATAAATAATACATAAGGAGATAAATAAACTTATTAAATACATAGTTAGATATGTAAGATAAAGTGCGCAAGTTAACCAAGGCAGATAGTGACGATGGGAAATGATGATTAAAGGAAGGAGTTATAATACTGAGAAGCAATACACAATAATTTCGCTACCAGCGAGAATTACGAAATGCATGAATGGCAAAAAATAAATAAATTATGGCAAAACGTTGAAAAAGTAATTCCGTGGCATAAAATAAAAGATTGCAAAGTTTAACACTTACCTGAATACGGATGATCGAAGTGGTAGGCAAGAAACAAACAGGATAATCCGGTTAAAACAGCGGTCAGATGTAAATAAAATAAATAAATAATTAAATTAAAAATTAGAATAAAAAAAATAAAAAAAGGAATAAGGTATGAGTAAAATAGACAACAATTGATAATAGCGAAAATTTACGAAGAAAAAAAATAAATAAATAAAAAAAAATAAATAAATAAATAAACGATGATAGGGGTTTATTAAATAAAATTAAATACATAGAAATGAATCATTAAATAAATACAGGAACAAGTAAATAATTCAGGGATGAACGTACGATAGAGATGGATACATGAAATAACTGCTAGATGGATAGAGAAGTAATTATGAGTAGTCAGGCATTCGGATAAACGCGTGCAAGTGGCCGGAAATAATGAAAATATTAACAATAATAATAATAATAAGGTAATTGAATGATTAATGAAGTGAATAGTTAACAAAATCACTAAAATGAATGTAGACTATAGAAATCATAAGTCAGACAACGTGATTTAAGAGTTCAAAGAGGGCCTATGATTAAAATCAATTAAATAAACGCACACTAAAAAAAAATAAATAAATAAATAAATATATAAATAACATAACGAGAATGACACAGTAGATATGATAATTGTTAATAAAGAAAATAATAGGAAACAAAACAATTAAATCATTGTTGAATAAAAATAAAAAGGAACGATACGAATACTTACAACTCCCAATGGCGGAATGCTGAATATGAGATTTTCAAAAACACGCGGTCGAAATAGTTGGGGTTGCCAACGCAAGGTAGGGAATATTGCAGAGGCGCCGGTTAAAGATAAAGGCAGACCATTGAGAAACTGGTCCCGACAACTACTTAAAATAGCACGGTGATAGCCAGCAGTAACAGGTGAATAGCCAGCGCCAAACAGAACTGGTTTGCCCCATGGGAATTACGCATGGCCGAGAAAACAAGAACGAGTTGGCTATGGTGAAAATGAGGGGTCGAACCCTAATCAATCAAGTGCTGTCACGTTTGGCGGGTCAGGAAGAGAATGTCTTTCAATCGTAAATAAACAAACATTTGGAATCGAAGGGAGGTTTTAAATGAAATAGAGTTATGTCAAAAGGTAAGGAAGTTACGTCAGAAAGGGATACGAATTGTTAGGAAACTGTAATTCTACTGTATTATTAAGGGGAATATGAAGCTTTTTATATGAATAATTACTGAATGGAAGGAATGAAATACAAAAAAAATAATGATTTGTTTAAAATATTGGGCATTGCTAGAAAACAAAAGGCTCTCCACGACAGTGGTTATTGAACTCGAATAACAGAGGACAGTCATAAAAAAAAACTGAAAGGACAATCAGCAAATTGATATTGAATACAAGGACAATTTAATAAAGAAATTTTTTAAAAAAAAAAATACGTTACTCAAGTATGAATATATATATATATAGTATGTAATGTATGATTGTTCATTATTTTTATGGAATGTATAATATATAATTTAATTTGTTTTGGTATCTGAGAATGAAATTGCGAAATATATGGGTATTTCGCGCGGTTTTCAGTACTTTAGTAAGTGAAGATATATGTAAGGTTTGAGTATTGATTATTTTATGAAGTGTATAATATATATTTTATTTGTTTTGGTATCTGAAAATTAACTGATTTGAGAAGAATTAATTTAATTTGTTTTGGTATCTGAGTATGCGAAAAGTGTGAAATATATTATACAGCACAAACTACGGCATTGGGCATTGAGCAGGAACGATACAGATAATTGTGAGGTCAAAATAGAGACTAGATAGTGTCGAACAGAGATTTTGAGGTGGTTTCAGTAGACAGCAGGGAGAGACGTACGTAGGGAGGTGGCGAAAGGTAGATTGATTTGGAGTTCGGTCAGGCGTAAGTTTGAGGTGAAGTGAGGCAGATGTCATGGTTTGGTCTACGTAAAATTTTTTAATTTTGAAAGGAAGGGGTGAATGTCGTGGAGACACGACATGTGTTCAGAAAAGGGGCGATAGAAAACGGAATTCAAAAAAATCAGACAAAAGAGATGCCTTGAACAGCGGGATAATGTACTGCGTATGCGAATGGCAAGGAGAGATAACAAGTTGAGAGGGGGCAATTGAAATGAGAAAACGGTCAACAGCTGCGTTTAATGAAGGGCCCAGCTGGTGATAATGAGCTGAGGAAAATGTGAAAACGGAGTCACAGTTAGGAGAAGAATAGGGGTAGGGCGATTTACGAGGTTGACCGGCGTTAGAAACACCACAGGAGGCCCAGGCGAGAGCGTGGGAAGTCAAAGAGGTAAGAAACCCCAGACAGGTGCAAGGGCGAACGCCCCCGTCAATATGGATTGGAGAAGATGGAAATATAAAATGGGTGATCGGCCAATGAAGGGGTCCCGGATCGACCCATAGGACAGAAGGTGGCCACCAATGAGGGCCTGAATATTTAATGATGGAAGTTGAGCTCGAGAGGAAAAGTTTTTAGAGAGAGCAGAACGAGTTGAGATCTTTCACTAAGAACACATAAGCCCCGGTAGACAGCGAAGGAAGAGAGAAGATGACGGGCTGCTAACTGAATACCGGAGAGACAAGCCAAGTCCTCGGTACCCGAAAAAGCAAACCGATATGAGATAGATGCAGACCCCACTACCGGAGAGGCCGACCGACTAACCTGTCATTTAGCGAGAGAGGAGCTGCCATTTCCCCTGGACCAACGCGCCCCCGTAGCAGATGCCTAGATGCGGAGTAAAGCACCCTGAGTCCACCGCATGCCGATGATCGCAGCTGTTACCCTGGACCAGAGCCCGATGACCCCCCAGCCATGCTAGTGATGAGGTACGGACCTTCGGAGTGACGAACGCTCTCCCAACGCGAGTGTATTCTCGGAGACGCCGCAGAACGCCGCAACAGATAGTGACCGCAGTTCCGCCGGAACCGCCAGCCCGCTGCCCGAAAGAGAGCCCTAGGTTTTTTCCCAGCAAGGATTGTGATGTCGAGATGTCGTCAGACAAGGTAGGAGAGTATTTTGACTTATCCTAGCAATGCCCAATGCCTACTAGAGAGCGCTGTTAATTAGATAGGGCAGATTAGGTGAAATCTTTACATTTATGCATAGAATATCTATCATAAAATGGGCTTGTGGCGGCCCAGTGGTACAGCGCGCTGGTTTTCGGTGCTGAGGGTGCTCAGATCGAGTCCCAGCGTTGCGCCACGAAAAATGCCTCCGTTCGTGTCGTCCCTTCATAGGGGGTAATGCTGTCCGCCTATATGGTGCCCCCACAATAAAATGGACAGTAAAACTGCGGCGTAGTAAGGGCCAATGTTTGAATACAAGTGCCTCCGCATTGGAAAAAAAAAAAAAAAAAAAAAAAAAAAAAAAAAAAAAAAAAAAAAAAAAAAAAAAAAAAAAAAATCTATCATAAAATAGTGCTTGTGTATATCCATCTTAATTGAAGTAGTATCTTGCAATAGTTTTGGTAATGTGTTTATGTATAGCAATTAAGAATGTAGGATAATATAACAATGTTAGGGAGTAGATAAAAAATGTTAGTAGGGTGATATTGATGAGAATGAAGGTTAGATAAATAATCAGAATTAATGTATTGATAAGATATAGTAAGGAAGATAAATGGAAATGTATATGTAGATATATGGTGTTAATGAAATAGAAATTCGGAATCTTTAATGAATAATGTTGTTTGTATATGTTTACGATTGGTTTAATAAATTGATTTGGAACTATACATATGAGCATCACTCTCTAATTACTTGTACTACCACTAATAATATAACTAATAATTATATTACGGTGACATAGTACGTATGCTTATTGCTGTAAAAGCCAATTATATATGTGCAACGAATTCAATAAACATTGTTTCATGTATAAACTGTGTTTGCATCAAAGTTCAAATAGAGTGCCACTTCAAATTATATACACCCAAGTCTGGGTAGAAGTGAGCTTATTTACTCTATAACTTTTCCAATATTAAAAAATGTTATGATCTTTACCGATTTTACCCCAAACCATAGAAATCCATATGCATATACATACAATCTGACAAATATTCATGAAATTAAAATCGCTAATCAAAACATATTTAATTTTAATTTTTATTAATATTCCGTTAGATTGGTCTACGATATAGCTGATTTTTTTCTTACAGCCCATAAAAGTATTCAAAAACTTTTCCAACTAGAATGTTATTCATCACTTTTCTAATATACAGATCCGGAGTGATAGACAGATCGATCCCGAAAGGTTTTTATATTGATTTCACTGACTGAAGGAATTTTTTAAAGTTCTATACTTCATCTTATACGAATTTTTAGACTATTTATTTAATTTAATCTGATTTTTTTGCACCTTTTCAAACAGCTAAGCAAAGTAAACGCAGTACTCAGATACATACAAGTAGAAAGCAATGTATGCACATAAAGTTATTAGACTCAGTCTTCAAAAGAAGATATTGGAAACTTTCAATACTAATAGTTTTATTTTTGAAAACAATATGGCCGAAAAGAAGAAATCACTCGTAAAAGTTTAGACTGGAAATTTCAACCATAAAATTTCCTGATTTAAACCATTGTGTTTCGAACTTTAAGTGTTGTAGTTTCTCATTGTTTTGGTCTAGGTTTAGCCAGACCAAGTCCATATGCACCTTCAGAAAGTCAACGGTCGTTAAAGGGTTCTTATAAATATCCTCACAGGTCAACCCTAGACAAGCAAGAAGATTACTACAGGAAGCTTACTAAATAGCACATTTGTGACAAATTGGAAATACCTTACGATCCTGAACAAAAGAAAGTGATCTCAAATGGCCATTAGCCAGCTTGCACAATGTAGACTGAGAACCTCTATCACTCATAAATTTGAGAGATGGATCGGAGAGTAATTTTTGCCTAAATAAACTCTTAAAGTTAAGCAATACATTTAGTTTGTTTAACATAAATAAAAATGTGTCTCTTAATAATTCACAATGGTTCTTCAGAGCAAATAAGTCAAACGCAGTAGTTAACATCTTATCCAAACTTTAAATAAACAATCAAGGGAGGTACATCTTTGATAGTCATGAATGTAATTTCTCTAGTGCGCTTTTAATTTTCTAATTTGTTAAACCATGTGCACCTTTTAAATCAAAAAGTAAATTATCAACTGCAAGTTTAAATTACCTTAGATTATTTAAAACTGCAGTTAGCATGCGATATCTAACTCCTATATAATATAATGTCTACCTCATTTTACTTAAAATTTTCAGTATGATAAAATTGGAATTCAAAGAACTTGTTAAAATTAATATATAGTCAGTAAATAATTTATCATTTGTACAAAATATTGTAAGGTATACACAAGATTCGATTCACAAGAATCGAACTTTTGAGTGAATTAAAGAAGCTGCTTCAGATATGCTAATTTTGGCATACGCGCTTAGTATAAATACCACGCAGCGTCATTAATGAAAAAGGGAGTTGTTGTTAAGGTTGAAAAGGTGTTATCCTGCGCTAGTGCTTTACGGGCCAGAAGTTTACGTGGCAGTACTGCTGGTTTGACTTACTGTTCGTGAGTATAAAATTATATTGTTCTTGAAAGCTGTATTTACATTCCGTACAAGTAGTACGCATGCTTATTGCTGTAAAAGCCAATTATATGTGCAGCGAATTCAATAAACATTATTTCATGTATAAACTGTGTTTGTATATAATTCAAATAGAGTGCCACTTCAAATTATATACACCCAAGTCTGGGTAGAAGTGAGTATAGAGTTTCTATGCTCACTTCTACCCAGACTTGGGTGTATATAATTTGAAGTGGCACTCTATTTGAATTATATACAAACACAGTTTATACATGAAATAATGTTTATTGAATTCGCTGCACATATAATTGGCTTTTACAGCAATAAGCATGCGTACTACTTGTACGGAATGTAAATACAGCTTTCAAGAACAATATAATTTTATACTCACGAACAGTAAGTCAAACCAGCAGTACTGCCACGTAAACTTCTGGCCCGTAAAGCACTAGCGCAGGATAACACCTTTTCAACCTTAACAACAACTCCCTTTTTCATTAATGACGCTGCGTGGTATTTATACTAAGCGCGTATGCCAAAATTAGCATATCTGAAGCAGCTTCTTTAATTCACTCAAAAGTTCGATTCTTGTGAATCGAATCTTGTCTATACCTTACAATATGCTAATTTAGACTATATAATTTTCCTTACAAATGAAATGGATTTTAAATTGATTTAAATGGACATTGCTTTACACGATATATACATCAACTGCGTTAATGCATACATTAAATTTCACGATGTTTATATTCAGATTAAAGTTTTATCTCTTTCTTATATTTGCTTAAAGTTTATATTTGAATCAAACCATACTAAATGTAAAAGTAATAATTTAATAGTTAAACTACAGAAAATCCCTCAACAGTAACTAATAATATTTCTTTAAATATTTCTTAAAACTTGAATCATTACAATGTAAATTTTTAATGTTGAAATTTCTATTTCTCCAATAAATTTTTGGGATTTTTCAATGTGATTTTTTTCTCTTCTTTCTATTTTGCACTTTTCGTGGATGAAAACAGAATTTGAAACTTGTGGACGAAAACAGAAAGAAAATATAAAAAAGACCTTATTATGATCATGAAAGGGGAAACGATCTTTACAACGATCAACAAAGATTATAGGGAACAAATTATATTTATCCTTGCATAATGTTTCCTACACATTAACAGAGACAAGTAATCAATAGACATGTCATTTGTTTACACAGGTAAACTGTACATAAAAGTTATTTTACCCCAGACTTCCTGCTTACAATATTAAAATATCGCAGCATTTTCAGATAGGAAAAGGTACAATCGATTTCTTAGGAAAATGGGGAAATAATTGGTATCATTAAGAAGAACCTCGAAGACAAAGCGAGGGTGCTTTTATTTTTCTCTCCTTGCACATCCAGGTCTTATCTAGACTAACCATTTCTTGGAATGTTTTGGACAAGATGGAAGCAATTAAACTTTATTACAAATGGAATTTTCTTCACCATTATTTCTGGATACGAAATATTTCTTCAGAACGAGAACAAATAAGCTTCGTTTAAAAGTTTATTGTAATAGGCACACAGCCGTAGATAAGAAAATTTCTAAAATCGGAACAATTGGGAGAAAAGGGAGTACAATTTCTCGCTATTCTCCGATGTAAAAAGTTTATTATGTCTAAGTTGTGTTTTCTTCCTGAGAACGTCAAAATTATCTTAATTTATGTTCATAAAACTTTTTAAAGGCCTTTTTTATAAGTGTATGCCCTTATTCATAAATATAAAGATAAAAATGAAGAATCAGATGCATTAAAAATTAAATTTGTGATTCTTTTTTTAAAAATAAACTCGGGGTTTTGGATGGAAGTTAATGTTTCAAACGATACAAATAACCGAAAATACAAAACATTCTATAAGTACGTGACCCCAAAAACATTCCACAATTTTGAATTTTTATTTTTGACTAAAAAAGGAAACAAATTAAGGTAATTCAAAAACACCCCTCTTTCATAACACGGTTTCGTTATATAAACGCCTGATTTACGGAACTAATATAGGTTATCAAACCCTCTGACTGTTTAATAAGGGTAGTCACAAATATTTATTCCCTGAAGTTGTAAATTCATATATTTGAATGTGTTTCGCTCAGTATCTATGAAAAAAATATTCTGTAAACGTTTAAATTCAAAATACAGATGAATAACAATGAAATTCATTAGTATATGGCAGGTTCATATGAAATATATTTCATTGCTTTGAATACTTTCAAAATAGGAAAATTAGATGTCACGATATGCATCACTGAGCTTATCATCATTCAAGAGTGATGCAAGCTTTACAAATTACATTATATAGCAACATTTAAGAAAGAAACTATATTCTACTTAAATTTGTCATGGACATTTAAGTTTTTAGATGTCTAGAACAGCCTAAAATAAGGAACAAACCAACGTAGAAATTATACACTATTTTTGTGGTATGGGAACATACCAATAAAACTTAGTATTGTAACTTAGTTTAATACTATATAGGAAATAAAAGTTTTCGATATGCTTCATTTTTGTCTCAAGATTTTTTTATATGTTTAGATTCAAAATACAGATGAATAACAATGAAATTCATTAGTATATGGCAGGTTCATATGAAACATATTTCGTTATTTTGAATACTTTCAAAGTAGGAAAATTAGATGTCGTAATATCCATCACTGACTATATGCATACACTTTTTGACACCTATGCAAACAGAGAAATGAAGTTTTCTAGTTGAAAAATTTAAGTTGATCCCTGACAATTTCTAATATTGTAACTTAGAGGTCAAAAACACATAATAGCTGAGAACAGTTAAAAATTTTGACAATAATTCACGAAAAGACTTCTGATTTAGTAGCTGTATAACTCAAATTTTAAATTCTCCTTATTATCAATTAATATGGTATTATAAACTATCATTCCAAATTTATGAATGAAGTAACGAATAAAAATCAGGAACCATGTACTAAACCGACACACAAATTAATGAACTAGACAAATTTAATGAAAAAGGAACCATGTCTGACAAAATAAATAATGTAAGTGTGCCTTTATTCTAGCTGTGCTATTGGAATTTCAATGTTTTTATGAGAGGAATATATATATGTATTTGTATTTGTGTTATAAAAAATTAAATTCTGATAAAATACAACCTAAAATCACTTCATTTTGATTATCGAGATGGGGTATAAAAATAAATAATACAAAATTTAATATTCTGCATACAATGATGTGGAAATAACCATCTCTAGTGAACCTAATTGCCAGAGAACTGGCTTTTATTCATTACGGGCACCTCTCCCTGTGACAGCTGATGAGGAAAATCGAAACTATTTCAAAACCAGAATTCTCTAACTACTACTGGTGTCAAACAATTCTCAATAAGTCAAGTCTGTTATGGAACGGACCAAGCGTACTCTGCAATGATTTTCGTTTCTTGGCAGAAGACATCATAATGCGGGTAGCACCTTTGTCAAAGACTGTTTCGTATGATGGGAATTTTTTACTAGTTCTCTTTCCTCTTATGGTATATTTTATTTATTTTTGAGGCTGAAAAAAAAGCTGGCACAAAATATGCTAGTCTGAGATGCCCTGATTACTGAAACTTCAATTTACTGTTCAAAGTTCATTCTTTAGACAATAAATGGTTAAACTGGAAATCTGAACGTAAATATCAAAGAAAAATAGAACCCTAAATTAAAGATTTGTTACCTTTATTAATTCTTACATAGAATATTTTTGAAAAAAAATTTTACTTTAAAGACTGATATTTTTTAATAAGACACTAAATGCAACGACTGTTGTATAATTTACTGTTTGGGAGATCGTAAAGGAATGAGCAGCACATCCAGGGAAGTGTAATATTAGTAAAAAATAGTTTACGAATGCCTGATTACACATCTTAAAATTCGAAGCTTATTGCTTTTAGCATGATGCGGTTTTTAGGTTGAAATGTCAAATTCAGTATTAAATATTAAGTATGATCCGTCTTCTGTTTTAAAATGAAATCGCAAAGTATACATATTTATTTTATCCTTTTCTTTAAGAGGATGGTTTCTAACAACTTTATTTGCTTACGTAGAGTTTCTTTTGACTGATATAAATTGCAGTTTTTTATCCTGTATTTAATCCTTTTGGTAATCCTGCAGTTTCACTGTTATGTTTAAAAATCTGTCATAATAAGCTCCATAAATTTTAAATGAAAACGAACTATCCTAAAATACATGAAGAATTTGGATTCAGACTAAAAACTTATAAAATCTTGTCTGTTACGTGAGATTGACTAAAAGTCCACAATCAACTATTGTTCATATCTAAATATAGAAAACAGTATTTATTATATACGATTTTATTTCTATAAAATGCTATTTACACACGGTACTTCTTAAAAAATCTTCTAACTTCACTCTTTGAGTAAAACAATGCAAATGGACAACAACGATCTCAACTTGAAAGACTAACAGTGTAACGAATTTTAAATCATAATTTAATATTTTATATAATGCAAAATTTCTAAGAATTAATGCTTTTCAGAAAATATTAACTATAATACCGGCTCTGAATAAATGAACAATAAATTATGCCAAGGTTGTAAAGTACAAAGTTCATCGGATATACAACAAAAAAATGCATTATTAGAATGCGAAAGGAAAATTGATTAATGGTCTGAAGCAATTTATATTCCAATATCCATAAATACTGATTAATTGCTTTTGCAATAAAACTTGAAGGTTCTTTTAATTAATCATTTGTATCCGTCTGTCACGTGACTTTCACTTCTTTCTGACATTATGTGTACCGAAATTCCGCATTTATGCAATAATTTTGACTCCAATCAAACTCTAAGAAATAATAAATCAGGGTTAATTTATTAAAAAAGTATACTCTTTTTAAACTATTATTAAATATTATTGATACTTCTTGGCATTCTAAACGTAAGGAGAAAATTTCAGAAGCAACAAATTTACAGTTTGTAAGTGTCAAGAGTGTCAAGTGAAACATAATAAAGACCGACGTATTTGTTCCTCTTTTAAGATAAAAAATATATGTTTCTACACTATGTAGTAAAACATAATCTGAAATTTTAAACAATATTGCTAGATACGTTGCATGTAATTTTAATAACGTGCATTATATTACATTATATGTGATATCATAACATATTTTTCACTACAGCATATCATATATTATTAAGATATATCTTATTATTATTTGCTTTGATATTATTAAAGTAATTAGTTTCAATTAAAAAAACTTTACGAATTTAATATAGCTCTGCTTTTGTATGAACTTGTTTAATTATTTTTAGAAAATGAGTAAGCAATTTTTCTTATAAAAATTTAAACAAATTTAACAAAGAGAGAGAGATGTATTTAATTATGAAAATCCGAGAGACTTTGGTAGCCTTCAATCTTTTAGTATTTAAATAAGTGGAATAGTCTGCTAAATTTAAAATCAATAATGTCCATTCTTCAGTTGTGAAAGGCAAGTCATAAAATGCCGAATAATGTCGCCGTTTTCGTTCTTTTTACCTAAATAAACTCATACTGTATGTCGCTGGGTATATGGCGGCGACATTGTATGGAGTTAAAGAATGAAATAGAAGGACCAGAATAACGAAGGAATATTGTAAAGATGGCAGGAAAGATTAAAGAAAGATAAAGAAGAATAAGACTGGAGACCGCAAAAAGAAAAGAAAATGATGAGAAAAGGAAGTGGCAACGGAAAAGTAGCCGAATTGAAAGGACTTAGTTAGCTTGAAGCAACTGGTAAGTAAACTGCACGGCCAAAAAAAAGGGGATGCAGATGTGAATAAATAGTGATGAAGCTCGTGATGAATAAAAGAGAGGGAACGGTGAATGGAGGAGTGTGTTAGCTATGGGAATCGAAACAAGAAACAGATGGAGATCCAAGAAGTCGGGGGTAACTATGAGAAGAGAAGAGATAATGAGGAAAAGCTACACACCCTCAGCGAAGGCGGTGATGGAAGTTTCGAGAAGGAGGAAGGGAACCAATAAATTAAGACAGAAAAGTATATGGACAATGAAAAGAGAAAGAAGGAGGTACCAATGAGGAAGGATGGAAGATATTAGAGAAGCAAGAAAAGATTAACAGACAGATTTGTTTTAGAGATGTAGAACTGAGATGACCGCCCCATACAACGAAGCTGAAAGAGTAGACTTGATTTGAGCGAGATAAACGGAGAACGGCTTGCAGCGACAATAGAAAAAGCAACGGCCCGAGCAGATAACCAGTCGTAGAATTGAGATGATTACTATTTGAAGACGAATAAGAGAGACCAATTGATTCGAGAAAAGAGTCGAAGCGGTGTCGTACAGTGCGATAAACAATAAGAACCACAAGCAATTAACTCCCGGGAGATCAGAGATAATAGCACGGAGGCAAAGTTGATAATAAGGGGAAGAAAACTGCACAAGACATGATGGCAGCCTGAAATGAGCTACCCGCGTCAAGGACACATCGTCGACATTCAAAGAATCAGCTACGGATGCAGAAAGAGGAGGTCTATTGAGAGTGAATTACGCCGTATCAAGGGACCGATTGGTACCAGCGCTGAACAGCGGAAAGCAGCGAGACCACCCAGCCTACATCCCTGCCGCCAACAAAAAGACAGCATTACATCGCGAAACATACCTCAACACAAAAGACCATCCCAAAATGATGACCACGTGGTCGAGTTGGTGTTCATGAAAATGTTCTAAAAATGCAATGCACCAGGTATGTGTGACGTTAGTTATTTGATCACTAAGTAGTGTTTGCCTCGATGCCTCTCATTAATATTTAATTACGTAATTAATATTTAATTACGTAATATTTAGTTACGTAATTAATGAAAATTGCTCAGTTGAATCACAGAAGTGTTTATTAAATATAATACCTCATGGGTAAATAATTGATGATTAATAAGTAAGCAATATCTGATTGAGGGATATGAAATTGAATGTATATTTTAAAGTGTAATGACTAAGAAAGGTTACTGAATATAGTAAATGTGATGAGTTACTGTTATGAACTATATACGTGTTTTGCTCCAATAAATCTATCTATTATTTTTCAATCTGAAGGCTCATATAGTATTTGTAACACTACGCAAGAGACGATATTTTTTGTTCAATCAAACCGGAAGCGCTTTGAAAAGTTTATCACAATTGGCCTCACACCAGAAATTAGCTACTGTGACCACTGCTATACAACCAGGACTTCACGAGGACCACAATACTATATAACGAATTTTCGTTATTAAAATCATTTAAGAGGACATAGTACCTTTCGAGTAAGAAATTCTTCATTATAACAGCCTTTCTTCGATTCATCATAAAATATCAAGTTTTTTTTTTTAGAATAACATTTTTACCAGTTATGTAATAAGGATGTTACTTTCAAAAAAATATTTTGTTTTATTATTTCAAGTAACATATATTTTTAAAAAACATTAAATATATAGACAAAATTTTAAATAGGAAATTTACTTACCTTTTGTTACCCGCAAGATAACTTTTGAAATATATATGTTAGAATGAAAATTTTTATATCAAATTAAAGCTAAATAACTTGTTTATTCTTCAAACCTAAAAGTTTAAAGGTTTCTAAGATTTGAATATTTTTTAAAATTAAAAAACTTATAAGAAATGGAAATTAAAAAAAAAATTTGTGTTTATCATGCTACAAAATAAAATATATTACACCCATGAACAAACCTGTGGTTCACAGAATAAAGATACATAAGTAGAACATACATATAAAATTTTAAAACTCTATAGCCAAAACTTTTTTTTTAATCTTCCGGGTAAGTATGAAAATTTCAAACTGAGAAAATGTAGTTTAAAGATAGAATTTCTATTTATAAAAATATAACATATTGTGCAGAGCTTAAAATGCTCCTGCTTCATAAGTAGGACCTTCTAATTGTAAATAATGCTCATGGATTCCCTTTCTTCTGATTCTGTTGGCCCTACGAGCCTCTAATGTTGAAGCCCTCGACTTTATTTCTGATCCCTTAACACGAGCATAATCTGCCTGAAAAGCAGAAGTAATAGAAAAATGCCCTAACTTATAGCCAAGGCATTTCATGATGTTTAGGAGACCTGCCATTCCATCATTAAACATTACTACTGCCTCATTTACAGCTATATCCACAACAATTTTTGAAGATCCTGATGTTTTTGGACAGTATTTCCAAACTGTAGAGTTGAACGACTCATTTGCATTTTGGGTCTTACCACCCAAACATTTTTTTAATAATTTAGGTGCAGAGAGTTCTGCAAATATATGTTTGATTTCATCCATTACAGGAACTGGCACAATATTCTTATGTTTGTACGGAGCACTTTTTGTAAATTCTGCTTTATTATAATCACACCATGTTGTAGCACCGACTGGGCAGAAGTAATGCATAGGATTATCATCTGTTGACCTGTAATGACAATAAATAGCCCATATGGATTTACGCATATCCTCGATAGAACTTTTATTTTCTCGGATAGCGTTTCCATAATAAGTTGTAAATTTGTCAATTACTTTATCCGTCAAACGGTTCTTCCCACTTATACTTTTACCATCAGCCAGCTTTTTGCCACGATTCATTAGCTTCAGTTTACGCAGTCTAGCACCCATACGCTTTTGTATATGGCCTACACATTCAACTTTCTCTATAGTATATGGGGCAGTACTTTGAAGTTCAGGATATGTTTTTGTGTCTCCGTCACCAATATATTTTACATATTTAGCATTTCTGTCAGACACTGATCTTTGAAAAATGCGTTTCATTACCTCAACTTCCATTTTACTGGAAGAACCTGAATGATTTTTTACACAGTGGGGCTGATGTTTTAATTTCCATTCATCATATGCTTTTCCACATTTTGAACCTTTCCACTGCTCGCAACCCTTGCAATATGATGACAAAACTTCAACATCAAGCACCTTTCCTGTCAAATCACCAATAACACTGCAGACACCTATTCGAGAAGTATGACCACGAGTCTTCCATGTCACGTCACCACTAATGCATATTTCATTATTTTCAGTAGCTCAAATTTCTTGTTTTAATCCATTTTTCATTGAATTATCACATACTTCAGCACTGGCCACTTTTATTTTTTTTAAAATTCTGTCATATGACTTTTGAGAAACAGGTGGAGGCAAATCCATAGCAGTGCAAAAATTTTTAATACCACATAAGCCCAACCCTACTGTACGCATAGAATACATTATCCTACTGCTAATCTCATAATCATGATTACTTGATTCAATAAATGGAGAACTTTTGAAACTATAAGATGTACTACACGACTTACATTCAACATAAAACTCAGACGCCAGTCCATACACAACTCTTTCTTTCATGACTGCTTGCGATATACAGTAGCAGCATATTAGAAATTTTGATAGTTCAGACATTAATATAGATATATTTATAATCCTATATCCATTACACTGATCGGAAGTATTTACATCATCGTCCACACGGCTTTGTAAACATAGTTTTATTGCTGATGCAGATTCACAAGAAACATTTAGGTCCGATGCTTCATTTTTAGAAAACTGATTCCCATGAAATCGCCTTTTCTTTCGGCGATAATCAGTACATTTACGAGCAGCTTTGCTAGACATTTCACAAGAATATATCAAAAAAGTATTATTGATAATTAAAAATGCCAGATCATTAAAAACACACTGTAACAGAGAACTCAAACTGCTGAACAGAGAACTCAAAAACAGCAAGCTAATAGCGAGAAATGCGTACATAAACAAAACGTGGTTTGATTTAGAGTTGTGTTGAGTTGAAAATTTCTTTCTGCTGGTTGAAAAAGAAAAACATGGAGCTCAGCAGAGTGACTGGATATCAAATAATTTCAGTGGTGCTTTCCACTCTCAAAGTGAAACTAACATAAACATGGTTTGTTTACATTTGATTTAAAGGGCCAGCCATTGTTGACATTTCTATTATTTATAGCTGTAGGCGTAATTTTTGCCCGATTTTGTTCCGGTTTGTTTTAAAACGTACTAAACATTCTACACTATTTTTTAAAAATATTTTTGAAAAATCGATTTTTTGGAAGTTCAAAGGTACTATGTCCCGTTAAATACTTAATTCCCTAAAACTTAGCTTTGAATATTTTAATGATAAACCGATGCAGCTCCTTTAATCGGTGCAACAGTTTAACATGCTGATATTTAAAATATGGTATAATTTTCCCTTTCGGTACCGATATATAACGTTGCATTATGTTTATTTTATTTACAATACGGAAGAAGAAATTGAAACTTTTTCAAATTTTGAAATTTCGAATATGAAAACTTCACAGAATGTTTAAAATTACTTCTCATTTCTAAATTTAAATATTTTTTCATAATGGTAAATTGAAAAAGAAAATTGAAAAATGTTCTCACTACTTTTAATTACCAAATCTGTGGCATTTGGGCAGATGTTGTTACGTCATCATTTCATATTTTCGGCAAATTAAAAAATAACTTTTGTTGTGAAATATAAAACCGCTCACATAAGTTTTTCAATCCAGCTATTCTTTAGTTAATACTCATATTCATCCTCAAGCATATGGCTGGTCTTCAGTGAAATTTTCAATTAGGGGCCAAGTGTTACCTCCTTTATACATAACAGCATTTGCCAATACGAATAATTTAGTATTATTTCATAATTTTACTATCAGCTTTTGACAGATTAAAAACCAATTTTAAGTGTGACAATTTAACTTAAAAGAGAAAATTGCAACTTTCGGACATATCAACATCTGCCATAACGCCAGAGAAATTGATTTTGAAAATAAGAGCTAAAATTTATATATTTTCAACATTTAATTCTTGTTAAAAAATACCAGTACAAAAATTACCTTCACAGAAAGACACGTAGAAGGAATTTTCAATATAAATTGCAGCGTCACCCCAATCATAACTATAATTCAGCAACCCCCAATCCCATTGTTATGAAATTTTGTTAATTCTTCTTCTCAATATTACAGAGAAACCGTAAAGTATAAATTTCGCTGTGGAGAAAGCTATCTTTTAAGGTTTGAATTGCAAGATTAATGAAAGAAAATTTTTGGTTTAGCGTAATATAGATTATGGATTTAATCTATAAATTTCGGTCGGTAAATAAAAAGAAATTTAATTATCAGGGGTTAAAATCTTTCACATATCTATAACAAACTCTTACATTAAAAAGATATAAATAATTGACGAAAAATTAGATTTGTTATCTTAGTATATATATTTTTTATGTTGAAAGATTCATTAATAACTCGGCGACCCATAATGCTCGGCATCTATTAATCGTAGGATATAAAGAATTCTAACCAATTTTACTTTTGCTCCTGCAGAAAGGGTTGATAATCACTAATGATTCGATTCAATTATTGTTATAATTTAGAGACTGGAATTTAATATAAGTAAACCTTCTGCGAGTTGAACAAGCAGAGATTGATTTGCAAAAATGTTATTAAGAAAATCATCTTATCTTTATTCAAGTATACTCTTTCCTTATTACACTAACAGACACACAGTACAATAATTTGCGACACTCTTTTGAAAATAAAATGTTTTTGCTTAAGTAAAGATTCCTCTTTAGCTGGAATTGTCTACGCTTCAAAAATATGTTTACAATGACATCTGGTGGGAAACAATATTTTTTTCAGTTATAATGCATGAAATATAACTGAAAATGCTTATCTGAAGATAATTCTTTGACGTATTTTAACGAAACATATTTTTCCTATATCAATTCATATCATCTATCAATTTTTTACAAAATACCATGTGCTGATTTCGCTGTATTGTTTCAGACACAAAACAGCTCAGAGTTGAGATTTTTAATTAAGACGCCCGTAAATTATAGAATCACCCAGAAAAAAGAATCGCAATTTATTTGAGTAATGAACCGAATTGAAGATTTATTTCAGGTAAACTATATTTAATGCTTCTATCTTTTCTTGTTATTGATAATTCAGAAATTGGATATCTTCTGGATGTTATTGGCAATTCTAAAATCGGAAATTTTTCACTTCCAGAAAATATATTTTCTAAGAAATTATCGCTTAATGTGCTATAATACAGAAATAATTCGAAAAGTCCTATCTTTTACCACGTTAAAAGCCACATTTATGATCTAGCATATATTCAGTAGATTTTCTCTATCTAATTCACGTTTAAGCTATGTAACTGCTTTCAAAATTTTTAATCATTAAAAATACTATCTATATTCTTGTAAAACGTATTCTTGTATATATTCAGAGTAATCAGATGTATTGAATGTTTCCACATTTACAAATGCAAAATTGAATTCTTTCGTTTGAATAACATTGTTTTAAGCTATAATTAATTTTAAATAAATTGTTCTTATATCTTAACGAATATACGCAGCTATTTTAAAACCGAGGTGTTAGGGAGAATTAATTTTAACGTTATTAATGAGAAGAAAGTTAATTTATTTTTTCACACTTTAAACTGAAATAATTTATTAGCTGTCAAAAACATACGCCTTCGAATAAATCAATATATTATGCATTCGACAAACTGCTCAAATAAATTTCCAATAAAACCTAAAATGTCAGATGAGTTTGAGATGGAAAGAGTGATAAATGAACGCAGTCGAGTCCTTATTTAGTAATTATTAATGAAATAAAAGTAGTAATTGCCAGTGAGTCTTACCTCTCTAAGGCGATACTTTTGGTGTATAAGAAGTAGAAGTTTAAAACATTTGTCTCAATTTCGCCAGTAATTAATGCTTTGACATTGAATAAGAAATTTTTTGAAAATATTTAGAAAGTTTTTGTTCCTGAAAGGAATTATTGCCAGTGTTATATTCTGGAATGAATACCGGAATGAATTACGTGCTGAAGTTATTTAATTTACATTTAATTATATCGGAATTAAATTTATTATGACTGATAATATTTAAGAATTTTCATTTTCAATAACACTTAAACTTCTAAGAAAAAGTTTCTCGTTAAAACCCTTTGAGGGGCGCAATTTTATTATTGTAATTTTTAAAAAAATAGGTAAGAATGAGGTATAATGGTCCTACAGATAAAAGAAATGTGATTAAAAAAAATTTAGCAGCCCCCCTTAGGTAGAGGGAGCCATCCTCACAGTACGAACGGCGCCCTTGTAGGGCATTTGAGTTCGACCTGATTTAGACACCTTCGATCGCGGACAAATCGTAGGTGCGCGACGCATGGGCCATTCAATTTCCAAAATCGTCAGACAACTAGGAGTTTCAAGTTTGACAGTGTCAAGAGTATACCAAGAATACATGGATGGTGGAAAAAAACTAGCGATCGGGCAAACTGCAAAGGACAATTAGCCTTGACAGTGCGTGGGTGAGAGACGGCTCAGGCGTATTGTACGTAGCCAGCGAAGCCAAACATTAGCTCAAATTACCACCCAGTTTAATGACGGTGCCAGTCGTACAGTCAGTAAACGGACTGTACAACGCTCGAGTCACCGTATGGGTATCGGGAGCCGTCGACCTACGAGAGTACCATTGCTCTATACTCGCCATCTGGCTGCACGTCTTGCCTGGGCAAGAGAGCACAGAGACAGGAGTGTAGAGGACTGGAAACGAGTAGCAGGTAGTGATGAGTTTTGATTCTGACTACTTAACGCCCACGGGAGGCTGAGAATATGGCGTCAGGATGATGAAGCCATGGATCCTGTATGTCTGGTTGGAACTGTACAAGGGCATGGTGGCTCAATCATGGTCTGGGGTGTTTTTTCGTGGCACAGTTTGGGATCTTTGGTGCGTGTACCAACCTCCCTCAATGCAATTCGGTACGTAGAGTTGCTGGGTGATCACCTCCATCCGTTTATGCTGTTCTGTTATCCGAAAGGTAATGGAGTTTTCCAGCAAGACAACTGGACCTCTCACAAGTCCCGGTTGGCTACTGGCTGGTTGGATGAGCATAACTCTGACTTCTGTGTCATGAATTAAATCATATTGAGCTTAAACTTAACAGACTTAAATCATATTGAGCATCTTTGGGATGTTTTGGAACAAGGCGTGAAAGGCCATCACACAGCACCAAAGAACCTTACTGAATTATGGACAGCTTTAGCCAATATTTGGCAAGCCATTCCCGTGGAACGTTTCCAGAAACTTGTTGAATCTATGCCTCGTCGTGTGGCGGCCGTTATCAAGGCCAGAGGATGCCCAACTCGTTACTAGGTAGGTATCACTAATTCAGTGGTACAACAGTGTATATGTTTACAAAAGTATAACACGAAATCAAACTAATAAACAATGGCAAACTTACTATGGCGCTACGCTGCTCAATCGCAAGATGCTATATTTTAAATAAAAACATAACTAAACCAGACAACACCAGCACAATTCAAGAACCTGAAAGATGAAGAATATAAATGACCGGGGGGAGTTGTGACTCCCAACACTCCGGTTAAACATGCTTTTCGCCTAGGCAACACTCCCAGAATTCATTCTTCATCTTCAACCTGACATAAAGTCAAAACAAAGCAAGGAGCGATGAAATTAAAAAAAGGATCTGGAACTACCGTACATTAAAAACCTGGGTTAAATTATATCATCAGTGCAAAACTATTTCAAAACAATTTGACAATTCTCTAAAAAATGGCAGCAACCTCATAGATCCACTACACCAACAAAAAAATGCATCATAAAATAATTTTAAAATATTTAGACTTATCACTAAATTATAGTTGCATCCACATATAACAACTTCACAAATAAGCACTACATAAGTATCAAAATATCTACATACAATACTCAAAACTGTATCAAATATATACATTTAGAACAAAAATTATACATAAAAAAGCAAAGACACATACCTAGTGCAACTCATCGTCACCAACTGCCAACCGCTACCTACAACCACATTACATTATAGACAGTAAACGACTGACAGGTGCGAAACGCAACTTGCCAACAAATTATTTAATTACGTCCATTACTGAAATATCAATTAAGACATTCTTTCCTATCGATTGAATGGAATTCACACATGGTCTTAAATAAAAATCCCAAAGGAAAACCCATTTCTAAAGCAATGTTTACAAATGATTTTATACCCGCTAGTATTTCCAATTTTTTACAGTTTAGACGTTTAATACGTATCATGTTGTTAATAATTAAGTTGCTCTTTACATTTCTATGAAAAACATGTATTCCATGGCATTACGCGTTGTGTAGTAAATGGATAATAGTTCCTTTTATCATACATTTTGTATGTCACTAGACTACCCTCTTCATCAACACTTAAGCTCAAATCAGAAATATAACTCGATCATCCGGTGTTTTATCTGATTCTAAAAGGCTAAGATTTTTTGGATAAAACCCCAGATCTATGACCTGTTCTTTGTACTTAGTGCAAATCAAAACATCATCCACATATCTGAAATATTTTAGCTCACTCAATAAGGCTGTACCCATTTCATAATGGTGGATGTAAATATCTGCCAATATTGAGGAATATCTTCCCCCCATTGGGATACCATGTATTTGGCGGAAGAAATGTGTACCGTCATATAAATGTTTTTAATGTACAATAGTTCCAGTTCCTTTTTTTAATTTCATCGCTCCTTGCTTTATTTTGACTTTATGTCAGGTTGCAGATGAAGAATGACTTCCGGGAGTGTTGTCTAGGCGAAAAACATGTTTAACTGGAGTGTTGGGGATCACAACTCCCCCCGGTTATTTATATTCTTCATCTTTCATGTTGTTGAATTGTGCTGTTGTTGTCTGGTTTAGTTATGTTTTTATTTAATATATATATATATATATATATATATATATATATATATATATATATATATATATATATATATATATATATATATATATATATATATATATATATATATATATATATATATATGTGTGTGTGTGTGTGTGTGTGTATCTGTGGCTTGGTACAAGAAGTGCCTAAATCAATTTTCTCCAAGATGACCCCAGTCTGAACAATGGTTAAAACACTTTTAAAGCATCGGACAGATTTAGGTACTTCTTACATTGAAAATAATATTTTTTTAAACAGACATAAGCAAACAAATTCATCCTGGAGAAAACTGACTTAGGAACTTCTTGTACCAAGCCACATGTATATACACTGCTGGCCACCCAAATTGCAACACCAAGAAAGACAAGAGATATCACAACAAAATTTATTTTGTAGATAACATGTTGACCAAGTATCAAATGATTAAATTTATAGACTTCTGTGAAGTGTGGTTCCTGCCAAAATCAGTAGCCAGAGTAGCCGCCATTGTTGGAGATCACCGCTGCCACACGCCTCCGCATTGATTCAAAGAGACTTTGGATGAGTTCTTGAGGTACAGCAGACCAAGCAGCTTCCACACGTTGCGAAAGTTGATCTGCTGTGGCAGCTGGGGATGGAATCTGGGTCAATCGTAGAGCAACCATGGACCACATGTTTTCTATCGGCGAAAAATCCGGAGAGCGAGGCGGCCAGGGAAGCAATTCAATCTGGCGATTGACGAAGAACCGTTGGACAATGCGTGCCACATGTGGTCGCGCATTATCCTGTTGAAATATGGCTGTGGGCAAGACCTGAATGTAAGGAAGGACAACTGGCTCCACCACCTCGGAGATGTAGCGCTGGCTGTTTAAAGTACCGGCAATGCGTACTAGAGGTGTGCAAGAATGATATACAATACCGCCCCATACCATAATACCCGGTGCAGGACCAGTGTGGCGGTGCATAACGCAGATGTTCAACATCCTCTTTTCACGGTGTCTCCACACAAAAATGCGACCATCGTGGTGTTGCAGACAGAAGCGTGACTCGTCAGTAAAGACAATTTCATTCCATTCTGCCGTCCACATCCTTCTGTCATCGCACCATTGGCGGCGGAGACGTCTGTGGTTCTGCGTCAAGGGTAGACAAAGCAATGGACGTCTTGCGGACAGACCACTCTGCTGTAAACGGCGTCGAATGGTACGCGCAGACACTGGATGATGCGTTACAGACTGCATGTGCTGTTCTATGGTTCGTGGTGTGACTGAGCGATCCGTCACTGCCATGCGCACAATTTGCCTGTCATCACGTGAAGTGGTGCGCTGAGGTGGATGCGATCGAACACGCCGGTCCGTCGTACCCTCCTGTATCCAACGATCACATATCCGCATTACAGTTGTTTGGTTTCGTCCAACACGACTACCGGTTTCCCTGAAAGATAATCCACAATCTCGGTAGGCCACTATCCTTCCTCTGTTGAAGTCGGATACTTGATCAAAAGATGGTCGCTGTTTTCGACGAAGCATAATTGATCGTTTTTTTTGAAAAAACCACAAGAAAAACACAATTGCCGAACTTGAAATCGTCGAAATCTCCAAGCCTTAAATAGAGCTTTGAAGTGGCGCCACAGGCACGCGTGATGTGCGTCTGCGCTGAAATTCTAATAATTTGCATATCTCACCTCCGCTAATGCATGTTGTAAATTTCATGTTATTTGCATGTTTCCTTCAGAGTGTTGCATTTACAGTGGCCAGCAGTGTATGTGTGTGTGTGTGTGTGTGAAAACTGGTGGACATGGTCTGATTTGTCATACTCATTTTATTAACACTCTAACGGTATGGTGGGGATCGGATCCGACCCACGGGTGTGTTTCCCCCTCCCGTACTCTCCCCTCTCATTGCAAGAGATCGAGTTGACAAGGAACTCTACAAGGCAGTCTTGCAACAGGTGTTGGATCGTTTGCGGTTATAAGTTTGCAGTAAATAGGAGTGTCTTTGTTGAAAAACTTTATTAATGATCACTAGCATTTTTTTTTAGATTTTAATTTTTTAATTTCGATTTTGAAGGCAAAAAATGTCAGTATATATTATTTTTTTACATTTTTGTGACCGAAATTTGGTTCAGTAACTTCTAAAACTAGGTACAAGACTAAATTACATATTTAATCTATTATATACAACATCCTATCTAAATGCCAGAGAGATTATTTGTTTAGAAAAATTAATTTTTTTTTTTAACAAAAAGGTTTTTATTTCATGTAAAATATTATCTATAAATGCTATTATGCAACAAAAATGCTTTTTGTGTACTTATTTCTACCAAAAACCTCATCAAAAAAGACACGGGGTCGGATCCGACCCGACCGTACCTTCTATTTCGTCTGAAACCACTGTACCGTTAAAGGGTTAATGATGTTTAAACTTTAAAAAGAACCATTTGAAATAATACACACTCACCTACTTCACATGCACATAACCATCTACGATCATAACAACACTGACAGGGTGTTTTTTAAACCGTATTTTCGAACAAAATACCTACAATTTGATGCTTCTAGAAATATTGGAAAACTATTTTTCAACTTTCAAGTATACTTACTATCTTAACCGAATTAAATCATATGAACAATGTGTTTCATTTACCAAAAGTTCTTTATTCATTGACATGTTTCATATTTTTATCGCAATATTTTCAAACAGTTTCTGATTAAATCAGCAACAGTATTTAACAGCCATTAAAAACTTGATATTTTATATTGTTGGAAAAATTGTTAAATTCGAGAGATGCCTATGAGTGAAAAAAAATTACGTATAGATTAATAATGCTGTTTTCAAATTTGAGTAAATTTTACATGGTAACAAACAGAGAAAGGAAATTAAAATCGTATTGACGCCTGATTAAAAACCAATTGATACCGTGTTATGCTAATTTCAAAGTGTCGTTTTGCTTCATGCATAATCATGAATCGTTTCTAAATACTTATGTTACAAGCTTTTTGCGTGTCATCGCATTAAAATACGTAATTAAAAGGGGTTTAAAAGGAGTTTAATTTACAAATGTTATTAGTGGCCATTCTTAGAAGTAATTTACAGGAAACATAGAAATACTTAAATGAATCTTCTGTCTTCTGTTGCAGCATGCCATGATTCAATACTGAATTAATTATCCTTTGAATTATATTTGTTAGAATAGTTAGAATATCATTCTGTTAAACTTATAAGTAATATACATGTAAAAACTGCAAGAATTAGCCATCATCCAAGTGGTCTAATGGATTTAGATCTCTTATACACATGATATGTACACTAGGGTGGAGAGAAATTTTTTTAAAATTATTTTCTTCTTTCCTGTATCATCAATCATTGATCCAGGGACCAAAATGCAAAAGTGCAAAATTTCAACCTGTTTTGAAAATTTCTTCTGGTAGCGTACTAGAATTGAAGTTTAGCAAAGTAGTGTAAAATGGTGACATTTAAAAGCGTGGTAATAAAACTCAATTATATATTTTTATTTGTTTTTATACATGTAAAAACTGAAAGAACTAAACATCTTCCAAGTGGCCTAAAGGATGTAGATATCTTTTATACATGGTATGTACACTAGGGTGGAGCGAAAATATTTTTATTATTTTCTTCTCTCCTGTATCAATAAAACTCAGTTATATATTTATAATAAAACTCAATTATATATTTTTATTTGTTTTTATCTGCTACGCAAATTAAGCATATTATATTAAAAAGCATTTAAGCAGTAAACTCCTTCTTAGTAATGTTTAAGTGTCATTTTCAGAAGTTTATTGGACTTTCTTTTTTGTGAAAATATTGTGATTTTGTCTCAAAAAGTGGTAAGTCTTGCCTAGATAGGTTCTTATATAACCGTCTCTTGCCTCTGAACCACAAACAGATAATGCAGCCTCAGTTACTAGCTTTACACACCGTTCTAGTGCCTGTGTGTGACAAGGGAACTTTACAAAATACAGCAAATTGTCTCCTGAAGAAATCATAGTATTTATTTCTATATCATTGTATTTCATCGTCATTGGTGGTTCGCTAACATTTTGTTTCACCTATTTATCAAATCGTTTCGTCAGTTCTCTTGCTTTTAATATTCATCGAAGAACTAGCTCTCTTATATGTAACTCCTCGTCTTGAAACATAGGTAGCAACAAACTTTCTGGTTGTGCAAAAAATGAATTTCGTTGTATAGTGTTTAATACGATGCTTTTCAGCTTGTTTTGCATATACGAAGATCTTTTAACATTACTTAAAACGTGGATAGGCCGAAATTAACAAGAAAGTTTAGTCTTTATGTCAAACCAGGTTGTTGCGTACACTTTCATAATAAAATTGACATTTTCTTTCAGGCTGACCGATAGTTTCGCTGCTCCTACTTATAAACGGAGAATTCAATTTGCACAAGTCAGTCATCGGGAATGTGCTAGCTTTCCTGGATCTCTGTTAGCTAAGCTAGGTGTGATTGTGTCACAAGAAATAGCTGAGCATATTTCATATAAATATTTTTGATTGGTCTTAATAATTCAGTATTAACATTCAGTAATTCTGAACTTACAGCTTCAAAGGTCACCAGCTTAGATTCTAGGCACGTTTCAAGTCTTTTTCCAATGTTTCCTGAAAAACTATTTGGACCTGTCGTTGTACCATCGAGGCTGCTGAAAAGATGACAGAGTGGTAATTCATTAGCATGAGGTAGGCACACAAACCACTGTAACGGTCATTTAAGATATTTTCCCAGTTGTTTAATGACACCGTTTTTCTTCCCTGTATTTACAGCAGTACCGTCAAATCCAATTGCTACCAACGATGTATGAAATTCGAAACTTTTTCTAGAAATTCAATTATACTTTCTTGAATCGTAACTGCTTTACCCGAATCAAGTGAATGATGTCTTATGTACTTAGAAGCTGGCTCAGAAATCAAAGAAATTTGTCATTCAGTCTTCCGATGTGATCTATTTTCTGTCTTATCCAGGACTAAAGTTTTATTTTTACGGCCGTCAACATAAAACGAGGATATAGGCTGTTCGCCAATATATATATATATATATATATATATATATATATATATATATATATATATATATATATATATATATATATATATATATATATATTTATTTATGCGCACCCAGGGGCAAATATTAAGTATTCGTATTTCGTTGATTTCGATTGAAAAGTTTTTTTTTTCCAATTTTACTTATTTGGCTAACGCCTATTTGAAAGGTAAACTCATTGATTCAATTGGTTAAGAATTGATGGTTATTTTTCAGGTGGAAGAGTGTAAAATATCCATTTCAAAATGTGACTCAAGTCACAAATTATAGAATAAATAAAGGTTTACATGTTCATTCTAAAAGTTTGTAAATTATAATATTAGAAATCCGCTCCGCTCCCCATAAACGTCAGTGTATTTTATTCTAAATAATTTCGGTAACAGGATAATATGAAATATGAGTTAATAAAATTTCGACAAACCTGTTATTAATTAGTTTCGAAATTCTTACCTTACAATTACAGGATAGCGAATGAATTAAATAATCGTACAGAGAGCACCCGTTAATAGAATTTTCTCCCCTGTTTGTTAACAGCTGTGTCATTCAGAACGCACTCTCCCGAAACACGGAATGGTTGATTTCATTTCAATGAAGGCTCTTGCTTCCTCTTCAAGTCATTGTGAATAAGTACGCCTGGAATTAGGGATATTAGAGGAAGGGATTATGGACTGATAAGGAGAATAATTAGAAACGAAATACCCGAGCCTATGATCCTCTTCGAGTAAGAGGATGCTATATTAGAGCTTTCCATTAATGCGCATAACGAGCAGGTTGCATTCGGTAATTTAAAATTCAAGTAGTACTAAACATTTCTGTTAGACTTCTGCTAACGATGCATATTTATTGATAGTTGTGTGCAAAGTCTTTCAAGAAAGTTTATTTAAGGTAAGCAGCCGAGGTTTCTATGAGAAGTGTTCTTCACACTGCAAGGATGGAATCTTTTAAGCTAACAGTTTAGTTTGATAAATTGTTTATTTACTGTGTATGATTACGTGATTTATATTAGGCAGGAAATTGCAAAATGAGCTCTCCTATTAATGCAACATTTATTTTGGAATAAGGAAACAAATATAACCCTTAAATCCATTAATTATTTAGCTACCTAAATACGCTTTAAAAATTTCGTAAGCTTTTCCTATAAACCTGGAATTCTATAAATAATGGAATCATACACAGTAAATAAACAGCTTTCCATTAATGTGCATGACGAGCAAATCCATTAATTATTTAGCTACCTAAATACGCTGTAAAAATTTCTTAAGCTTTTCCTATAAATCATGGAACCATACACAGTAAATAAGCAGCTTTCCATCAAGGCGCATAAGAAGCAGGTTGCGTTAATTGCATTAATGTAAGCTTTTCCTTCATTAATTTAAACTAAATTAGTGATAATTGTACCTTATATACTACTCAGTTTAACACTTAAATATTTTTTTATCTCCAAAAATCATTACCAATTCCATAAAGTATTTGTTAGCATTTTTGTGCTTCTATTATATGCTAGAATTTGCACGTCTGAAACATGATCCTATTTTAGCAAATTCACATCGTCTAGAGTAGAGATAGTCATGTGTCCCATTTCTTATCATGTTTAAAAAAACCTTTGAAATAACACACACTATCCTTCTTCACTTGCACATATCTATCTAACTATCATAACAACACAGACAAGGTTTTTTTAACAGTATTGGTAGAAATCATTACCAATTCCAAAAAATATTTGTTAGCATTTTTGTGCTTCTATTATATGCTAGAATTTGCACGTCTGAAACATAATCCTATTTTAGCAAATTCATGTCGTCTTGAGTACAGATAGTCATGCGTCCCATTTCTTATCATCTTTAAAAAAACCTTTGAAATAACACACACTCCCCTTCTTCACTTGCACGTATCCATCTAACGATCATAACAACACAGACAAGGTTTTTTAACAGTATTTACAAACAAAATACCGACAATATAATATTTCTAGAAATAATGGAAAATCATTGTCCAACTTTCAAGTATACTTAATATATGAATGGCCAGCAATCTCGTGGTGTACATACAGAATAATGTCTAACGACAAGTGTCTCCACGTTCAAAAAAATATATACCTACTATGTTTTTCGGAATCGAAGGAATTAAGACTAATCATCTGCTCTTCAATTTCTGTTCGTGTAAATTTCATATTCTACAAATATTAATCACATCTTCAGCACTTCTTTTTACATCTATGCATTATATTTTCTTATTATTTCTTCCCGGCTATGTCCTGCACTTCTAAAACTTTTCCTTCTTTATTGTGTTCTGTATGACAGGAGATGGTCATGTTGTGCAACGCTGCACGTCTAAGACTACTGCTTTGCATCATATCTGCTAATACTGATCTCGTCTACTGGACATCGAAAGTTCATATAAAGCGAATCTAAAGATTTACTTTATCAGAAAATATTATACATGTGTATATGAAGGCCTTATTTGAATAGTGGTCCAACTCCACTTTCCAGAAAAAATGGATTTAGCCTCACTTTCATGTTCATACAAGTCATTTCTATCTTATTTTCAAACTGGTGTACCTCCAGCTTATTTCTGCTGCCAACAGAGGGTATTACAAATCAGACTTCAATAGTCATTTCTCAGCACTAATTAGACTTTGAGGCTCTGTATCTCAAAATGATCAAGCATGGAGTTGGACCACTATTCAAATAAGGCCTTAATATTTCCTTCTTCTAAAGCAAATCTAAAGATTTGCTTCAGAAGATGGAAATATACACACTTTAACAATGAATAAATTAAGCAATATTAAACACTATCTTTGAATGGAAATATAGACACCTTTCACTGTACACTTCTTCTTACGTAAAGTTAAAGTTGAAAAAAATATTCATGGAATCGAATTGATTTATAAAACTTGTCATATCATATAATTGTAATGTATCATAATGAGTTATATAAATACGTAATAAAAATGAAGGGCGTGAAACGTTTCTTAAATAATTTACGTTGATAGATATATGTCTCTCAGACTTTCATCTATCACAAGCTCGATTCTTTTTCTTATTAGTGAAGCGTTAAATTCAAGCTAATTAGAAATTCATAATAAAAAATTAAACCATTTCTCTGTAATGACAAGACTAATGATAAATGGTTTTCGTAATGACCTTCTTAAATGTTTCTATCCTCCTGTCAGATTAAGTTAAATCTTTGGAAAATTAATTGTGCTAATGTATTATAAAGTTAATAAGGGAAAAGCGGTCATTTTTTTAACTCATAATGCTTGTGATAAATTGATCCGTAATGTGCTGTGCTTGTATCAACTATATTCCAAAGTTGCATTTTTGTTGCTCATTATTTTTTGATGTTATACGTAATTTGTGTTCAAATCAGCATGTTGTTTTCAATTAATAAAAAAATTACAAGCTGATGTAACTTTAATGTATCATTCAAATATAAACTTTTTTTTAAGTGTCCGTACCATCCAGAGGTTTAAAATACTACCTGTCAGTGGTAGAATAATGCTTAGGGATACGTAAATTATCGAAAATATCGAAAAATATTCACATAAAATATCGAAATTTTGCAACAAAAAAAATACAATATATACAATTTTGAATTCATTAACAAAAAAAAATACAAATTCAAAAAATTTGCATTTATAAAAATATATTACATTTTTTCTAACTTGGATGGGTAAGCATCAAAATTCTTAGTTAAAATCTAACATTGTTGTAGTCTCCACATTACGTTCCTTAAGTATTTGCCTTCTGTCATTGATTACTATGTTGTACAAACAAAATTATCTCACCATCTATTCTGTTAACGGGATTATGGAGGCTTTGTATATCTGCCTTTACAAAGTTAAGGTAGCAACATTTCGGTGCAATTAAAATCTGTATAACATCAACCGGAGTCTCTTGGTTGACTACTGCACTAGTAAGTAGCTGAAATACCCATGACTTTGGCGTTCAAGAGACGTTCTTAAATCTACTAAATTGTTCCAAAAACTTGATGGTTGATTTTTACAGTTAGATTTTTAAGTTCAATTGCGATACGGACAAATTCCAAGGTCAGTGAGATTTATCAGTTAGAGACCGTGGATGGTGTTAGTTAAGCAATTATGTTAAGAAATTATTAGTATTATTACCTAATTTCACTTAAAAAGCCGTTTATTACCGCATTATCGCCTAGAAGTAGTAAAAAATTAATTTTCGCATTTATTCTCTCATATAGGCAAATTTCATATTTATTCGCATCTATTGTGTAAATACGAAAAGAACGCAATCTTAATAATGCTATATCTATCACAATATATAAATCAGCAAGATCTTCAATAAAGTTCAACTGTTATTCAGAAAAACAGTAATAAACTTAAATATTTTTTAAAATGAGGGTACAATAGAGAGATTTTTTATGTACACTGGTGTAGGAAATTAAGAGAATTTCAGACTTGGTCGATTATCTCTAGAACTACTGTACCGATTTTAATGAAATTTGATATGTACATACATTGATACAATGCAAATCAAATAACCATTCAATAATTGTAATACACACGCATGATCGTGCGTAACACTCGTTGGAGTCGAAAGGTATGGAACAGCGGTTGCAGAATAAATAAAAAAATGGGTTAATAGATGGGTTAATAGGGGATGTGGTCCCCTGTTACAGATATACAGGTCTCGCAGCGTAACTTTCATATTTGAAATAAGGCAGTTTATCATTTCCTGTGGCAATTGGTCCCACTCGTTCAGCAACGCTGTTTTCATTCCCTGGTTGGTTCTCTGAGGGGGGTTGCGAGTTGCAATTGCCCTTCCCAGAGCGTTCCAGACATGCTTTATAGGGTTAAGGTCTGTAGATCTGGCTGGCCAATCCATCCGGAGAATAACCTAAAACTCTAGAAATTCGTCGACCAGAAGAGCTCTATGTGGCCTCATGTTATCGTCCATTAAAATGAACTCAAGGCCAACTGCACCCCTGAAAAGGCGAACATAGGGCTCCAAGACCTCATCCCTATACCTCACACCAGTCACAGTGCCTCTTTCAAAGACATGGAGAGGTGTGCGGCCATCCAACATGATGCCTGCCCAGAGCATTAAACATCCTCGGCCATAATGGTCGATTTCGCGGACATTGGAGGGTAGGTAGTGGGTCCCTGGTGCTCTCCATATGAACGTACGCCGAGAATCAGTGTCCAGGGGGAATCACGATTCGTTTGGGAAGAGAACATTACCCCACTGCAGTCTGGTCCAAGGTTGATTTTGAACGTACGGCGAGAATCTGTGTTTAGGCTGAACCGGGATCCATAAGTGAAGAGAACGGTCGCCCATTTATTCATACTCCAATCTCTATGCTCTTTGCACCATGATAAACGGATTCTCCTGTTCGTAGAAGAGAGCGGAACGCAAACAGCAGGTCTTCTTGCAAACAACCATCTCTCATGAAGTCTTGGAAACAGTCACCCTTGCTACACGGGTTCCTGTGGCTGCATACAAGTCACGAGAGAGCTGAGAAGCTGTAGCACTCCTGTTACGCCTCACTATAATTGACAAATGGCGACCTTCTCTGGCCGTCGTAGCTCTTGGACGACCTTGCCCAGGCTTTCTCTCGATGGATCCGGTATCCTGAAACTGTTTCCATAAGTTTCACATTACGCTGGGCGTTACAGTGAACTCTCTTCAAATTTGGACTTGAGATTGGCCTGCTTCTAGCCTCCCCACAATTTGCCACTTCATTCCATCATCTAAACGTTGGTGGTTACTCATTTTTACTGTTACAATTTGAAATTAACCGATTGCTGCAAAATAACACCAAGAAATTCACCGAGGTGTGCTAGAGAACGAAATGCGTCTTAACTTACGCGCGCTTAGAAAGGCTGTTTATCTACTGGCTCCGCCTACACACACGTGTACTCTTACGTATTTGACATACAAGATTTTCATTTTTGTCTAGAAGCAATGGTTTTACATTCAGTTCAGTTCTTTTCATGAAATTCGATAAAATATGCAAATTCTCTAAATTTATTTCACCAGTGTATATGAAGTATATAATTTTGAGTAAATTAATATTCATAATTTTTTAATCACAAAATTCTATGATTTACACGAATTTAAAGAGGATGGTATAACAGATACACACAACTGCTCAAAATCCATACCGGTTGTTAAGAATTATTGTTCAGAAATTTTCTAATGGCCATCCAAAACATTCATGTTGTGCTAAATGAATGAAAGTATGCAGCGTTTTATAACAAGGATTCATATTTATTACATTTTTTATTGCTTTAACTTATCAGCCCCGAGCTTTAAAAACTCCTTAAAACTACCATTATCAGTAACTGTGCTGGTTTTCGAGTTTGTTAACTGTTTTACACAGTTCAAGATACAAGATTTCTAAATAAATGTTATTTATAGTTTCCCTTTTAATTACTAGATTATGTTACAAAATCGCTGGGTTCTCAAATATAAAAATAAACTAAACTATATAAAGTTTTATGCTTGTAAGTTTTGATCAATTTTCTTGTATTCAAAATAAAATAAATTATACTATATATATCTCTCTTCTATTGGCAGAAATTGCATGTCCGTGCGTGTTATGCAGATAGGGGAAAAATTGATCAGTAAATCATAAAAGAATCGTTAAAGGGGGTTTCTTATATCTTCCAAGAAATTATAATTTTCTGCTAGAGCGCATTTATTCACAATTTAATAAATAATTTTTATAGTTATCTACTTCCTTTTGCTCACATTCCATAAATCACATGGTTCATTCTATATGCTGAGCAGCCATTGTAAGTACAAAAAAAAAAAACAAGAAAATTCTCGAAGCATGTTTTTAAGTTACTTAAATAGGATGGTAAAAGGAATTCCAAAATAAATAAAATGACATGTAATCGAAAAATAAGAGGGAGAAAACCTGCAATACTTAGAAAAATTTTCCTGCAGTAATCAATTTTGTTATCGGATTTTCTAAAAGAAGTGTTCCGAAGACTTTGATCACCAACTACTTTCACGAGATAAAAATACTGAAAGTAAGAGAAAGTATACTCTAAATCAATTTATTCAAAGATATTGTCATCGTTGAATAATGCAATTTTTTCTTCCTTTCTAGATATTTATTCTGTAATCTGGAACTTGCTGACACCCAATCTCAATAATCTTAAACGCGATTATAATCTTTAACACTTAAAGATAGTATTTTTGAGGAAATGCTTTTAAAATAATGCCTTTGAAATTAAAATGGAATTATATGGAATTAAATATACTGATGAAGGTTATTTATAAGATGTTAGTGAAATTTACTTGTCCATGCTAGTACGCAAAATACACACCTACACTGAAATGCATATATATATATATATATATATATATATATATATATATATATATATATATATATATATATATATACTAGCTGAAAACCCGCACTTCGCTACGGAGTACATTCAAAGTAAAAACATCGGTGAATGTATGCAATTAATGTCAATATATATATAATAAATACAACGATCAATGTATATAATTGATGTAAAATATATATATATTTATAAAAATTCGTAAGGGATATTTTTATAGACAAAATAATGTAGAAGAAGATATTCAAATTAAATCTAATATAAAGAATACTAAAGAATATAGTACAGTTAATATAGTACAGTTTCTAGAACATTTCTTTTACTGTATTTTAATATTTTTTTGGATAATGTCCAATCGTCTGCCGCATTAGCAAGGAAAAAAAAAATTATTTTTTGTCTATTTAGTTTTTATGCACGTGACGATAAATTTATTTAAAGTACCAGAAAAAGAAGTCACGTGATCAGCATTTAATAAATTAAATTCTAAAAATGAATCTTTAAAAATTCACCAAAAATCAGGAAATGAAGGTAAAGATTCGAAAAAGATTTCATTTTAAAGGAATTTTTATGATCTTTCTCGTGATATAAATTTTATAACCCTCAAATTATTATTTTAAATGCAAACTTAAAAAAAGTAAAAAAAACAGCTTAAAAATTTAATTTAAAGAAATCTAAGAAGAATTTTTCAAAAATCTCTCTTAGTGCACCCCTACACTATAAGAAGAATCGCCATGCAAAATTTCAGCCCTTTAGGTCCAGCGGTTTGGTCTGTGCGTTGTATGTCAGTCAGTCAGTGAATGAATGAATGAATGAATGAATGAATGAGTCAGTTACGGAACTGTTTTATATATATAGATTTTTACGAATCCAAGCTATTTTAATCCAAGCTTTTTGCTATTTTAAGCGTTAGTAAATTTACAAACTCAAAAATTAATATGCCAGTCACCACTAATTAAATGGCAGGACTTTATATAAATCATAACTTCAGTACACTTTTATACAAATATCAGATATGTAGACAGTTGTGAACACTGATTCTTCACTGGAAACATTTCCAGCACCTAAATAAATCTTCTTTACACAAGGGGGAATACAAATGTAAAATTAGTTTCTAAATCAATTATTTAAACGTAGCATACGACCTTGTATTTAACCTCTTTCCAAAGACTTCTTTCTTGTGTCAGCCGTGTCTGGTATTGCACTTAATCATTCATTAAGAATCGCTTGTCTAAAATCTCTCGTAAAAATCACAGAAACATATTTTTATTGAGGTTCCTTTTTATTTTTGCTTTTATTCGCGTAGCAACCGTAACCTCGTGTTGCCACACAGCTATAACCTAATTCACCCCTCTGTTATTTACCCAAGAGTAGGATTTAATAAATACCCCATGGTACACACTGAACGTGCAAAATTATCTTTTTCGTTTATCGTAAATTCAAAACATCACGTATTTGCGACAACACGCCAAGTGGACCCTAAACTCGTAGCAAATATATATATATATATATATATATATATATATAATTATTTATTTATTTATTTATGTATATATATATGTATTTATTTAATTATATACATGCATTTCAGTGTAGCAAAATGTTTTAAGGTGGACATGAGCACCCTATTAATTTAAATTCATTTCGCTTACGCACTTTATTATATAAGATTAATCAATAATTTCTGGAAAGAACTTATAAAATTAATTTTTAATGAGGAATTTTGAATTACTGAAAAAAGCTATTTTTCTGTTATATTATATTATAATATTACGAACGATATTTTTCCTTGGTATACGACTTTACGAAACAATGCCTAATATTAATCGTGGTTTTGAGGGTTCCATATACCGAAATGATTGCTTGTTGAGTTACACATCACAATTTTAGCTTTATTTTACATCAGACAGTATTTTTCTTTACATCCTTATTCGAGTTTTATTAATATTGGGCTCCGTCCCTTTATTTCAGTATGATTTAATGTCTCAAATTTCACTAAGTTTCCTTTTACGTGCTATTCCACCAATATTCTCAGAACCAATTACTTAGGAACCATTTCATAGTGCCACTTTAAACGAACATTTATGCCACTTTAAAGGAACATTTTTCCCAATAAAAAGATTTAATTTCAATGAAAAGAAAAGTGATTTCAGACCCACAATATAACAATTAAAACTTCTCCAAAGTTCCTCGTTCTGTTGCTTCCTACTACATTGTAAAAGGTCTAAAGCTCATTGCAAAAGAACTAACTTACTTTTTCGGGTAAGGGAAACAAACATATGTCTTACCTCGAAAAATCTCTGAGAAATAAGAAAAAAAACTAAAATGTAGAGAATAGGTTAAAATACTACCAACGATTCTCAGTCTCAGCAGTTAGCAATCTGTTGATGCCTAATCCGTTTTTCCTTTCGCCTTTTCCTTTAACTGCCATAACAAATTTTTCCGAACATGAGATATTTAAATACTATTAACCTAAAATTTAAATATTTATTCATTTATATTAAGAGTAACTTTAGAATTTACCTTTCACAGTATATAGCTTGGTATTCCCGTGAATTGTATGATGGTATAAAATATTGTTTTATTAAACTATTTTGGATTTCAGGTACTATTTTTTGAACTTAACGATACTGACACAGTTGTTTTATTTAAGATAAAGGATACAATTTATTAGTAAAGCAAATCCTTAATCAAAGACAACAACAAATCTTATATCTGTGATTTGACGGGAATAAGATCAATTCTTCAGAAATTAGGAGGTTCTATGTACATTGTTCTAGATGGGGGACATGAGATTAAGATTCACAATGGTCTCGAACAGGCTTGATGCTTCAACAAATAATATAGCTCCATATGTCAGGAAGATAGTAACAGAAAATCTCACCAGGAACTCAATAAGAAAATGACCAGGTTCTGAATTCAACACTTGGAAACAAAAAATTATAGGGTATATATATATATATATATATATATATATATATATATATATATATATATATATATATATATATATATATATATATGTATGTATGTATGTATGTATGTATGTATGTATATGTATGTATAAAGTAATAAGTCCGACACATATCTAGTGAAATGTGCATTTAGGATTTTAGAGTCTGAACTCTTTCTTCAAATGAATGAGTTCTTAATTAAAAAAAAGATTAGAATACTCAGTGTGAATCCAAACATCTTCAATACAGAAAGTATATTTTTCTATTTTTATGAATCTCTTATTTATTTGTCTTCTAAACAAAACTACACAGGCAGTATATTGTGAGAGAAATTGAGGGAAAGAAACTAAACCAAATAAAACCACGTAAAGAGAGCGAAAAAATATCTCCATGGTTGTTTACTGGCCAATCAATGGAAATCAATTATTTTTATCAGACATTTTTTCCCAGAGAAGAAAAGTCTTGATTACCTGCTACCCCGAAGGAAAAAATTATCAACACATCCTGCTTCAAAAATTTTTGAAAATTTTTCGATAAAACAATGGATTCATCGACACTGTCATCAATGAAAAATTGCAGCTCCTTCTCGATGAGTATCGACTTTCCTCGAATGATTTGCAGAATGCTGAATCTTACGGTCGATAGATATGGCTTAGATAAGAAGTTTCTTATTGTGTGGATAACAAGTTTAGATAAAAGTGAAGAATGCTTCTTCGAGTGTATATAGAGATATATTTGATTCTTTGTTTCCGTGTGAAGTGTTATTGATGTTTCTTTTCATTCCATAACTGTAACTTTAAATCCTACTATATGTGTTTCTCGCACGACATAAGTTACTGATCTATAATGATTCATTTTATTTCATTTTGACGATTAAATATTAAAAATATATATAAAAAGAATTTATACTTGCATAACATTTTAAGCATTGCCAAGATACCTAAAAATATCTTTACGAAAGTTATATTTAGATTTTATTTTTGTTTATGTGTTTTTTTTTCATTCATCAGTTCAACATTTTCCAATACAATGTTTTCAGGAAAATGGCTTTGTCACTTAATTTTTAATGGCTGTTTGTCTCTCTGCCTCTACACACACACACAATTATATTTGTCTATTTATGTATGTATCGTTGTATGTATGGCTATATACACATACATATGAACTTTTGACCAGTAGGTCTTACAATGGGACAAACAATTTTATTTTTTTCTTTTGTAGTGAAAATGAATGAAGATTAGATATATGATGAATTATTATTTATTACGCAACCAATCCTTTCAAAGTGTCCTTAAAATATTTCTTTTTCCTTAATTTATTGTGTTCTCTTATAATTTTTTTATTTATGTTTTTTTTTCGTTTGGTTTATTTTAAGTTACTAGGTTAGAAATAACTAAGTGCACTTGCCACTTTTGCTAAATCTTTCCACTACATTCCAAAAAACTACCAGCGTAACAATTTTTTGCATGCAAAGGGCTTCTCCCTCAGCAGATAGCTTTAAAGGTATTTACGAACTCTCTTTAAACGGTATTTACAAAAGAATTTCTCCACTGTTGCAAATTCACAAGTGAAGTAGAAAAATCTGTTTGGAGGGTTTCTAATCGAAGCTTTATAATTTTTCAAAAAGGAAATATTTCAATAAATCGCTATTTTCAATATTTTTATCTACTTGAATTTCTTTTTTTATGTTAAGAGATGATGTTTTAAAAAGACCTCTATTGAAGATCGTTTTGTCAAAAAATTATGTTATGCATAATGTTAAATTTGTGTGTTTTCTACAGCAAAATATGGCTATTCTATTTTTGCAAGACGGTATTCTATTAAAACAGCCTTCTAAGATTTTGCTACACAGATAGATTTATTACCCTAGAAATTATTACAATTCCTATATAAATATTGACAAGAATGCTAGAGGTGAAAGTGTTCCTAAAGTAGAATAACTGCAACTTTATATTTGTGTTAAGCAAGGTGCAATTAATTCAGTTCTTAAAGAAACTATCATCTTCCATTGAGGATGGTGATAATTGGAATGAAATAATAATTTCAAGATAAAAAGAACTTTTTATATACCTCGTTTTTAAATTTTCTGTTCAATCATATAAACTTGACAATTTTATGTATTAATAAATACTTTTTAAAATTTATTTTGATGAATTATCCCATCAATTTGAAAGAAAATGAAGTTAATTGGAAGTTAACTTGCATATAACTTTTCGTTCCTGTTCCCGCCAATAGATGGCTGCATCTGTCTACAAAACAACATTAACCGAAAATAACTGAAAATTAATTTAATTCAGCTTAAAGATGGCTAAAATTATTGAAAAAATGCATTGTCATCGTGTTCTTAGCTATTCTAGAAGTATCAAATGTCTATCCAGTCGGAAAGTTTGCTAAAAATCGATTGCATGATTTGTGCTTGACAAACACACACACACACAAACAAGAAAGGAAGTTAATAAAAACATGGTAAAAATGAACGAAATTCAACCAGGACAAAATAGGAGGGATTAAACAAGTAAATATTATTTAAGGCGCACGAGAAAAAACACCCACTTGAGACATTACAAGCGATTCACATTTGATATTGTTGTTGTTGTTGTCGTTGTTACTAACACCTCCTGTCCAGATTAACCCCAAACATGTCCAGTTAGGGATTTTTTAAATTTTTAATGAATTATCCCATCAACTTGAAAGAAAATGATCGGCCTGCACTGTGCACAAAATGCAAGGATGTACTGTGAACCACGCAGTTCTGTACCTCGGAAAAAACTCTTCGCTAAGGGACAGGCTTAGTCGCTTTAAGCCTAGTTAGAACCTTGGAAGGACTGCGCATCGAAGAGTTTAACTGCTCCAAACTTACTGGAAAGATCTCTTTCGCCAAAACACAATTTTAATATTTTCCTATTTAATTATTTTTCACTTGTATTTATTTTTATTTTTCTCTCCTTTTCTCTCTTAATTGCAGAAACCTTCACTTAATTATTCTTTTCCACTTTCTTTTATTTAATTTTAATCACTTTTTAGTCGTTTCCACTATCCACAGACTTTATAATCTGTTAACTTTTATAATTCTTTAAATATTTTCGCAAAATATTTTTGTAAACAAACTAAATTCACATGTATTCTGTTTTCAAAATCGTCAAAAGCCGTTACGCAAAAGTGCAAGCATTGAATTCGAAGCGTCATCTTGCGGATTTCTCTGCTTAAAATGGCTAAAGGTATTAAAAGAATGCATTGTCATCGTGTTCTGAGCTATTCTAAAAGTTTCAAATGTCTAGCTAATCGGGAAGTTAGTTAAAAATCGATTGTACTGGACAAACAAGATTTGTACTGGACAAACAAGAAAGCAATAAAAACGTGGTAAAAATGAATGAAAAACACCTGAATAACAGAGATCAGTGATGTAAAGACGGGCATCTACAGATTACCACCCAGCCATGACCCTAGGTTTCATAATTGATATGGGTTCTACAACATGGAGTAGCAAATATTTGTACCAGGAAGAAAAGAATTTCAAGAATTTAGTATTAGTATTTACAGCTCACTGACATGGCCATTTTTCATTTAAAGTTTACAATTACTGCTGTTTAAGTCACCAATTTTCACTGCTGATCTATCATACATAGCTTTAATTTTTTCGAATCAAATAAATAATAATGATTTCCCTTCCTAACTTAAAATTGCAGAAATTTTACTTGTATACTAATTGTTGATTGCATCCGATATCAATTAGTAGAGGGAAAAAAACTTTTTCGTACCAAACACCATCATTGAGATTTGTTGGTGTGTTTCTAAGCATAGACTTTGATCTGAATTACATACAAGAGTTTTTGAAGTGGCAACCTTTCTGTTCACTTTTTAAACCCTTTCTGAGTGATGTTATCCTGTACATGTAAATAAAGTTTCCAAATGGAGTGAATACCTCAAAAGTTTTCTTGCTGCAAAATGTACATATAAAAAGCTTGACTGGACCTTTCAGCAGTGTTTAGCACACCTGAAAAAAATTTTTACCACAAATATTTGATATTAACGAGGTTTTTCTATACTAACCAGTTTTAGGAAAATCTGCATGTTATAAACCTAAGCGTTATTCATCGAACACCAAAACAAAAATCCTGAATGAGAGAGAGCACCCAAAATTATCCTATATGTTTATATAGGATTCGGTTCTGCAACTTTGGAGGTGTAGATAAAAACAATAACTGTTGCTACAGTTGACATTGCATATCGTAAAATTTAATCATAAGCTGAATAACACATTAAATACGTAGAACCTCGCCAAAATGTAAATCTTTGCTGTTGGGCAAGTAGGTTATACTCATAATGGCCTCCTATCCATGAAATAACGGGATAAATATATTACATACACCATCCAAGAACGGAAAAAATATAAATTGTTGACAACTATCTACAAAAAGTTTCATAGTCGAAAGTTTATTCCATATATTCTTACAAATGTAGAATGAAACGAACGTGGAAAGAATGTTACGTGTTTAAAAGATGGATGTTTAATTTTCTAAATAAAGGCTGTTAAAATTTTTCTATTCGTAAAAAATCTTTATAAATGAATTTTAGTTATAGGACGTCGAAATAAAAAAATAGAGGAAAATACAAAATAATATGAAGTAATAAGTTGAAGAGTAACTGATTGAATACTACATGAAGAAAAATTGACTGGTTTCTTTTATCCCTAACTTTCTTTATATTTAGTTTCCTTTCTTTTTAATTTTATATCTTCTTTTCCCGATATTACCCTTCAGTGAAATGGAAAGTTTTAAACTCATTTTCCCCGCGACAAAAGTGTTATAAAATCATTACAGTTTTTCTATAATGATTTTCTCAATAATCAATTTTTGGGTTTAAACTTTTCTTTTTTTTTCATTTCGTCTTTTAAAACTTACTCTTATTGTTTCCACAAAGGTAAAAACATCTTTTCTCAATTACATCTTAACTATTCATATTTTGGGGTCCATTAAAAACATTTTGATCTCATTTTTTTTCGAACATTTTCGGTTTCTCTAAAGTCAATTTTATTTTTACTTTGGCTTTACATTTAGAGAGATTGAATAAACATATTGGACCGCTTGTATTTATAAACATTCGAGAATCTCATCAGTTTTATTTACTTTTGTGCTATACAAAATTTACATGAGGAGATAAAGGTATTTAGTAATGATTTTTGTATGGTATAATCACAATGCCTTATATAAAAGGTTTATACATATATGATATTTTATTGCGAAAGAGCGGTTTAATAAAAGAGATCATCATTACATTCTGTTTCATTGAGTTTGGTACAATGCTACATGCCAAATCTTCAGTCACATTTAACGATGTGTCTTATCTCTCATATAATGTTTTTCCCTATAGCAACAGTACAATAAATAACATACAATGAATATCGAGTAATAATGCTTTGTTCTAAATTCAAAGAGAAATGAAATAAAAGAGCATTACTTATAGTTATATTCAATTTATATAAGATTCAATTTAACTGTAAGTGATATTGTTATAGTTATATTCAGAGATATTTCGTAAGCTTACATTACACAGTACTTCGGAACTAATTATGACAATTTACCCTTTCTTTCGCTACTTGGCTTAAAATAAATGTGTTACATAACATAAAAATTACCCCTAACATTAAAGACGATCTCTTTGATACACATGTACGTGCTTTACGTAAAGGGAAATTCTTCCATGTATTAAAGGTTTCAAACCCAAGTACTACACCACCCCCTGAAAATGGTTTTAATTCTTAGTTATATTTAAAGTAGTTAAACAACTTATGTTTAATAATTTGTTTTCATTTGATATTTATTATTAAGTATGTTTCTTTATGTTTACATTATTTACAGGACAATTAAAACAAATGTAATTTACAACCCCATTTTAATTAGATAATGTTGCAATTGACAGATAAAATTGTTCTTTACGTTTAAGGGTAAGAGAGAAAGACATAAAAAAAGTAATGTAAACTAACATGCAGAGCAAGGAACTCGAATATTCTTTAAGAAATCAACTTTAAACACTGAATTTTATCATTATAAAGAGTGCACATTAGAATGATGCTAACAGGAAATTAAGCAGTACTTAATGCCTGATTTAACTGAATACGAAATTTTAACAACCTAGTTCTGAATTTTGGGTGTAGATTTAAATTTTAATTCAAAAGTCCTTATCGCTTTCGAAAACATCATTCATTTCGGGGAGTAAGTCTACTTACTGAAAGGAATAAAAGACAGCTATTGAATGAGATGTTCAACCAAATAATTAATGCTAAACAGACTATTTAATGTCCAGAGAACTAAATTAAAGTGCTTAAATACAAAGGAATTGTAAGGTCGGTAAGTGATAATTTACTTTCACTGATACCAGTATAGAAAATTTTAGTTAAAACATTTATTTTTCTACAGAAATAATTATTTTCTGAAGTTTCCGATTAAGCGAGATATATAATAGTTAGGATTTTTTCAGTATTTTGTTTGTTATGCACATGTCTTAAAATATAATGTAATTTTCTATCATAACTAACTAAATTATTGGGTTTTGCTATTTGAAAGCGAAGCATTTCTAGAAAAAACAGAAAATACAAGTTTTTCACAGAAAAAGTTTAGGCTAGTTTAAACAAAAAATATTTTTGATGAGATTAAAAGATTATGGAAGTTACTGTATTTATAATTTCTATAACTTCTTTCAAAACGCCTTTTCTAAAAATTCTATACACTCGTTACTAAATTTAGCAAAATTTCCCAATGAAAACCTGACGTCAGTTATAACAAGTTGCATTAATTGCTAATATTTTTTTTATCGATAGCTCCATTGTTGAAAAATATTTAAATGTCTGATTTTAGGAACAAATGAATGCATCTATTAAAATATAGCGAATAAATATGCTTTACAAATGTTTGACTTGAACTTTTCGTGAGTTTAATCTTTTTACCTAATATTTAACATACTCTTGCTTAAGAATAAATCAAACTACTTTCTCTTAAGAGAATAAAATATATTTTATTATAATTTAAAAATGGGAGAGAATATAAAGAACAAATATTAATCTGAAGACGTAGGCTAAATTAAGTACAATATAAAAACATCTTTACAAATTTTGCAGATTGTATAACAAACAGACATTTATATAAGGTTAAAAATGCAAATACTCTAAAAAAATGCAGCACGATTATGGTTTTAAAATTTCTTTTTAAAGCTTATGGTATTCCTAAAAAGTAGTAATTTTTCGCTCAATTTCTTTTCATATTCTATTTATTATTATTTTGAGGTAAAATAATTCCTTAGGCAAATACAATTTTATTAATTTTATTTTCTGCATTTTCAAAACTCTCCAAATATTGCAACTTTTATGAGTGAGAGGATATTGTGTTTCGATGCTTCATATATAAACTTAATATATGTTAATTTAGTTTTATAATGAATTATTTTAAATAAATGCATGATAATTTTAAGTAGTAGATAATCGAATCCAACTTATAATGAAAATCCCTGAATGAGCAAAACAAGTTTAACAGTTTTAATAAGTTTTTATATATATATATATATATATATATATATATATATTGAAGTAACAGAGTAACTGATATACACGATCTAATTCGAAATTCCTAGAAGCAAATACTATCTCGCAAATGGTTTCCTCCGCAAACCAGTGTCTATATACCGACAGACATTTGTGAAAGCTGAAAGGGGTGATTGTGCTGTGAGCATGGAAGATGATAAGGATTTTAGTGAGTTTCAAGGAGATAGGATAGTTAGTGCTCGTGATTTATAACTTTTACAGGTTTCTTGTTCCAAGTTTACTTATTCGGCTTCAAGGGTGTACCTCGATACAAGATTTCCGGTAAAACATCCAACTTACGGCAAAAGTGTGGCCGTTGAAAGTCATTGGATTACCGTCTTCTGTCAAGAACCTTTTTAAGTGAAATTGGCGCAACATTGGAGCTACTAACAACGAAGTTCGATACTAGGCCCTCTACTAACAATGTTTTGCGATCTCGAAACAAAGACCAATCCGTATGCCATTGCTTTCCTCATATAGTCAACACAGATCAAAAATACAGCTCTGCTCTCCACTTGGACACAGGAACATGGCCATTGAAAACTAGGAGACTGGAAACGAGTAGTCAGAACTTACGAGTTCTCATTTCCAACTGATTCTGGCAGATGGAAGAGTTCGCGTGGGAATTAGGACTCCTTATGCGTCTACAGCTTCTGTGACCGGGGAACGATGTGTTAACGTCATTTCATATGTATTACAGGCATTTACATCAGGAGTTCACTGTGATGTGATTGGCGCTTTCAAACAAGAAAATGCGCCACATACATAGCCCTAGCCTTTAAATTGTAATTTCAGGGACACTCATCCGGGTTTTGGAACACAAAAGCAACTTCTACCAGATCTCAACGTTACTGAATATATTTGGAATGCCATACAATTTTCCGTTAAAAGTAGATTCAACCATTTAGGAAAATTACAAAATCGTGGACCATTCTTCATGGGACATGTCTGTTAACTGACAACAAACTTTCTCATGAAGCTCGTGGAGTGCATGCTGCATCGTGTTTCTCTAGTTATACAATCCAAAATTGGACTGTGCATGTTTTTTTTACAATACATGGGCTTAAATAGTCACAAATCTAGACGGTATTCCTTCATGTTTATGTCATTCCACAAAATGAAATAAATACTGAAACACTTCTTCCTACGTACATTAAAAAATATTATTTAAGAGATTACAATTAAAAATTCCCTACAATTAAAAAATCACTTCAATTACTTTCAAGATAAATTAAAAACCTCTAATCAGAATACATCAAAATATTTGTAAAACGTTTTCTAAGCATTGCTTTTAGGTTTCAAACCTTTACAGGATTTTAAACGGAGCGTTTGAAATTAACATTTTCATCGATACTTCGAATCAATGAGGACGTTAAAATTCAATTAATGAATCAGTTACTGATAGCCATTAGGGAATTTTAGTGGAGCAGAAAATCAACAAAGCATAGGGTAAATGGAATAAAATTAAAACTTTTAGCAGTGTATATTTCGACGCGAAGGCTGAAATTTAAGCAGTGCAAAGATTCGCCTAAAGTTTTTACTCGCGTATGTGGCAAAATATGAATTTTTATAAATAAAAGAATAAGGAAGAAATAATATTGTAGGTAGTACATATATTTGAGCTATTTCATACCCTATTAACGTTATTTTAAATGTATTTAACACCTGTTCCAGAATAAGCTGACTAATGGAATATTATTATACGGTATTATAATCATTATTAAATTGTAATATTCTATACAGTAGTTAAAAGTTGTTGTTTAATATGCATATTTTATCTATGTTGGAAGTATAAGCAATTAAAAGAAAGAATATATACCAAAAGACATACAAGTTGCCCCTATTAATTAATGATCGATGTAAGTTAACTTAGTAAAAACAGGCTTGTAAAGGACAAAGGCTCTCATATAATTTGATGATACTTTAAGAATATTTATGTAATAGTTTATGGTACGTAATTAGAACATGAGAAAAATGTGATAATTTCGCACATGCAAGTAATTAAAATGCGTGTTCTTTGTATGCTAAAATAAGAGATGAGAAGCTTTCAAAGGGCTGAAGAATTATACTAAAATTTCATCATCTCCTACATAATAGAAAATGGAATTTTTACGCTAATGCGAGATATTAAGCATAGTTTATATAGAACGTTGATGTTTTTGTTAAATATTTTCATAGTCTCTTTCGCAATAATATTGTTGATTAAATTCTATTGCCACGTTTTCAACGTAACATCGAATATAGAAAATATAGTGTTTAAGCTATTTCACTTAAGGGCTGTGAATCACAGCCCTGTCAAAGGAAGAACCATTAATAATTCCTTCACAGTACATAAAAGACATATTGAATCGTATTTATCACTTTTAATGTACGTTATTTCAAAGTTTCAGCTACTAATTCGTCTCAATCGATATGTCAAGCAGTAATTATAGTATTTTTTGTGGGTATTATTGATTCTAGAAATTGCTGCTTCTGGCATATACTTGAAGTATAGCTAATAACGTTATTCAACGTTTTAGAAGGAAAATAATAATTATCTTCTCTATTAAATTGTCATGTACCTGTGATGGAAATTTGCACTGTAATTGTGTGGTGTCTCAGGAAGTATACCTCTTTTACGTACATTAAAGTATCAATTAATGCCATTTACATGGTAAAAGCTTTCATGGATTTATCCTATGATAAATGTCCTGAGACGGAAAGTAAATGTAAAATTCATTAAGTTGTAGTAATTTTTCTTGGGAATTTTTTTTCTTGTGTTTCAAAAGAAATTAAAACCAATGAGGCTGTAAAATAAACAAGACAGGGACATATCGATATCTGGGTCTTTCTTATAAAGCTTTTTGTGGTCACTTAATCTAGGCTTTACAAATTCAAGCTTAATTTATCTGACCCGGTTAAAATAGCTAGATTTCAGAGGTTGAAAGAATAATGATGTATTTCAAGAACAAACGTAATTAACTGTCTGAACTTAAGATGTTAACTAAAGATCACAATTTTAGAAAAAAACACAAATACTCCTGCATTCACAGCTCATACTACTTATTACACAAAGTTAAAACATGGTGTTCTAAGTTTCTCATGGATCACAAAGCCTCCTCATGCTACGGTTAAAGATACTAATATAGAAATATCAAATCTGGATCTCAGCTTTTTGGACTGTTAGAGCTCAGTTTTTTATGGGTTTACAAACACAGTAAGCTTATCGTGACAGGCTATCATTAGTTATCGTAATTTTTTCACATCGTACAAAATCCTCTGCGCTGTACAATGAATGAAACTGTATATAATTTCTCTGGAAAGGAAATCGCGTATGACATTTTAATTTTCATATTGATACAATGAATTTATTTATAGATTACATGCTTCTATAAAACATAAGACATGCGAATAGTAAAACCTTTGAAAAAATTTCATATATGAGTCAAATATAAAGTTTTATTTAATGAATTTACTATAAAACCTTTGGCATTGTTAAATACTCTTATTTCGTGAGGACACCATATCAAGCCACATCATGACAGCTGATTATGAGTACTTATTTATAGGAACTGTATTGTCCTGTGGTAGGAAGCAATTTACTCCTCCTTTAGATTAGAAGGGTCTTAATAGGGAACATTGCGGCATCTGTAGATGTGTTCGCAGTTAATCCAATGTTAATCAATTTCGCTAAACATAAATGTTAGGAAGCATTGTCAAACTAATCTGTATAATTGCACTGGAATACGTCATGTCTCTTTGAGGTAAATTCCATTGACAACACAAGTAGTAGTAATAATACCTGTGAAACATAGATGTGATGTCATAGATTTTGCTCCCTTGCACACACGGACACATATAATGTGTGTATATATATATATATATATATATATATATATATATATATATATATATATATACATATATATATATATATATATATATATATATATATATATATATATATATATATATATATATATATATACGAGGGTTATTCGGAAACTAAGGTCCGTTTACTTATGAAACAGAAAACATTACAGATTTTTTCAAAAAACTTTATTTTTTAAATTTCTTACATGTGTCTCTATTTTCCTACATAGTTTCCATATTTGTTTAAACATTTGTAATAACGTTCTACAAGCTTCTGTATGCCTAAGTTGTAGACGTCTGCCGCCTGTGAGGATAACCAGTCTTGAACTGCTTCTTTCACCTCGTCATCTGTGGCGAATCTCTTGCCGCCGAGAAACTCTTTTAGGTAGCGGAATAAGTGAAAATCACTCGGCGTGAAGTCCGGACTGTACGGTGGGTGGTCAATCTGTTCCCATCCAAAAGATCTGATCAGATTTTGGGTGTGAATGGCAGAATGGGGTCTGGCATTGTCATGCAGCAAGAAAGCTACAGACGTCAGAAGACCGCGTCACTTATTCTGTATTGCACGTCTAAGTTTAGTTAGGGTAGCGCAGTAAGCGGCTGCATTTATTGTTGTCCCTTGCTGCATAAACTCGACTAACAAGACCCCATGTCTATCCCAAAACACGGTTGCCATGACCTTCGGGTTGAGATTGTCTGCTTTGCCTTGACTCTGACTGGTGATGTTGTGTGACGCCATTCCATTGAATGACGTTTAGAATCTGGGGTTCTGTGAGAAACCCACGTCTTGTCCCTTGTGACAATCTTCTCTAAAAATTGATCACCTTCTTTATGATATCGGTCCAAAAAATCAAGAGCACAAGCCATTCTTTTCAGTTTGTGTTCCTCAGTAAGCAGCTTAGGAACCCAACGTGCGCACAATTTGCGAAATTTCAACTTTTCGGAAACGATTTTGTGCAAAGTTGTTCTACCCACATTCGAAAATTCCAATGCTAAAGTTGAAATTGTGAATCGCCGGTCTTCACGAATCTTTTCTTCCATGGCATTGACCAAATCATCTGTGATCACTGATGGTCGACCTGGACGCGGTTCATCATGAACATTTTCTCGTCCGTCCTTGAAAGCTCTCACGCATTTACGCACTTTGCTGCTACTCATCGCATTTGGGCCATACACATCGCTTATCTGTATGTGAATTTCCGCTGCTGAAACGTTCTTTGCTGTCAAAAATCGAATCTCTGACCGTATTTCACAGTCGGCGGGCTGATCGATTGTTTTAAACATTTTGAAGTAGCACTGTACTTAGCACACTGCAACAATACCAATGCAAATGTCGTCGTTGGACGAGCAAGGCATGCCGGGAGTTGGTACGCATGCGCGTTTCAATGTTTGATTGCGTTTCAATGTTTCATTGTTTCAACATTCGATTAGCTACGACGATTCGGACCTTAGTTTCCGAATAACCCTCGTATATATGTATATATATATATATATATATATGTATATATATATATATATATATATATATATATATATATATATATATATATATATATATATATATATATATATATATGTGTGTGTGTAATATAAAAATAATTTTTATATTAATTATCTGACTTGTCCATATTCCTGTAAAACATAATTTATTCCATTCCTAATGATGATGTAATAGATTTTAATGTTTGCAGTACTTTTAATCCCTTCGTTCCCCTATAGATGGAGAAATATCCTCATAGACGTAGAACAGCCTCTGTGTAGGGAGACTGATTCGATAAGAATCATCGGACACGTCCTAGTCCATGACGTAACATAGCGTCATAGGGATTAACGCTTACACTAATTCTTCTGTATATTCCCGATATAAAAATGTGAACACGGCTAAAAACCGCTCTCTTCCTGATAATGTTTGTACTTATAATATGTCACACGGTCTAGCTTCCTTCCTATGGGGAATTGCGTATAAACGACAAATAATTCTGTGCTAATTCAGTCGCCTGTTTACTGCGTCCCAAGAATTCCTTTACAGGTTTTCCAGTATCAGATGTTCCAACGGTGTCTATTGCTATGATATTTCAAGCCAGTAGGACATTATAGGAGGCTAGACTAACCCAGAAATGATTAAAGTCTGTGGGACGCAGGCGATGGCTAAAGTTTATGAGTGGAGCAAGGCTCCTCCGCCGCTCTTTGAGGAATGAGTGCTTTCTACCCGCCAACTTTTATGCTAAACTGAAACGGAAGCTGGAATACAGATGGAGGATGACTAACATTACGTTAGGAGCTCTCAGTTCCGATGCAGCATTTCTACGGCTACTGCGACATGAATAATATTTTTGTGTGTGAATACACTTTTCAAAAGGACGAATCCTCTGATCGAACTGGATCCAGAAAAGAGTGGAAAGTTTCCTATTTGTGTGCTACCTGTGGAATAATATAGAGTAACAAGAACAGTATCGAGTATGATGTTTCGAGGATTAAAATAGAAGAAATTTGACAATATATGACGATTTTTTTTTAGTCGCTTCGTGAAATATGACGATTCCAGTGAATCCTGAACTAAAAACTGTACATAAGGAGTAACTTTTTTTTTTCTTTCGTTCAAGGAAGTGGTGAATCATGCCGTGCGTAATTTTTCTTTCTCTATTATCTCATAAATAAATGTGGATAGGAAATTTTTTTTTTGACTTGAATAATGAATAATTTCAACAAATGGTTTATATCTCAATATGCTGTAGTTTTATAATGGTTTATAACTGAATGTGCTTTTTGTGTAAATATTTTGGAATTTGTATATTAATATTGTAACCATGTTACTTAAGGATATTGAAGTAATTCTTAAAGATTTGAAGAGGAAAAAAGCTTCAACAGTCAAATTATTGGATGAATTAATATTTCAAAATGGTAACACAATATTAGATCGTAATAGAGTTTTAAATTTTAATGTCTTTAAATATGAAGTTGGAGATACAGAGTTTTAGTTAAAGTGAATGAAATTTCAGAACAGTTTAAGTTACCGGAATTGATTAAGATTTGCGATATTTTAAATATTTCGGGAGAGGGTGAAAAAGAGGAAATTACTAAACATATTATTTCGTGCTTATCCGATTTCGAATTTCTTAAAAATTCGATAATTGCAGAAGGACATTTCGGAACACGAAATTAGTCTCGAAACAGAACAAGCTGAACTTCAGTCCGGATCCACAAATAAAGTCAATAATGAGTATAGTACTCAAACCGAAACGGGTGGGGTACAACTTACAGATACTAACGCAAATACTACTCAAACCGAAAGCCTTATAAGTAATAACGAAAATGGTACCCATACCGAAACGGTTAGAGTCAAAATGAAAAATAATACAAGTAGAGAACTTGAAATCAAAAGCAGTAATGACGAGGAAAAAAGTTATTCTAAAATCGAAAATGTCGATAAAAATTCCAAATTGTCAAGCATGGGAGAAACAAAAATTATGGTAAACTTCTCTGACATTGAGGCAGTGATACCGCTCTTTAAGGGGGAAAAACGTGAAAATATAGTACAATGGTTTGAAACATTTGAAAATCATGCGGCATTATTCTCCTTATCTGAGTTTCATAAATTTTTGTTGGCAAAACGTTGTCTTAGGGGAAACGCCCTTCTGTTCATTCGTAGTGAAACTTCAGTCAATTCTTTTGACAAACTAAAGAAAATATTAATTGAAGAGTTTAAAGTAACATATAATTCGGCGGAAATACATGACATCCTACAAAAACTCAAAATAAAATATAATGACTCAATGCAAGAATATTTTTTAACCATGAAAGAAATTGCTAATCAAAGTAATATAGATGAAGGTGCTTTAATCACTTACGTCATTAACGGGATTAATGACATTACACAAAACAAAGCCATTTTATATGGATGTGAGAATTTAGTTGAGTTTAAAACCAAATTGAAAATTTACGAACAAATTCGCAAAGACAGGGACAAAGTAAAAGTACCGTTCCATCGGGTACCGTATACGAATGGAAAGACAGAAAAACCTAAACCGAAAATCCGGTGTTATATTTGTCAACAACTAGGACACAAATCTTTCCAATGTAGTAAGGACAGAAAAATTGCACCACGATTGTATAATAATGCAAAACCAACAAAGACTCAAACGACGCATGCGGTGCAACATTTGCCCCCCAACCCCTGTAAGTTTTGCGCAAAAATAGGGATCATGAATTCTTATCATTGGGGATTCTCTTGCATCAATAGACCATCTACGTCTGAAATAGCAACGCCTAAGCCACAACCCGAAAAGTGACAAATAATAGTATCCGAATACATAAAAACAAAACGTAAGTATATAATAAAAGAAAAACAAAAAATGAAGATAACTCGAGTTCAAATAATAAGATATGCTTGAATATTGATACTGGATCTACGGTGAATATAATTGCAAGTAAAATTTGTGAAAAATTAAATGTTCAAATTATTGAAAATAAAGTGATAAACGTGAAACAAACAAAATGGCTAATACAGCTTAACAAAACATGCAATCTCTACCTTAAAATTGGTAATATTATTAAATCGGCAGAGTTTTTCATACTTGACACCAATTTACCATATGCCCTCTTGGGTTTAAAGAGTTGTGTTGATTTTCGTGTGGTAATTAATTGTGCGAACCAAATTGTTGAGCAGGATGTGAGAAAACTGATCACTTTCTCTAGTTCTGAATGCAGCGATTTGTCTTTGCATATCATGCCCAAAAATCATGTTGAGCTAAAGAGAAAATGGAAGTAAAAGAGAAAATGGAAGTAAAGAAAAAGGATAAAAATAAAAACATTTTCGAATGTTTTAACATTTTCGAATGTTTCCGAGACGGATTCTGGTAATGGGTGCACACATTATCAGAGAACAATCGAGGAAAAAACGAAAATGAATGAAAATATAGTAAGTTCCGAAATAAAAGAACTTTTAGAAGACTATAAAGACATTTGCGAAAAAATAAATATGACGTGCGATCAGTACGAATAGAGCCCCAAAGAGCGATATTGACTTCCGATTTACCAGTGTCGTTACGCGCATATAAAACTTCACCAAAACAACAAGAAGAAATTGATACTCAAATTGAATAGTTATTAAAAGCCAATATCATAAAAGAAAGTTCATCTCCATAATCGGCACCAGTAACACTTGTTTATAAAAAGATGAAAACAAAAAGAATAGGTTATGTATTGATTTCAGGAAACTAAATCAGGTGACTAGTCGGAAGTCGAACCATTACCTCTGGTCGAGACATTAATTGATAAACTAGCTCAAAGTACATATTTTTCGAAATTGGACATGGCCTCAGATTACTGGCATATCCCTATTCACCCAGATGACATAGAAAAACTTGCTTTTGCAACCCATAATTGATTATATAAATGTCTACGTTTACCTTTTTTTTGGCGCATTGCACCCAGCATTTTTCAGAGAACAATTCGTAGAATTTTAACTAAATATAAAATTACATTTGCTGCAAATTATTTTGATGATATTTTAATTTTTTCAGATAGCTATTGTAATCATATTGAACACATTCAACAAATTTTTGATATCTGCAGACAGGAAAACTTAAAACTAAAATTTTCTAAATGTTCCTTTTTAAAAAAACAAATTCAATTTTTAGGTTATGAAATTACCAATGGGATTGTGACTCCGGATAACACCAACATTGAGGTTATTAAAAAGCTAAAACCACCCAATAATATGAAATCTTTACAAAGATTTCTCGGTTCAATTAATGTGTACATAAATTTATTGATAAATATGCCACTATTAGACAGCCACTGAATCACTTGTTAAAAAAATATATCTTGGCAATGGACTGAGAAATGCCAAGAAGCGTTTGAAATGTTAAAAAGAGCTTTAATTTGTAAACCTGTGTTGAAAATTTTTAATCCAAAAGCTGAATGTCATATTTAAGTTGATGCCACTCACACTGGTGTAGGAGCGGTTTTAAAACAAACAGATGCTTCTGGTGTCCTATACCCTGTCGCGTTTCACTCTCGCTCATTAAAGGATTATGATAAAATTATTGTGTTACTGAGCTAGAATGTCTCGCTATAGTGGATTCTTTAAATAAGTTTCATCATTATCTTTTCGGACAAAAATTTACTATACATACGGACCATGCGGCTTTAGTTTGACTCAAAAATGTTAAAAACTTAAAAGAAAGACTGTTCCGCTGGTCTTTAAGGTTAAGTATGTATGAGTATGATATTAAATATACAAAGGGCACCACAAACATCGAAGCAGATATGCTCTCTCGCGATGTACCAGATAACAGTGTACACAATGATGTTATTGTAAGCAATGTTGAAAATGAGGTATCACATCTCTTGCAGTTGAATGAAATTACCGAGGCTAAAAAAATGACAATTTAACTGGAAAGTTTGTCGAAATTAATAATGTTTGATTCCTTCGTAAAAAAGGGTTTACCAAAATTGTAGTACCTTTTCTTTAAGACTGAAATTACTCATAATTGCTGATAAAAAATTTTGCCATCCTGGTATTCAAAAAACAAATACTTTACTCACCCCTGCTTATTATTGGCAAAATATAACTTCTGATATTAGTAATTTTATTAAACATTGTCATACATGCCAAGTAAATAAAAAGCCTCTACAAGAAAGATTTGGACTTTTACTATCAATGCCTCCAGTTGACAAGTCATTTGACTTGATTGCAATTGATAGTGTGGGTGGCCTTAACCACTATAACTCAACTAAAAAATACCTGACGTTAATTATTGACCATCATACTCGATTTATATGGGCTTTTGCTTCAAAATAAATTACAACAGAAACTTACACTAACTTCCTTAACCAAATTTTTCAAATTTAAGTGCCAAAGAGTATCTTAAGTGATAGAAATCCAACTTTCATATCTTCTCATTTAAAAAAAATTCTTAAGCATTATAACGTTAAACAACTATTGACTACAGCACACAGACCAGAAACTAATTGTAAGGTGGAGAGATTAGGACAAACAATAATCACACGTTTAAAATGTAAAATTAATGAATTATCTACAAAAGTTCCAAGGCCTAAATTATTAAGGGAAGTAGCCCATGAATACAACTTGGCACCCCATTCCGTTACAAAATTTCCACCAGCCTATTTAATGTATGGCACAATTCCATATACAAATCCTTTAAAGGAACTTATTTATCCTCCTGTTGAAGAGGCGAGAAAAATAGCAGTTCAGAAAGTAAAACAATACCATGAACGGAATAAAATACATTACGATGCTAGATTTGTGGATGTACAATTTACACCTAATGAGTCAGTGATTTATGAAGAATTTAAATACCCTAATACTAGGAAACTGTCTCCAATTTTCAGTGGTCCTTATAAAAGCCTTAACCAAATGTCTGACGTTAATTATGAAATAAATAAGAAAAATACTCACACTCAAGAATCTTCAGAAGTTGTGCATGTTTCGAAGTTACGAAAATACCATGTACCATAAAAATTAAAACTGAGTCATGAATAATGTAAATAAAGTATGTATGTTTGAATATTATTATAGGGTTGTATTTTTTAGTATTGTTGTATCGCAATTTATTTTTCAGTATTATGATAGTGCTTTTGTGTTCATTTTTATTTGGCTCAGCAGTGAAAGGACAATAATTTCTGTGCAAAAGACTGTATAAGCCAAAAAGAAAACCATTGTTGTCACCACTTGTTACCACATGTTTTTTATTCAAGACGTCTTATATTTTTATGTTGTATTGTGCTTTTTGTAGTATGCGTTGCGATTTTTATGTTGAACTTGTAAAGAATATTGAAATTGGATAGAATATTATGCAAAGTTTGTTGTTAAAAATTTTATAAGTGAGCATTCAGAGATCTGAATGTTAGTATGTACACAGAAGAGTTGGTGGATAAGTTCTATTTTTAAATTGTCAGAATAGGTAAATTATTTTTTTTTCTTTTTGTTTGGCATGGGGAATTTCTTTTTTTTTTGAGGGGGGGGGATGTAATATAAAAATAATTTTTATATTAATTGTCTGACTTGTCCATATTCATGTAAAACATAATTTATTCCATTCCTAATGATGATGTAATAGCTCTTAAAGATTGCACTAATTAATCCCTTCGTTCCCCTATAGATAGAGAAATATCCTCATAGAACAGCCTCTGTCTAGGAAGACTATGCCGATAAGAATCATCTGACACGCCCTAGTCCATGATGTAACATAGCGTCATAGGGATTAACGCTTACACCAATTCTTCTGTATATTCCCGATATAAAAATGTGAACACGGCTAAAAGCCGCTCTCTTCCTGATAATGTTTGTACTTATAATATGTCACACGGTCTAGCTCCCTTCCTATGGGGAATTGCGTATAAACGACAAATAAATCTGTGCTAATTCAGTCGCCTGTTTACTGCGTCCCAAGAATTCCTGTACTGGTGTTCCAGTATCAGCTGTTCCAATGGTGTCTATTGCTATGATATTTCATATATATATATATACATATCTGTGTGTGTACATATACAGTGAGAGAGAGAGAGAGAGAGAGAGAAAACGCTATCCTCTTAGAAAATTATGCTTTCATGTATTTATTCACGTATGAACAGAAATAAATTTAATTTGTTGAGTATGAATATAAATCTCTACTCTACACTGTATTTAAAGATCCGTTAAAATGCATTAACGAGGTGGAGTGTCCAGCAATAAAATATTTCAAGCCTATTAGTGGTAGTCATTAAACTCCCCTTCAAGGTAGTAATTAACCATTTTTAAACGCCAAAAATAAGTTTGGATTTTAAAGAACTTAGGATGGCGACATAATTGGCTTTGTTACGAGAAAACGCGATTTGCTTCAATTATATACTAAAGTGGGTAAAGGAAAATTCATTTTTCTTTATTATCCTAAGAAATATTTGTGTAGTCTGATAATGTAAAATATGATTTATTAATGTAAAATATGATATATTTAAATGGGATGTCAGCGGTATATAGTAATTTTTATTTAAATTTTTTATAATTATATGATACCTTTATATCATTCTTTGTTTTATTACAAATTTTAGTTGATATACCATTTCAGCTGAATATATTGGTCATATGAAAAAATAAATAAATTCATTTTTTTATTTTTCATAAAGAGTGATTTTATTTTTAAATTATTTATTATTATTTTTCCAGGCCTTTTCTTTAAAAATGTTATTTTCTGATTTTTTAAGAATAACTATAACATTAAATTTGCTTCTCAAAATTGTTTTATTACTTTATGTTATTGAAAACATTAAAATAAACATGTTTTAACGATAAAACCCTTTCATAAACTTCTTCGTTTAGATTATACTGCTTTTCTCTACATTAATAATGAATGTCAATATTACTGTAAAAATTCTTGAAGCATATTCCTTTTTAATCAATTTTATTTAGTTTCACTGAGTAGCTGCGGGTATTCATGTTCTCAAAATTCATTTTAAAATTAATGTATACGGTTAACTATTTGTACTATATTCAAAGATGTTATTTCTATTTCATAACAAAGGGAAAATATAAAAGAAGAGTTCATTATGATTTTTTTAAACATTTTTTAATAAAACTATTGAATACTTGACAAAATTTAAGAGACACTAATGTAATTCATATTCCAAGAATAAAAAATTTGAGATATTTTGTGAATACATATATGATGAAAAAAGTACTTTTGCATGTTTTTAGTTAAAAGATGCTAAATCGCAATTTAGGGGCAGAATTTGAATAAAGTAATTTCAGACATCAGTCTTGCAGAAGATGATAAACAACCAGACAACGTCACTGTCATCCCAGTAAAATGTTTTACCTCATCACAAAATTTTACGTTTATAAGGTTTTTAAGAAAGCATTAAAATATGTTACATAATTTTATAGGAGTAGCGACAGAAAATAATATAGACATATATTTACTGTCATCATTTTTTATAACTGTAACCGTCAATTCATCTCGGCTTTAAGAAATGATGACCAAAAAACGTACCGGAAACAAACCAACATTTATTGCAATATTTTGGCACTATTTATATTTATCACACGTTAGTTCTATCACACGATTAAAATGTGTGCAACTGTGGCGTATAGGCAATACATGCTCACCAACTTCCTCCTGTAATTTTTTCTTCTTATAGAGATACGTCGAGAATATCTTCCCCAGCGGTATGACGTCATAAGGCAGCTTAGTTTCAGCACTTCTTCGAAGTGATCTCGTCTGAAGAAGTGCAAGTTGGAAATTGCATACTAAATTATGCAAATTACATACCAGCTACTCTCGCATCAAAGGAAGAGTATAAGTGGCTGCACCTGGAGAGGATTGAAGCAGCCAAGCAGAGTCGCTGCACCAGCCGAAGTCATTCCCGTTGCATTTCAGCTTTCGCCGGCAGTTTCCAGCGGCTACCATTGTTAGGTTAGTCCGATGGCCCTGATGTTGCCTGCTCAGATGTGTTAGCGTGTTGGCCACCCTTCTTTAAGCTTTCGTTATAATTGCCTTTTGGTATAATGTTTGTTTGGTAGCTCAATTAGTCACACTTGCAGGTTCTCTTTTGTGATTGTTTATGCTTTAATTTAATTTTAATAAATGTGTTCAGTTTTGTATGCAGAACCTATTGTTAGATGTGGAAAAACATGGAGTCAGTAAAGGGATGTTCTTCTCCCTCTTTACAACTTTGCCGTTTTCCTATTGACATGTCTGGTAATCAGCTATCTTATTAAATTATCGCCATTGTACCTAATATAACTGTAATGATCTTTATTCATAACGTTATATTTATTTTCCTTTTAAATATATTTACGCTCAATAAATATTATCAGTAGAATAATTACCATCTAAACTTTTGGCATTTCTCGTTTAATTTCTTTAAACATGATCAACTGTGAGGCAATACGAGTACAGTTCTTTATACTGGACACCAAACGAGAAATAGCATTACATAATCTCACTCGTAACTCGTTTTAAATAAAAGCATATATATATATATGTATGTATGTTTATATAGTTGGATATTATGACTTATCTACATTAAATTACCTAGGTCAGAGTACCTGAGAATTTTACTGAATTTCCACAGGTTTTTTGCTTCTTCGTCCTTCCGATTAAAGAATTTTCCCCACTCCAATGTGTAGCGTGATTATATTTAGAAATTTGGGAATCTGAATTTTCTGACTCTGGTAATATTGAGTTGGCAATAATCCTGTCCGGCTTTTCGTCCGATGTAGTCCTGACTCCATTTTTCATCTTTTTCCTTCAAGTTACTTTCCGCGAATGGAGTTCAAATATGAACTACAAATCCATTGTGAGGATTTTCCGCCCCGGGTTAATTATTGTGTTGTAATATTTTGTCACTCGTAAAAATTGATCATTAGAGTCCTTCATAAATCTGTAGTCATGATAGTGGTGATTCTTTAAGAGAAACAATTTGACATATAAAATAATTTTGTTCAATCACTCCTTCCCTTTCACAGCATCTTTCATTTTATAGCCCAGTAAATGCCAGCATGCATTATCACTACGTGTGTGCCACCGCAGAATATTTTACAAACGCATTTACAAATTCCAGGAGTAGACCTTACCTAAATTTACATTACAACTGTGCCGAGAGAAGCATCCTTCACACGTCCGTGAAATATCTTAAGTGTTCATTCCCAAGATAGAATCATTTAAGTAAAGAGAAATTAATAAAAGGGAACCGCACCGATGAAAAAGGGGCAATGTAAGCTTTAAGTAAGATAGAATATTAAAATACTCTTTCGTGTGTATATACAGTGTGTCCAGGGAAGGAGTCTCTGATTTCAAGACTAAAAATATCAAAAACAAAGATCTCTAGAAGAATGAAACAAACGGTATATTTATTGTGAAAGCTGTAAGAATTTTATACACTAATTATTGAAATAGTTACAAAAAATACTAACAGAGGGCGCTGTTAGCCAAATTTTAATGGCACAGGCATGGATGGCCTCCATATTCGCCGGACCTGAGTCCCTGTGACTATTTTTTGTAGGGCACATTAAAAGATACTGCCTAAAGGAACCATCCCACCACGCTGGACGCGCTTCACTCAGCGATCTCTTAGGCAGCTGAATCGATTTCTGTTGGGATACTACAGTGTGATAGCAAATTTTATTGTTCGTTACGCCATCTGCGTATTGTTCGTTTGCGCCGTACATCGAATGGTGGACATTTTGAAAAGGTTGTGATATAGTGATTGCAAAGACTGCTTGCAGAGACTACGAGTTTATTTATGCATGATGATACAAGTTGTAGATCGCCATCTGTTAGCAGCTTTTGTAACTATTTAGAAAATTAGTGTATAAAATTCTTACAACTTTTCCGATAAACATACCGTTTCTTGCATGCTTCTACAGATCTTTGTTTTCGAGATTTTTAATTTTGAAATCAGGGACTTTTTCTCTTGACACGATGTATATGTATGTATATGTGTATATATATATATACATATATATATATATATATATATATATATATATATATATATATATATATATATATATATATATATATATATATAATATATGTATATATATATATGTATATATATATATATATATATATATATATATATATATATATATATATATATATATATATATATATATATATATATATATATATATATATATATATATATATATATATATATTATATATATATGTATGTATGTATATAGCCATGAAAAACTGAAATTGGAGAATATCGACATTCTCAGGTGAATGTCAACACATACCAAAAACGTTGGTGAAAGACCGAAAATTTGGTTATATTCTTATACATTCCGACCATCACCAGTGTATGTCAACAAGTAGATATATGCTCTGGGGGAGGTCGAAACGAGAAGCCGAGAAGACAGACAGTGTATTTAAATTTATGTAAACAATGTCAAATGAAACGATGTGCACATTAAAAGGCATTGATGGTAAACCAATGGTCAGTTCAGAGTTAAACTCAAGATATCAAGTCGATCTGATAGACCTGCAGTCACACAGAGATAGCGAATATAATTTCATAACGGGGTTTCAAGTTAATTTAACGAAGTTTGTCCAGCTACGACCTTTGAAAACCAAGCAGAAGAAGTAGCGTATCACCTTGCTCAAATATTCTTAATATCTGGTGCTCCAGTTATATTGCATTTTGATAATGGTAGTTAATTCAGTAATCAAGTCATATCCGAACTAATCGCTATGTGGAAACATGTTTAGATAGTTCATGGAAAGCATCATCATAGTCAAACACAAGGCTTAATTAAAAGAGGCAATAAGGATATACAGGATATGTTAAATGCATGGATGAACTATAACGATACAAATAAATGGTCAGATGGTTTGCCCTTTGTTCAATTTACCAAGAACACCTCATACCATGAAGGATTACACCAATGTACTTATGAAGCCCTGTTTGGGGATAAACCAAAAAGAGGCATAGCACCGTCATCTTTGCCTGGCGAACAAATTGCATATATTGAAACAGAAGAACAGCTCGAAGAAATTGTTAATACTTTTGAGCAAAATTTGAGCACTGGCCATACCGAAAACCATATTCCAAAGGAGAATATTGAAGAGGAGCTGCAACCTACCACGTCTTCACACAAGCCCTGAATAAACAACACGAGTTTATTTCTATAAAAGGAGTGGCCGCGAAAGAGAATCTTCTACTGCAAGCACCGAAAATGTTACGAACCTCAAAAAGAAAATTGCAACCTGCTCAAATTGGTGATACCGTACGAATACAAGTCCCTGATGTTGACCGCGGTCGTACTGTTGCCTGAAATAGGTTGGCGGTTGTTGTTGGAATAGAAGACTCCGACTTTTATAAATTAGCAAACAAAATTGTACAATCAAGCAGCTTTATACCCGTAATCAGTTCATAATTTGTAAAGAAAAGTTACTTTCCATAGATGAGAATTCTTCTCAAGAAATGTCGCTGAGAGAAGCAGCTGAAACTAATTCGAAAAGTGCAGGGCAAGGCTATACACGCTGTCAATGCAAAAAGAGTATTCCACGACTAAATGCAGTTGAAAAAGCAAGGGACTCTTGTGCAATTCAAATTGTCATAACAGTTTAAGTTGTTGCAATAAATAATATTGTATAACGTCGATCACATAAGTAAGTTTATTATTGGTGTTGTTTATATTTCTCATTTAGAATGTACTATTCGTTTTAAGTTCAACAGTTTATTTACATGGGCTGTTACTTAAGCTTTCTCATATTTTGCCTTATATCATAATATTTGTTAATAATAAAGTATGATTTAAAAACGTAACAAAAATATTTTTATTCAACACTCACCCTCCGTGCATGGTGAATGTCGACATTCGCCGGTATAAGTGAGAAATAAGGATATTTAGCAAATATTTTGGACATACACCATGCGACTATGTGAATGTTGCCATTCAACGGACAATGCCGACATTCTCGAGATTTCGGTCTTTCACGGTAACACACACACACACACACACACACACACACACACACACACACACACATATATATATATATATATATATATATATATATATATATATATATATATATATATATATATATATATATATATATATATAGAGAGAGAGAGAGAGAGAGAGAGAGAGAGATTTTTATTTTTTATTTTAGTAGCTAAATTGCCTTCATCTTAAAAATTCCAATTATTTGATCAGAACTTTTTTAACTATTATGCCTGCACTACTATCAAAGAGATGATATTATTCAACATGATTTCCCTAAGATTATCTACATTTAGTTTTTATTTAGGTTTTATGACTTATATTTCTATTTTTTCTATTTTTATGTATTTGAAATATTTTAATAGAAAATAAAAGAAACTACAAAATTTCCGTATGGGATTTTATCAGAAAAACATTTTTTATCAGATTACAAAACTATGAAACAGTTTTGTAAAAAAGAAAAAAAGAAAAAAAATCCTTCAGTACTTTAATGCGCCATAACTCTATTCCTGATCCGATAAACACATATATTATAGGGTGCTTAAAAAATGTTAGTACCAATTGAATTTAAACAAATTTTCAAGTACCAGACCATTAATCTACATACAAAGTGGTGCTGTATTCCGATAGTGTTAAAGTGAGAAAGAAAGTTAAATATTTTTCTTTAACTGATAGTTGAATGAGGGTTTTGAAAACAAAAACTATTTGGTTTCCCTTTTTCTTCTATTAAATCTGTTCTAAACTCGTACGAAAGAAAAAGTATATTAAGAAACGAACTTTGAAACTTTTCCTGCAATTTATTTCAACGGAGAAAATGTGTGACACAAACGGACAGATAAAGACTTCATTAACTGAGTTAAAAAAGAGGCATTTTTTCAGTCGTTAAGAGTGTGACTAGCTTATCTTACACTTTTATTCTTCTTTTAGAACTTTTTTCCCCTATTTTAGCCTCCTGTAACAGCTAATCATCGACCTAATCAGAGTAGTAATAAACTCAAGGCCAAACAAAGGTGTTTTTTAGATTTAAGATGAAACTTTAATACATTTGTGTGGGGGGTGTAACAGTCTCTCTAGAATAACTCTATTGGTATCATTTCCAATACCTAATAGTATGTAGGGATACGTAATTTTCAAATTTACGAAATATATGCTAATAAATGCGAAATTTGCCGATAAGAGCGGATAAGTACGAAAATTATTTTTTTACTACTTTTCGGTGAAAACTCGGTGATAAATGGCTTTTTAAGCTAAGTTTGGTAATAGTAGTAATAATTTATAACATAATTGCTTATCAATCCACAGTCTTTAACGGTCCACCATCCATTGTCTTTAACTGACAGATATGGTCTTTAACTGTCTCACTCTTTAAATTTGCTTATTACTTATTGCTAAACACTTAACGAAGAGAATGTGGAGACCACTACAATTTTAGCATTTTGCTAAAAATTTTTATATTTACACATATATATATATATATATATATATATATATATATATATATATATATATATATTTGCAAAATTTCGATATTTTATATGCGAAATTTACGTACCCGAACTTATATGGTATTGAAATTGGTACCAATAACACAATATTCCTTTTCTAATTTACCGGATATTTCCCTCTAAAAATTAATAGCTATAATAGCATTGTACACGTGTTATGAGCTTCATAAGATATCGATCGTAAATTAACCGAAGTTGATCATAGTTTCAAGTAGAATACTAAATACTTCATTATATATTTGCGAGAATTGCTTTCCACGTGATATAGTGCTTAGCGTCTAGTGTTTCCACGCAGTGGGCTTGGGCTCCAATCCCGAGTAGGGTTTGGACGTTTCCGGGTCGTCCCCTCGTAGGGAGCAATGTTGACTCACCTAAATCGTGCTCACATAATAAAATAGTCAACAATTTCCGTGGAATTTTTTTATTAGATTGTCTCACGACAAGTGCCACCGCCTTAGAAGAAGAAAAAATACAGAAAGACGATACTTTTACGAGAAGCAAAAAATGTAATTTCCCAATAAAAACCATTTTAAAAATCTACAAGTTAAAAATATATGAAAATACGTGGAAAATATTGGCAGCAAATTTACAGCTTAGATTTCATGCTCTTTAACGGCCCACTGTAATTTGATTTACAGTCATTCGGCTCTTGGGTATGTTTTATATCAAATTGCTTTGCGTTTGTAAAAAAAACATACTTTATCTTCGTAATTAATCTCAAAAATATTCCGACAATAATGACGTACTATTATGTTCGTTAACAAATTCCTTAGTCAGATAATATATATGTTAAGAATAGTGTATCTTCATATACAATAGGAGATAAATATTGACGAATATTTATTACACAAATATTCACTTCCGGAAAATATACATTGACACAAAAACTCTGAACTCTTATTTAAACATATTATATAAACAGCCTTATCAACAGAAAATTGTCCTTAAAACTGGTTCTGCTTCAGGTGGAAATTTCATTTCTCCCCCCCCCCCCGTTTAAAATTGTTTTTCTAGGAAGTATTCAAAACTTTCTTCTATTCGATTCCGAGCTGTGAGTTCGTCCTCTATGCATAACATGTGAACACTTTAACTTTATAGTTGAACCCCTGGTTGGACATATCAAGATACTCACCCATTTAACTTATTCTCAGTGGAAAATAATAACAGTCTCGCTGTATTTTTTAAAAACAACGAAAGCACTGTTAAGATTTAGGAGCATTCTTTATTTACATTATAGTTATATTTTGCCCTAAATGTAAAATATAACAGAAGAAATAGTGTAAACATGTTGTTTTATGACTTCACTGATTTTTCTAATTTTTATGTTATTTTTTAAGTTTTATTACATTCAACACTTTTTGGAAATCACGTTGCAGGATTTGAAGATGAAAATACACTGCTGGCCACTGTAAATGCAACACCCTGAAGGAAACATGTAAATAACATGAAATTTACAACATGCATTAGTGGAGGTGAGATATGCAAATGATTAGAATTTCAGCGCAGACGCACATCACGCGCGCCTGTGGCGCCACTTCAAAGCGCTATTTAAGGCTTGGAGATTTCGACGATTTCAAGTTCGGCAATTGTGTTTTTCTTGTGTTTTTATCAAAAAAACGATCAATTATGCCTCATCGAAAACAGCGACCATCTTTTGATCAAGTATCCGAGTTCGACAGAGGAAGGATAGTGGCCTACCGAAATTGTGGATTATCTTTCAGGGAAATCCGTAGTCGTGTTGGACGAAACCAAACAACTGTAATTCGGATATGTGATCGTTGGATGCAGGAGGGTACGACCGACCGGCGTGTTCGATCGCATCTACCTCAGGGCACAACTTCACATGATGACTGGCAAATTGTGCGCATGGCAGTGACGGATCGCTCAGTCACATCACGAACCATAGCACAGCACATGCAGTCTGTAACGCATCATCCAGTGTCTGCGCGTACCATTCGACGCCGTTTACAGCAGAGTGGTATGTCCGCAAGACGTCCATTCCTTTGTCTACCCTTGATGCAGAACCACAGACGTCTCCGCCGCCAATGGTGCGATGACAGAAGGATGTGGACGGCAGAATGGAATGAAATTGTCTTTACTGATGAGTCACGCTTCTGTCTGCAACACCACGATGGTCGCATTCGAGTCTGGAGACACCGTGAAGAGAGGATGCTGAACAGCTGCGTTATGCACCGCCACACTGGTCCTGCACCGGGTATTATGGTATGGGGCGGTATTGGATATCACTCTCGCACACCTCTAGTACGCATTGCCGGAACTTTAAACAGCCAGCGCTACATCTCCGAGGTGTTGGAGCCAGTTGTCCTTCCTTACTTTCAGGGCTTGCCCACAGCCGTATTTCAACAGGATAATGCGCGACCACACGTGGCACGCATTGTCCAACGGTTCTTTGTCAATCGCCAGATTGAATTGCTTCCCTGCCCGCCTCGCTCTCCGGATCTTTCGCCGATAGAAAACATGTGGTCCATGGTTGCTCTACGATTGACCCAGATTTCATCCCCAGCTGCCACAGTAGATCAACTTTGGCAACGTGCGGAAGCTGCTTGGTCTGCTGTACCCCAAGAACTCATTCAAAGTCTCTTTGAATCAATGCCGAGGCGTGTGTGCAGCGGTGATCTCCAACAATCGCGGCTACTCTGGCTACTGATTTTGGCAGGAACCACACTTCACAGAAGTCTATAAATTTAATCATTTGATACTTGGTCAACATGTTATCTACAAAATAAATTTTGTTGTGATATCTCTTGTCTTTCTTGGTGTTGCAATTTGGGTGGCCAGCAGTCTACTTATTTTCACATAGATTGACGAGAGGTGGAAAAATTATCTAAGACAGTGTTTTTAAATATAACTCCCAGACCTCTGTTTGGGTACCTCATTTATGTGTCAGAATGTTGGACGAAATTTTCTAGATCCAACTTTTTTTTAAAAAACTGAATGGGAAGAAAAGAAGAAATGTAAAGAAAATGCACAAAAATAGAAGGAAAAGATTTTATTCGAGGAGAGTTCATCAGATAGTTTTAGAAATAGCGAGAAATTTTTATTAGCTGAATTTAACACAATTCTTAATTTTCTTTTCCATTACTCCCATCGTCAGTCTTTTAATCCATATTTTTGACTTATGGCAGTGGATCGGCTTCAAAGTTTAGTAACCAAATTGGAGCACTATGTTTTGATAATAAAAATAAACGAGAGTATAAATTCTTAAAAATAGGGTTCTAAAAAGCTAATTCTTTAATATAATGATAATATTTTGATTTTTCTTTTTTTATTTTGTATATTCATAGTTCGTCCGGGATTTCACCTTCACAAAATCCAACTATCTATATATATATATAAAACGCGTAGGTATGCGGCACAACAATCGACGATATTTCTACAATCCGAATGGCAGCTTCTGCAACTACCACATGTCAACATTGGTGGCTGTCGGCAATTTACAACCACGCGTCAACTTGGATTTACGCATTCAAATCAGGAATACTCGAAAGCGAGCTGCATGATCAAGTGAAAATTGGGAGCAGTCTCAAGAAAGAAAGCGGAGAGGAAATATTTCATTAAGAGAGAGGCGTGAAAAGGAGAGCATAAATGATCGCGAGGTTTGGCTTAACCGTCGCCGGCATAGCAACCGATAGCCAGTAATAGTTTCTTTTCCACACTTTTTTTAGTACTTGCTGAATGTTTACTCCATTTTATAAGTGAAGAAATTTTCCCAACAGTTTATTATTTGATACGATTAAGTGTTGATATATAAATTGTGAACAATAGTACATACAGAGTGATGTAATTCCCACTATATTTTAGTACTAGCTGAATTTTTACTCCATTTTTTAAGAGAAAAATTTTTCCCCAACAATTTCTTATTTGATGTAATTATAAAGTGTAGATATCTTATTTTGAAAAAAAAGTACATACTGAGAGGCATATAATTTTTAAAATCACTGGTGCTGAGTTTCTCAGTCTTACCTTTAACTCTATTCTGAAGCAATCGAGAAATTCACACTTTGTAATCACGATGTTTTAGAAGTAGCTTCATAGAGAATTTAGCAATGATTATAAATCTTTGGCTGAACTCCCACTACCCATTAACATTGCATATTTATGATGACAGGTAATGGTAACATTCCTTACTTATTTTACATTCAGTTGAGTTGTTTTACAAAAGAAAATATAAAACTAAAAGTGACCATGCTGGTTTCTAAAAAGCTAATTCTTTAATATAATGATAATATTTTTATTTTTATTTTTTTTATTTTGCATATTCATAGTTCGTCCGAGAATTTCAACTTCACAAAATTCAACTATTTAAAAAATTGCAGGCCTTTTTTTATTAAAAAAAGCTTGTATATCATCAATCAGCTACTAATAGCTCTTATGTACTGAATAGTATTAAATTTAACTGTTTAAAATTTGTCAGTAATCACCAGGTGTTTGCAAGCAAAATTATAATCAAATGAAGGTCATATGGTTATCCTTGTCAAAATACACATGCTAAGTACATTTCTATCGAAGCAGTGGATATTCTGTAATATGAAAGCGATGAACTGAGCCACATTGTTTACTGTTCGTTTTGATAAGTATGTTTTAAATAGGAAAAGTGAAATATTATGAACAAAAAAAGATCCACAAAATGATTTTATTTGATTTTGTGTTTTGATTCATAATACTTGAAGAATTTATAGATGTCACTCTGGATTAAAGTAGGGTTAAAGAAAAGAGTGCACTATTGAGTAAATTTTCTGCCCATTTCCAAAACATTACGGAAAATTACCGAAAGTTTTCACTGTTGTTTAGTTGGTGCACTCATTACAAATAACACTATTTTTAAAACGTAGCTCACTCCCTATATGTTCTGTCATCTATAGCTCCACTCTCGAGCTTGAATTGTTATGATATTGAAGAAAAGGCAGATTACCAAATAGGCACACTAAGGTCGGCCTTATGCAATAATTAAACAATAATTTCTATTTCAGGATTCATCTTATAAGTGGAAGTTAATTAATAATGTTATTGAACAGGAATTTATATCAACTAATCAAAATGATATTCTTCATTATTATTTTTCCATTACTCATTGGTGATGCTACTGGTGAACGCTGTTGTTGTGACTGATGCCCCTTGACCGACAATATATTGGTGAACGCTGTTTTTCTGTGAATCAGCACGTTGAAATCTATGCATGTCAATTATTATCAAAAGAACATTTAAACTAAATGTATCTTATTTAAGAAATAATGTTGTACAAGCAATATATAGTAGAGACATTATACATAAATCCTACAAAGGTAATCTACAAAATTATCAAAACAGACTATAATGAAGATATGTATTTTAAACTGATAAAATTAATGTGTAAATAGTGCTTAGTCAGAAATTTTAATTTCTATCAAACAGGTCTTTCAAACTGGATGCATTACGTAATTAGGAAAACAATCATTTTAAAATTTTGACTCATATTTACCTCAAATATCAACTTTATTTATTGCTTGCGTTAAGGCTGCTATGTACTAAGAAAAAAAATCATATTTCCCTTTTCCTCTTCTTGCAGACTCTTGTGGTGGTAGGAGTCCAGTTGAAAGTTCGAGAATTCCACCCCCCTTAGGATTGACATTTTGAGGGATTGTAATGGCTCTCTCTCTATAGGGGGTTAAGCGCTGCCCCCAATTTTTTTATTTAAAATATATTTTTGTCAACTATTTAAAGATACATAAATGCTGATAATCAAATAAAACTGGTATTGTCAGATAGCCTGAACATTTCTGCAAAGCGCTACAATATTCATTTTATAAATTTTGTCACCGAAGGAATTTATGAGCGCTTAAAACACACTATACCAGATTTTTCCCCGAATAATTGTAATTTTAAAATATTAATTGCATTTTTTTAAAAAAACGAAAAATGTACACAAATGTAAAATTTCTTTCTCTATGACGGAGTACAATTTTATAAAAAAATCTTTGAATCCAAGTCGGCAATTCGTGGACAAATTTTCTCGATAGGTTAACATTGAGATAAGCGAATCCAATGGGGTTAGTACATAGCAGCCTTAAGATGAAATATTGGTAAGATTTAAATGCGGTAGTGTTTTTAAAATCCCCAATCACTATCTAGAGTTATCCAATAACAATAATTTTTATACATAATTTAGAACATTTATTTTATTTCTAATGCCTGTAAGGTATACACAAGATTCGATTCACAAGAATCGAACTTTTGAGTGAATTAAAGAAGCTGCTTCAGATATGCTAATTTTGGCATACGCGCTTAGTATAAATACCACGCAGCGTCATTAATGAAAAAGGGAGTTGTTGTTAAGGTTGAAAAGGTGTTATCCTGCGCTAGTGCTTTACGGGCCAGAAGTTTACGTGGCAGTACTGCTGGTTTGACTTACTGTTCGTGAGTATAAAAATATATTGTTCTTGAAAGCTGTATTTACATTCCGTACAAGTAGTACGCATGCTTATTGCTGTAAAAGCCAATTATATGTGCAGCGAATTCAATAAACATTATTTCATGTATAAACTGTGTTTGTATATAATTCAAATAGAGTGCTACTTCAAATTATATACACCCAAGTCTGGGTAGAAGTGAGCATAGATTCTCTATACTGGCGCCCGAAAATATATATACCCTGGTAGTTAGCGTTACATTTGTAACGAACAACATAATTGAAATTAAAAACTGTGTACTGTGTACTTATATTGATAAAATTGTTGCAAGTACTTATATGCTATTTAAAAAATGAGTGTTGTAGAACAAAATCCTGCTGGAAATTTTCCTCGGGTAATTATGGTTCAGCAAATTGCGCCATTCGAAGCCACCTTCAATGGCGGCCCCTCAAGTCAATTCCTAAAGAAAATTGAGCATTACTTTCAGCAACAATGCACCCCAGAGGGGGATAAACTTAAAATTGCTCTAGCCGCTTTAAGAGGTAGTGCATATCAGTGGTACACATGCATGCAAAGCAGTAATCTGATTTTTGACTATTTGTCATTCAAGCAACAGTTTCTTAGTGTTTTTCCAAAGACCTTTAATCAAAGTGAAATTGAAGCGGAAATTTATTCGCTAAGGCAACGTGAAGGTCAGTCTGCATTAGATTTTGCTATGGAAAAGATTTCCAAGTGTGAGGAATATTTAGAAGGAATGACGGAAGCGGTAATCTTAAAAATAGTTATCCAACGTTTGAAGCCAAGTGTTCAAGATTTTTTAGATAATCAAACAATTACAAGCAAGGTTACCCTCCTTCAAGCTTTAGCTAAATATGACAATAGACATTTCTTCGCTACCCCTCACCGTCATTCAGGTACGAGAAGTTTTATACACCCCAGCCAAAATTTTTCGCGAGTTTCAAATCGACATCGTGGACGGCATGATAGTAAAGCCCAACGTTATAGTAACATTAGTGCGCTTACATTAAAAAATGTGCAACTACCTTATGTGCACTTGCAAATTGATTCAATTCCCATAACAACTTTACTTGATACCGGCAGCGAAAGGTCGTACATGTCAGAAAAGTACTTCAAATCGCATTACGACATGAAGCGCTTAAACACACATAATAAATTACGAACACTTTCAGCTCAAGGGGAAGAATGTCAAATATTAGGCTCATTATTGACACACATTAGTATACAATCCCAAAAACACGACCTTGTTTTTCATGTAATGCGAAATATGCAACTGGAGGTTATCCTAGGGATTGATTTTTGCTACTCGTGTAATGTAGCACTAAATTTCAAGCAGAATTCTATCTCGGTGCAGATGCACCAACAGTCCAAAGAAGCTGTGCTGCCCGTTCCGGTTGACTTGTCGAAAACGGACTTAAAAGAAAACGAAAAAGTTCGTTTACAGACTACTTTAAACAAATTTGCCGAGGTATTTTCAGACAAGCCAGGTTGATAATATGGTTTTAAATAAAGTACATGAAAACCAGACTGAGAATCAGGATGAAAAGTTGACACAGAGTTATACTGTAGGTAGTTTAGCTGATGCTTCGGAAGTTATAGAGAAAGTTTGCAATAAAACGCACGAGTACGAAAAGCTTAATCTTCCTAAAACTGAAGCAGTGTTAAAGAATTTAAATGATAACGATTCTGATATCGCAAGTTTCAAAGAGACTTTTTCGTCAAAAGAGGATAAAACTCAAGTTAAGGGGGATAAAAAACGTGAAAAAGCGCCTTCAGGTTCCAGCATTAAAACTGCTAATACTGAAGTAATTAAGGCGGTAAACAAGAAGTCGTATAAGCACAAATACGAAAAACAGAGTCAGGTTGTTGAAAAACATGACACAAGCAGCGAGATAAAGCCAGTTACTAAACACGTTGGTGCGGCGTATAAGTTTCAAAAAATAGAATCTGCATTAAAATCTAATGTCTATACTCTAAAAGGTACGGAGAAAAGTAAAGTGTGCACTACAAAACCTCCATCTAAGGATGAACGTGGCACACATAAGGTACACAAGGTTATGAAAAGGAAGAATGACAATTTTAAAGCTCCTTTGCATAAGTACAGGGAACGCAAGATATCAGCCGCCCAGCAAGGTTGGCCTCCTCCCAAGAGACCTCCTGTCCATCGTCAAGCCGGACCAGCGCCTCAGGACCAACGACCTGCTGCACGAAGGATGCCCACACGGTCAACGAACCCCTTTACTAGGACTGCGACCATCAAGAGAGGTTCAGCGGATTGGACAAACTGGTGCAGTGAAGTTGCTGCATTCATGAGGAACAAGTCTTGTATCAATTCTCTTATTCTAACTCCCACCCTTTAATAAAATCGAACCAAATTGGTTTGAAGTTCCCCATTGTATATACTGTGTAAACATTTTGAGGGGAAGGAGTGAGCCACTGAAAAAAAAAAGGCATACTATTGTTTTATAAATTTTTGAAGGGGACATGTAGTGAAAAAAATACATACTAACTACAGATAACAAACAACTAACATACTAACTTCGCAAATCATAACACATGTACATTATAAATTGGGGGAGAGCAGATACAGTCAAGAAATGTCATGCTGTGCAATTGTGTTGTCACTTTTAATTAAAATATATATTTTAGGGCGCAGTTGGCCAGCCCAGTATCCGCAACTCTGCAAATCCACTGTGTAATGGTGTCACCTGGACCCTTCGGGGTTAGTTTTGTAAAATGGTAGTGGCGTTTTTCCCCCACACAACGTGTGGAAGGTTTTTTGGCTTTGCCACCCATTATGTAAAAAGTCAGACCAGCACGCGTTTTCAATTAGTTAACTGAAGCCGTTCAGACCTCAGTTACCTAATTTTTTTTTCGAGGGAGGCCAGTGTAAGGTATACACAAGATTCGATTCACAAGAATCGAACTTTTGAGTGAATTAAAGAAGCTGCTTCAGATATGCTAATTTTGGCATACGCGCTTAGTATAAATACCACGCAGCGTCATTAATGAAAAAGGGAGTTGTTGTTAAGGTTGAAAAGGTGTTATCCTGCGCTAGTGCTTTACGGGCCAGAAGTTTACGTGGCAGTACTGCTGGTTTGACTTACTGTTCGTGAGTATAAAAATATATTGTTCTTGAAAGCTGTATTTACATTCCGTACAAGTAGTACGCATGCTTATTGCTGTAAAAGCCAATTATATGTGCAGCGAATTCAATAAACATTATTTCATGTATAAACTGTGTTTGTATATAATTCAAATAGAGTGCTACTTCAAATTATATACACCCAAGTCTGGGTAGAAGTGAGCATAGATTCTCTATATGCCAATGCAAGGAAAAAAGGAAATAGAAACAATTACACATAAGTAACATGAAAGTAAATTACCGCAGTCATTTCCTTAGACCATGGGTAGCAAACCCACGGCACGCGTGCCACAGTGTGGCACGGGGGCGTCTTAACAGTGGCACGCGAAGACTTATTGAAAAATTAAGAAATTTGAAGCAATAATCTTTTGTCAAAATCTGTAAAAACCTTACTCATACGCTACTGAAAATAACAGCGTAGGAAAGCGGCACTGCTTTACACCAGTACAACGATGCGCTAAGACAGAGGGGTCATGGGAAATTTGTACCAACAAGCAATTTTCCAAATTTACACGATTTGGCTGTCAGGTATTGTTGTAGGTTTGGATCAACATATGTTTGTAAACAAATGTTTTCTATTATGAACATAATAAAATCAAAATATCGATCAAGATTAACTGATATGCAGCTAAAACACCTAATTTTGCTAGCATCCTCAAGAACTAAACCTAATATAGATGACGTGGTAAAAAAACTACAAATTCAAAAGCCACATTAATTAAGTACTGACTACTTAATAATTATTTAGAATTAAATGTTTCAAGTAATTCATTTTATTTTATACATAACCTAACTGACTGAACCTTTAAAAATGTTTATTAACCATAAAACCTAAGTTTGTACTTTTGTTTTATTTATTATATTATTTTTTAAATCTCCACTACTCAGATAAAAAAAAAATGTGCTATTTGTGCAAAAATCCCATAATCAGCCTATAAATAACATTTTCTCACCATTTTATATTTTATGTATGTTGAAAAAGTTGGAAGTGGCACGCATAATATTTTTTTTTTTCAGATAGTGGCACTCTTCCCAAAAAGGTTGGCCACCCCTGCCTTAGACTCTGGCACTCCAATATCAGGCAGTCTCAGAATCACAATCAAGAAGTGCTCCAGAGCGACGCAGATGAGCTATGTTAATGGGTTCTATAAGATCACAAAGTGGACAGAAAGGCTGGACAAATACACCAATCCGATGAAGATACTCACACAGACAGTCATGGCCCGTCAATAGCCGAAACGAGAGCACTGCGTCTCGTCGTGGCTATCTGGTAAGCAAGCGAGATCTTCACACCTCGAACGTTTCGTCTTAATTCTATCCGGCAATTTCAACTGGTATCTATTTCTCATTAATTTTGGAACATAATTAGAAGTGTTTCATATGTATGAAGTTGTATGTTTATTTATGAAGTCTAATGCTGTTATAAAGATATGTAGTTGAGCTGTGATTTAATTTAGTTTTTATTTATGTAGTTTACGCAGTTTACTCGTATATTTATGTAGCTTAATTTTTTACTTTTCCTACCGAAAAGTTTAATATCCAGTTTTCGAGTGAAACTTTAAAACTTGGTTGAGCCTAAAGCCTTTAGGATGCTTAATCTGACTCTGCATTGGGGTAAATTCTTTTTAAATACCGTTCATTAATATCGCATCCCGAGTAGCTACAAAGTATGAACATTTACATATTAATCATTAGTGCCAGTGAACTAATTTGTAAAGGCTTTTACTACAGATGGAGTTTAATACTTGAATTTCCGGTAAAAAAGAGAGCTTTACGAAAAGTGATACAACTCAAACTTTCTGAAATGTTTTCCTCATTTCCAGACTTTAATAGAAGAGTCTTGTATTTTTTAAATAAATTACCATTACAAATAACTCCCACAGATAAATTATACTTTAGAAAAGTTCTAATTTATCCAAAATATTTCAGGGGGAAATTAAATGATTTATTATTATGAACAGTGTTTTCAAGGTTTCAGATATTTTTTTAAAATTTCGTAAATTCTGTTTCACTTTTGAAAGGAGAAAATTTCTTTTCGATAGAAATTTATTACTTTATAACATATGGCGCAATAAATATGAGGCCAAATATTATTAATTTTATAACACCAAATCTTATACATCACTTGTGCATTAGACGAAATATTTGATGGGATAAACTGTAATTATTTTTGAAAATTTATCAAATCTGTTAAATTGCTGTTATGAACTTTAGCAACTTTTAAGTTCTGATTAATGTATTTAAAAATTTGAGAGACTGAATTTAAGAGTAATCATCTTTGACAGCGTACGCGATATAATTGAGGAATCTCATATCTTTAATTAGACTATAGCAAGTTGTTTATTTAATCTCGAATGTGTGACTTATCAGTACTGTTCCGTTTTCCTGGGTTAGATAGGATTGAATAAAATCTATCCAGAAAGTCCACACAAAATAAAATTTATTATTCTGTAAATTCTTCAGGCGTATACACAAATTCAAACAGAAAACACGCAACAACTGTCTTCTATAGAGCAGAAAACTCTTAAAACCCAAGTCAGGATAACAATACAATACACGCCTAACGTACTTTCAATACATTCAATTCTAAGCAGAAAAGAACATTAAGTTCCAATACCATAGTCAGGTATATTTATAGACTTCCAAAGCGCTCCCTACTGGTTGGCCAGCTAGAAATCTCTAGAACGTTTTAGAAAGGTCAAGAAAGTTGGCGACCATTTGGCAACATATCGCCAAATTTGGAGACCAAAATAAGTCACTAAATCCATCGCCAATTTGGCGATAACTCTCATATTCGGCTAGATTACCATAGAGTCGTATAATTCGTAACTATTAATATTTATTTTACGTTAGAGTATTTGTAAAAATTTCGATTTTGTCACATTATCAGAATAGACGGTTTCTCATTTTATCTTCGCACGAGTCCGCAAATCCATTTAGCCCCAACAGCCAGGCATTTTTTTAGCTGTCCGGCATATCTCTACATGTATTTTATGTTTATTTTATATTATAGCATTTTTTAAATATTTCGGATTCTGCCACACTGTCGGGAAAGTAGATTTCGCTTTTTATGCCCCACATGACTGCAATTTAGTCGAAAGCCCCTGGTTAGACCTCTTTTTAGGCGGCCGGCATTTCTTTACATGTATTTAACATTTATTTTGATCTGAAGTATTTTGTAAAAATTTCAGTTTCTCCGGCATTGTCCGGAAAGTCGATTTCTTTTTTCTGCCCGCATATGGCCTCAAATCGGTCTAGCGCTTCATGTAAGACTTTTGTTAGTCGTCTGGCATTCCTGTAGATGTATTTTATATAATTTTTACATTATAATATTTTGTATAACTTTAGTTTTCTCCCACATTGTCCAAAAAGTCGCTTTTAAATTTTTAATGCTGCTCGTGGCCCAATATTAGTCTAGTGCTTCAAGAAAGATTTTTTTAAGGCATCCGACATTCCTCTACATACATTTTCTATTTATTTTATGCTATAGTAAATTTATAAAAATTTCGTTTTCTGACACTTTCTCGGGAAAATCAATTTCTCTTTTAATGCCAACACGGTCTTTGCTGCAAATTGGTCTAGATAGTAAGGTAAGACATTTTTTGGTGTCCTGTTTTCCTTTGAATGTATTTAGTATTTATTTCACGCTATATCATTCTGTAAAAAATTCGGTTTCTGTCACATTGCCAGGAAAGTCGATTTCGCCCTTCCTGCTGATATGTGGATAATCGGCCTTGCTCCTCCGATAGCTTTATTCAATAGTATTGCATTCCTGTACATATATTTTATATTTATTTTACATTATAATATTTTCAAAATATTCCTGTTTCTCTCACTTTGTCCGGAATGTCGGTTTTGCTTTTTATGCCCGCACGGGGATGTAAATTATTCTAGTGCCTCAAGTAAGGTTTTTTAGTCATCCTGTATTCCTCTAGATGTATTTTATAATTATTTTAGGCTACAGAATTAAAGAAAAATCGCTTTGTGCCACAATGACGGGAAATTCAGTGTCGCTTTTTATGCCCTCATGTGATCGCAAATCGGTCTACTGCCTTAGGTAAAACTTTTTTTAGTCGTCCAAATTTCCTCTCTGTATACTTAATATATATTTTATTCTATAGTATTTTGTAAAAATTTCGATTTCTCTCACATTGCCGGGAAAGTCGATGTCGTTTTATCTTCACGAACGTGGCCGAAAATCGGTCTATTGCTAATCGGTAAATCTTTTCTTTTTTTTGGTCGTCCCTCATTTCTCTATATGTATCGTATATTTATTTTGTTCTATATTATTTTGTAACAATATCTTAAAAATATTTCCTAAAAATTTCGGTTTCTCTCACATTGTCGGAAATGTCGATTCCATCTTTATGCATGCACGTGTCAACATATCTGTCTAGTGCCTCAGGTAAGCCTTTTTTGTATATGTCCGGCATTCTTCTACATGTATTTAACCTTTTCTATTCCCTGCGTTTTTTTCTCTCTCCGTATTTTGATCTATCCATTTGATCCCTTTGGTGGACGAATTGTTTTAACCTTTCTTGCCCTTGGGTCGAAGCTTTTTTTTTTTGCATGATGCGAAAACATGTACAATGGACCTTTGTATTAGATCTGAAGAAAGAAAATTCTATTCAGAAAAATTTTATTAATATTATTACAAAATATATCATAAAAACATTTTTTTACAATTTTTAGTCTCTAAATAATAAAAAAATTCAACAATAAAGTTTTGTTTTGTTTTTCTCAGTAAAACTAAACTTCCATCTATGAGGTTAAAGTATTATGTCACGTATAGTGTGCAAGTACTTGCGAGAGGTAATATTGAAAAAATAAGACATGCATTGGATTATATTATTGACCAACAATATTATTATAATAAAATTAGATTAAGAATGCCAATAAATTTCATAACCCCTTATAAATTAATGCTTATTATAAGGTTTTTAAATATATATTATAAAATTTAATAATAATTTTTATTAAATTAATTAACCATATACTTTTAAGTAAAACTAATGGTTGATCAGGTAGTTGTACGGTTTTTAAGTAGGGTAATTCGGCTGGATTAAATCCCCTACAAAGTGGTATGTATTCTTTTTATTAAACTGTCTGTTTTCATTTCATTATGTATATCATATTTTCCATAAATAAAACGACCCCATTTTTAAAACTACAGTGTTAGGAATCCATATTTTTGGGAATCGTACCAAGTTCTCCATGCTGTCTAGTTTTAGACTTCTTGCCATTTAACTAAATCAAAGCAAGCTGGAAAGTTAATATTTTCAGTCCATTCTAATATGATCAAAGCAGACGAGCTTTCAAAGCTTTCATATCACACTTTGTGATATCAAAGCTTTCATATCACACAGTAAGCAATTTTTACCACTACGCGTAGCAAGTGTCACCCATCGGTAGTTTTGCAGATTCATTTAAAAGAAATTATGTAATCTATCGTTTCCTTAATTTGTGAATAAATTATACTTTGCAGTTTAATTAATATATTTTCATAAGAACGGAAGAATTTATTTTCAAAGTTATTGAATTTAAAATACTTTATGTATAATCATAAAAAATAACTGAGTAGAATTCTACATTTGATAATGTTTCATTAATGAAATGGAAAAATTCATCTTTCGTAATGATTTCGTGAAAACAAAAGCTCATTTAAATTGTATTGGCTTGATTTTGTATTTACTTTATTGAAATAACAAAGTTAATCATTAAGGAATAGTAGAGAACTCAAATGAAAGAAGGTGAACAATATGTAAAATCCAACAATTAAATGCCTAAAAAAAGTTATTTCCTTTTGAAAACCAGATTCGTATAGAGAATAATGAGCTTTCATTTTCTTGTTGTTTAGCATATATTAAAAATACAATTTAAGATAAATAAATATAATTTTTTTAATATCTTTCTTTAATGGGTTGTAGTTTGGTAAAAGTATAAATGCTTAGGAGTTCCTAAAAGAAAAATTTTATATTACGATTTTAACTCAAAACAAATAGTTTGAAATTAGCAATTAGAATTACCAGATTTCCACATTCTTACAATATGTTGCAAAATGGAATAAAATGTATTTTGTTCTGTTTATTTAAATTACATTACTTATTTAATTCAAAAATGAAACATTAGAATTTCTAACTTAACAATGAAAATAGCGATTTTTTTTCACATAGAGAATTTTAAAAAATGATAAAAAGTTAAGAAATAAAATTTCCATTTTAATCACTAAATCTAAAAGAATTGCAGAGTAATCAAGGAATCATTTTGGCCCATTTTTTGAGACAAACGAAATCAAAAAGTTAATTTAATTTATAAAAATATAAAATATTTAATTTTAATGGAACTGATGTTTTTAACATTCAATGAAAAAGAATTACTGATATAACTGAAAAAAAGTGTGTTTTTGATAGAGTAAATAAAATGTAATTTTAAATAGGGAAAAATTTTATATCATTAATTATTTTTTTTATAAACTGGGATTGAATTGATTACATTCAGCTTATCATAAAATGTGAAGAAATAAAGACGTAATTTTTACGTTTCAAATTCAGAATTTGTAGAAATCCTACTGAAAAAAGATTAAATAAATTATTCCACATCATATTATCAAATATTATCTAATGTTAGCATATAGCAGCTTCTTGAAAACCTATAGTGAAATTTTGAAAAAAGATGTTTAGAAAAAAAAAATATATATATATATAATCCTTTTTTACACCTCACAGCATTAAGTACAACTGCATTTATGGACAAAACCTAAATATTGCCTTCACCGTTATCTTTGATGTAAATAACAGATTCAATAATTCTTTTTCTGCTCACTGCGTGCTTCACGGTACGCGGGGACATTTGTCTTTCAAAAACGAGGTTTGAAACTAAATCTGAGGCTCAACGAACTCTTCGATGAGAAGGATTTGATACTAGAATGAAGAAAACAAACCAAAGATAGATCAATGAAACATAGGAAAGAAATTTCAGTTGAAAAGTTTTAAAAACATATAAGATAACAGAAACATATTTGTGGGCAATTGTGTTTCCAAGTAGCCCGTTGAAATGCAATACAATATTAATTCACTAGCAGTCCAATGTTAGACAAGAAAATTTTCCAAAAGAAAACAACTTCTCCAACCTAGAAAATATCATAGTGTTCAGAAAAAGTTCCTTAGGATAATGAACTACGGCTTGTTTTCAATATTTATGATCCTAAAGTTTCTTTAAATGTTGTTTATCGCGGGGAATCAGAGGCACATAAACAAGGTGCACCCATAAAGTAACCGGACAATTTTTCATAAATAAGAAAAGTATTACTCACCTTCAAATAGATTCATTTCCTTCAAAATAATCGCCAAAGTAGTCTATAAAATTTTCCCAACGTTTCAAGTCACCGAAACACTGTTTATAGGCTTTGGAACTAACCATTCTCAAAATACGCGTAACATTTTGATTTAATATCCGAGACGTTTTCAAATCTCTGTCCTTTCATGGCCATCTTAAGCTTTGGAAAAAGGAAAGAATCAGCTGGCGATAAGTATCAACTCAGCAACTTTCATACATACTTGGAATAAGCAAAGAAAGATGTAGATTAATTTTAATTGGAAATCTGAAAATGAAATAATTTGTGCTTGATCTGTGCCTCGGATTTTGACAGAACAGCAAAAAGAAGACATAAAAGCTTGATGTGAAGATTTGCTGTCTACTGCACAACAGGACAACAATTTCTTAAAGTGTATTATAGCAGGAGATGAGATCTGGTGTCTACAATACAACCCAATAACAAAAAGACAAAGTACACAATGGAAATGACCGTTTTCTCTCATACAAAAAAAAGCACGGATGTCAAAATCAAAGACTAAGGTGATGCTGACTGCATTTTTTGATTACAAAGGACTAATTCACAACGAATTTGTTCCAGAAAATCAAGCAATTAATCAGTATTTTTACAATGACGTGTTTTTTGGATTAAGAAATAGTAGGATAAGGCGAGTTAGGAAGGAACTGTTTGATTCTGGACAATGGTTTCTTTTACACGATAATGCTAGGCCCCATACAGGAATTTATGTAGAACAATATCTCACTAAGCATTCAATTACTGTGATAAATCACCTTCATATTCTCCGGACTTATCGCCAGCTGATTTTCTTCCTTTTTTCCGAAGCTTATGTGGATGGTGGACCTTTCAAAACGATTTTTGAAATTTTACCACAGAGATATGAAATTTTGTATATAAATTCATTAAAGTATAACAATATTAAACACCTTATAAAATTTTATAAATATTTTTTTAAAAATATTTTATAGTTAAAAAATTTAAATTAAATCTTCTTTAAAATGTTCCTTGCAACTCAATTTTAAACTTTTCCCCTTCATTTTGCATTTATGTTTCTTATAAATACTTTCTGAACAAAGTTATGTATTTTTTTGTACTTTCGTTGAATAGTTAATTTTTAGAAAATATTTTTATGCTTGTACTCTGAATTTTCGCGAAATTTTTGTACTTTTCTACACTAAAGTTAAACTTTTATAACCTAAATGACCTCGAATCCTAAAATGGATACATAACTTGTATCCCTTGTATGTCATCCACATAACAATGTATTACAGGAATCGTTATTATAAATTTCATAAAATTTCGTCAAAAATTATGACGCGAGGAGCATTTTAAAGACTTGTAAATCTAGAAATTTCTTATTTTGAGAAAAAGTCATTTAAAAGATAACTTTTTATCTACCTTTAATACTTACTACTCTAAAGCCACCAATTTTTCATTTTTCTTTTCACTACACATTTTAAATGCATTTCATTCCAATATTTACATGTTTTTAAAATATTAATACACCCTCAAAAAAAATTCCAATTTTTGCTCGATTTGTGGTAATTTGAAAGTCCACCATCCCCTTAAGATGGCCATGATAGGGCAGAGATTTGAAAACGGATATTAAATGAAATATTACGTGTATTTTGCGAAAGGTGAGTTCTAACGCCTATAAACAGTGTTTCGATGACTTGGAGAAACGTTGGAAAAATTATATAGACTCCATTGGTGATTATTTTGAAGGAGATAAATTTATTTGAAGATGAGTAATGTTTTTCTTATTTATGAAACATTGTCCGGCTATTTTATGGGCACACCTTGTAGTTTAACCAATGTACGACAAGTTACAAAAACTTCCGTAAGTTATGCTATTAGGCCGGGCGCAAGTTGAGGCGCAGCTTGGTGAGGTGAGGCGAAGCTGGGTGAAGCAGGGAAGCAGGATTCAATCAACTGCGCGCAGGGAGAGCGAAAGTTGGGAGGCAGTTCCGTCTCAGCTGCGTGCCAGTGAGGGTGTTTACGAAAATGTGCGCGATGGCAATGTATATAAAATCATTACTAAGTTCGGAATCTGATTCCGATGAACTGGAAGACCAAGTAATGTTAACATTACTTCGTGAAAAGCTTCCAAAAAGCAATTATCTGAAGAAAAGAAAGACACATGGAGAATTCGTTCTCAAGAACGAATTTTCTAATGAAAAATATAGGAACTATTACCGTGTAACCCGTGAACAGTTTTCTGATTGCATGGATTCATCAAGGAGTCAATCAATGCTGAAGGGTGCAATGCGTCAAGATCTATTGGAACTGAAGAAAAACTAGCCGTATTTTTAAGGTAAGAAATTTATTCAGCTCCTAAAAATAAAATACAAAAGTGTTTTCTGGTACAAGAATGAAAGGTTGATCGAAATAATTAATCAATGTTTAATTATTTATATAAATTAATTGCCATTAAAAATACAGGTAACATTTTTGAATATGTATAAAAAATGCTTGAAAAATAAAAAGAATAACAAAAAATTATACCAAACTTAAAAACAAAAGCTAAACTTAAAAAAAAGTAAATCAAATTAGAGGTAGGATAGTTGAGAAAATTAGTTTTAAGAAAAATTACTAATAAAATTATTTGAGGTATCCCTTTCTTCTTTGCCTTATAGGTCATTCGGAGTGTTTGCTCCGTTTTTATGAGCTTGACTATCTAAATAAGAAGAAAGTGGCGTAGATGTAGAGCGTTGGGAGTCACAGTAACGATCATACTGGTGTTGATTATGGTATGGGATAAACTGGAATGAATTAATTGGGTTAGTTTGTGGGATATCGAGTAAAGTAGCTTCCATATCTGTGACACATTTATATATTTGATTTTTCACCATGTGTTGCGACGACGGCGACATTCTTTTTGTCGATTCGTACATCGACATAAAAAAATGGTATAAAGGATCGCTTTGAGGTTGGACCCTTTCTAATAACCCTGCTCTCTCTGCTGCTCTTTCGGCAGCTCTTTTTCCCCGGTTTTCAATGGACTGGAGCAATATTGACCGCATTTTAGCATTATTGTCTGTTTTTTTAATTTTCTTTCGTGGTGTTGGCGTATTTTCCCTTGAAGAACCAGGAAGGTCTAAAGGAGTCTCTGGTGTTCGTGTTTTCGAAATATCTTCATCTTCACGTTCCTCGCTTCCAGGTTCCACCACACTGTCTTCTTCAAATTCAAGTTCATGGTTCTGCGTGTTCGATTCCTCATCGCTCTCGTGAAACAAATTTGTCTCTGTTTTCCTATTAGCCATGTAAGGCTGAAGGAATTCCATTTCTTTTTGAAATCTCCACAGCTTATACGTAGTTCCAGCAGCACCACTTCTCACACATTTTTTTTGCCTCCTGAGTGCATCCCTCAAAGAATGCCTTAATTTCTCCCACAGTGTTTTCGCCTCAGAACCTGCAACAAAATTTCATTACCGTTTAGAGTAAATTCCGTAAAATAATCAGTTTCTAAATAAGAAATGTCTGTTAATGTCTTATGTAGAAATTAAATATTTAAAATGAGAGGATGACACCCCCCCCCCAAAAAAAAAAGTCTCCATTAAAAAAAAATAATGCTGTGTTGTCAAATTTTGGTTTAAAAGAATTGTGTACATATGTACATATGTAAATCTTACACGTGTGTTGTATTTGTGTATGTTGCAGGTACCTAGCCTCAGGAAACAGCTTCAAAAGTATTGGATACAGCTATAGAATGAGTGACCGAACAGTATCGAACATTGTAAAAGAAGTAGCAGAAGTTATCTGGGAACGTATGCAACCGATTTATATGCCTGAACCGACAACAGAACAGTGGACGTCAATTGCTCATGGCTTTGAAGGAAAATGGCAATTTCCACATTGCGTCGGGGCTCTTGACGGGAAACACATAACAATAAAAAAGCCAGGGAAAAGCGGATCCTCATTTTATAATTATAAACATACTTTTTCACTTGTACTGATGGCCCTGGTTGATTCAGACTACCAATTTATCACTATTGATGTTGGCTCAATGGGAAGATTCAGCGACGGAAACACTTTTGCTAATAGCGTATTGGCAAAAAAATGAAGAAACAAACTTTGAATCTTCCACCTCCTTCTCTGATTCCTACAATTGATGATCCGATTCCATACGTTTTTGTAGGAGATGAAGCGTTTCCTTTATCTGAAAATTTGATGCGGCCATACCCAAAGCGAAGTGTCACTGATAACTATGAAAACAAAGTGTTTAATTACAGGCTTTCGCGGGCTAGGCAAGCTGTGGAGTGCTCTTTTGGAATTCTTGCTTCGCGTTTTCGTGTTTATCGTTCACCTTTTGAATGTAAAGTAAGCACTGTTGTGAAAATTATAAAAGCATCTTGCGTACTGCACAACTATTTAAGAAATTCTGCAGTAGTGCAAACTGGAGGTGATATCACCGAACAGGATTTGCCACAGTTCCAATTGCGTCCACTGCATCAAACCAATGCACGAAGTGGATCTCAAGCGTTTTGGATTCGTAAAAAGTTCACGGAGTACTTTAATTCACCCGGAGGTTCAGTTCCTTGGCAGAGAGATTGCGTGTTAAATGGAAAGTACTGAGAATGTATTGTAATCAGAATATAAAAAATTAATCTTTAAAGCATAATACATTTATAATTTTTAATAAATATAATACTTTTTAAGCTTATTTTTTAATGTTGTAACACCTTTTCTTTTCTCAATCATTTATATTTAAATTAAAGTTACTTTTCAAATTCTGGTTAGATAGTAAGTTTATTTCGGAAAAATTTTAATATCTACCTCCGAACGGAAAAGCATGTTAAAGGGGAATGTAACTAATAGGTAGTTCATCGTAAATAAAATCATTCCGACAATATGGCACACATCTGTATAGAAAATATACAATATACCTACAAAGCAGTTTTGTTTTCGCCGAAAATCTGCTGTACATAAAATGTTATCTAAAACAAATGAAGGGTGCAGCGGAAATCGGCAATAGTCCAAAAAAAAAAAATTTACACGACAATAAATTGAATACATTGTAAGTAAACTAATTCAAGAAACACTTTTGATTGAAAGAAACAACCGTTTTCCCATGTACCCTTCAAATAAATTTATCTTAATTAAAAAATTATAAAAACTTACCAGATTTTATTCCAATTTCTTGGGCTATTTCTTCCCAAGCAGCAATTTTAATTTGACTTTTAAATAGTCAGCATGTGACGTGTCGTATAATATTTTTCTCCCTCGAACTGCCTCAATTAATTGTTCCTCCATCGTAGACTTCGCTTTCAGCACAACTTTTCACTCGCAGGTCGTAGTCACTAGTGACAATCTGCGGCACGACCACAAACCTCAGCAGCTCACGGGCGCTCTCAAGCTGTGTCACCGGACCCTGCGTTCCAACATCCGGTGTAGTATTCACTTCTTTGTTTCACAGAATCTCACGATGAGTCACCCCACCCCACCTCACCCAGCTGCGTCTCAACTTGCGCCCGGCCTTAGAGTCCCGCTCTTGAAACTGAGGTGAGGGAGATTTCAAGGAAAGAATATGGAGCTTGTCAATAGGTTTACGTGTAATTAATTGCTTTAAATTTAAGTTGTGAGAACATTGTCTCGATTAAGCTGACATAATTAAGGTGCATATAACTCTACACAATAGGTTCCTTAAGTAAAAATAACCTTAATTTGGAGTATAGAAATTTGAGAACTGTGTGTATATGCTTAGAATTTCTGAACCAGGTAGGGAATAAAAAACAAAGAAATAGCTAAAAATTAGTTTTTGTTTATGTGACCTTTTAAATATCTCCAATACGTTTCTATTCAGTATATTTTTTCCGTGTATAGTTAGATTCAAAGTTAGAATCAAGTTAGAATAAAATATTTTTTTAACTGTGATATCATATGTATCACAGCGATGCAAAGGCAGGAGACAAAGTCTGGGCAGAAAAGTTACAAAGTTCGGCTTTCTTCAAGTTTTTTTCATTAGTAGCTATAAATCCATGTTTTGTAGCAAAATTCAGAATACATCTAATATTTTTATAGTAAAATTTAGAAAGATGACTTCACTTAGATGTAAAGCTTTTTTACCCTATATTTTCAAGCGTTGTTTTAGAATGTTTGAAATAAACATGCATGTTCTTTTAAATTTATATCAATAAATATTTTGATCTAAATTGATCATATTTGTTAAAATCTGAATGACATAGACATAAATAATTGAACAGTTTGTCAAGGAAATTCCTGATGCGGCACCTTATAACTATATCACAGTATCGGAATACTTCTTCACTACACTTTTTTATAAATTGTCTACAGAGTTTTTGTCTTGGTTGTTAAATTAGATCTCATCGCCGAACTCCCGAATATGAACGTGTGAATTATTTTTTTTTATTAGATTATCATTACATTGCCAAAAAATATATAAAACATACATAAAAAGGTCGAAAAATAATAAGTAGAAAAATAATAATAAGTAGGATTTAAAACCGGTAAATTAAAGAGGAGTACATGTACTTATCGTTCACTGAGTTATACGAGTAGTTCATTTGCATGTGGAGTAATCGCTGAATCGACCTACATTTTGCTAACATTTTCCTTTGCTATAATTTTATCATGTGGTTTTCTAAAAAATTAGAGATCCTATGACTCACAAACAATTTTTTGATAATAACAGTGCTCATAACTTGGCAAATATAGAACAGTAGGTGTCCTAGGCCTGCTAGTGATGTTTATTGAAATACGGAAAGCACATTCATCAGAAAGTTTCCAGAAGAGATAAATATTAGAAGGTTTGTTTCGTGTAAAGTAAAGTGTCCGAAATAATATGAACTTTGACACCAAAGAAATGTATAGTTTGTAACGAAAAATATCAATTTTAGTATTGTTAGAATACTAAAATTGATTTTAGTATTCAAAGAATGCTAAAATTGTTTGAATACTAAAAGAGTAAGCTCAAAAGAGTTCTCTGCTTAAAAGAGTAAATATAATTGCATTTTGTTTAGGTCGTTTTTTATAATTCCATACTGCCCTAATCTCTCTGCTTAACCGGGAAACAGTTTACGCAGATTATCCGGCAATTGGTTAATTGAGAGCGTTATCAATATATTTTGTAAAATGAGGGCGAAACAGACAATAATTTACAGTTTAACCTTTCAGCGGGCGAGCCAATTTTTGTAACACCACCAGGCGCTTGTTGCATAAAGTGCAACGTTTCTTTAAACCTTGATTATTCCTTTTGTAATTAACCTTTTTTTCAAATTGGAAATACTAATTCTGCGTTTTATGACAAGATATAAAATGTTGATAATATTGAGATTTTTCATATTTAAATGCCAAAAATGAATAAGAAGAAATTTTCATAAAAAAATAAAATTTATTTTAAAAATACAATTAATTTGTTCAATTCTCTTCAGTTTTCTTTAATTCCTTCACATCGCAAACATATAGTACGGATTTTGCAAAGCGCCTCGCATGAAAAACTATTACATTTATCACACATTATCGTGGTAGTTACATTATTTAGTCGTCCGAATATATATTACACTTTCCTCTTTTTTTTTTGCGATACCTCTGGTTCTGCTTCACGGGAAGTTTCCACTTTATATTTTAGTAAGAATCCAGTTATGTCTGGAGGAAGAGATAGAATATTTGCCCGGGTCTTCAAGGGGCTTTCGAGAAGTTCTAAAGAATGCAGATACAATCGCCTTCTTTCAAAACTGTCCCGTTTATTGGATCTAAGAACAACTTGCGAATTGATTCCTATTATGTCCAAAAACCTAAAAAACAACGAGAGAGTCCATCTTCGGGTTATGCGGGATACCGTGTAATAGCTGCACCGTGTAATATGCTTTGATCCACTACATCAACTCCCTCTTTTGTCGTATTGTAACCCAGTGTAATAGCTGGTTTTCCAGAATCGTCATCCACTGTTGCATCATCATGCATTGTCGACAAAAGTATGACTCCATTATTTTTTTTCGTAGCATAGGAACATAGTGTACCTAGACTACGAAAAGTAAAATTACTTTTAACATCGGGAACAAAATTATTAATAATTATTTAGTATTTAAAACTTTATCAGGACATTTATTTGATTAGCCTTTTTAAATTTATAATCATAGAAAATCAACTTTGTAAATGCTTAGAATTATTTTAGGGAAATAACCAAAAATAAAATAAGGAATATTTTCTTTCATGACCAGGCGCGCTGTGCACACTGTGAAACAAATAGAAGTATCCTCTGTTGGAATCACGATTAAAAATGGATGGAAAGGATTACAAAGGTCAAAATCTCAGGTCTGCATTAGAAAGGGTGTAGCTATAAATAGAAACTTCTTAGGACATCCAAATCTTACATATAAATACAAACCATTCAAAATTATGAAAATGTTGCACTTAATACATGGGCGAGCCCGCTGAAGGGTTAATGAAGGTTTCGAATGGCTAAAGTATCCTTACCAATAACAATCAATTTTTTCAATCACGGTCGGCACTTTGAACTGAATACGTCCAAAATGTGATTTCATGACTTCTTCATTAAGCACTATATAGCTGAAGAAGCATTACTTCTTTCTTATCAAGTGACACAACAGGAACGCCCATGTTTTAACTGGTACAAGAATCGTGGCCTATTTTGTGGAAGCTTTAATAAAGATACTTAAAATTATTTTCTCTTTTGTCGCATGCCATTTAGCCATTGTCTAGACAACGAATAAATGGGTGTACAATCCGTCCTCAAGACACAACATCCCTTTCCAGACAGATGACATTTTTTGAAAAAAAATGTGTTTGAGGAATTATCTAAAATTTTATGTCTATAGCTTTCATTTTTTATGCATTTCAGCATCAGTAAAGCTTAATTTCCAATAGAATTTTTCCCTTATGAGAATATTGGTGTTTCTTCATGGTATAATAATAAAAACATAAAAATCAGAAACATTTTATGTAACGAATTGAAAAAAAAATTAGAAATATACTTAAATTTTTTTTATTAGTCTTACATTCTATTAAATTTCTAACACTGTTAATCAAATTCACTCTTTGATTACTTTCAGCATTGTAAAAAATTAAGAATTAAATTTGTTTCTAGATGTAAATTGAATAAATTAATTACATATTATCTTATTAAATTGTAGCTTATTCATTATATTATATACTCTACTTCTATTCAGAATGTTGCTAAAAAGGGTATTTCTGTGTTATATATATTCAATATTTCCCTTATCAAGTGTCCCCACTTCAAACTCATACTTTGATAATCGCATCTCATATAAGTAGTCAATGCCAGAAATGATATACTTGTCATTATTGATATCAAAAGGAAAGGAGATTTAAAGATCAATGATAGGAGGTCTCTGGTAATCAGACGTTTGACGATTGATTAAATGAGAAGGATTTATACGTCAACTTGAAGATTATAGTATTAAAGGCATGACGAAATAGGGAGACTTCCCGAAATAGGAATAGATTAAAGAAGTCTTGCTTAATTATTTAGGTTTCAACAGGTAAAATGCCTTAAATTGTTGCATGTTACAAATATGCAACCAAGGAATAATTTCAAATTTTCCCAATGCATTAATTTTTCATTATTTAATATGACATAATTTTTCATTTAAAGACTGATAGAAAAGATAATTAATATACTGATCACAGAGAGATATAAATATACTTTTATTAGTATTAGAATTTGGCAATCTTGAAGACAATATTTTATCATATGTATATACTTCTTTCAGTGCTTTGCTTTGAAGTGCAATTTTAGTATTCATTAAAAAAAAGTATTGTAAGGAAGAAAGTTTTATAGACGTTATCATCATATAAAAATATAAAGTTAATTACTGAAGAAAAATTCACTATAAAAATTTTCTATTAGAATTGAATTCTGCGCTGTAAATAGAATTATTGAATTTTTACAAAATTTTAGCGCCATCTAGCTTTTACTATTTAATTTTTTTAATAAAAAAAAGAAGAAAAATTTGTTACAGCTACTATAAAACAGAATTTTTTAATTAATCTCTGCATTTATTTTATCCTTTGTAGGTTTTACTAATATCTTAATGTTTAATATTAATTTTTTTGTGTTACACATAATGATTACTGATGAAGATGAACAAACAAGTATTTGTATGAATAACAATTTATTTATGGTGAAAAAACTTTTGAAACTTTTACGTAAACATATTAAAAGTGTTATCGTTAAGAAGTGACATTTCTTTTCAAAGGACATTTCTACGACACAAAAACAAAGGAATCCTAATGCTATATAAAATTTTCTTTGTGAATTACTGGACAAAAAGGCATTAAATTTCATTCAAAAAAGATTCAGATATTTTTCATCTTTTACTTTTCGCTTAAAGATTTTTAAGATTTCATAAATCCGTAAATGGTTTTAACATATTAGTTGCAGTAAGCCGGCATTACGCAGTTAACTGTTAGAAACGATATTTTTTTTCTCGGAATATTTCCATCAAAAAATATTGTTTAACTTATCAGTAAAATGGTAAAGCACTAAACTTAATGCTGATTAACTCCATAAAAGTGTATGGTATTGAAAACGATCTTGTCTAACTGGGACACAAATTTTGAGAAATACCAAAAGAGTGCTTAATTATATTAAACTTGGATAATTAGGTACATATTTTACTGAACGTGTAACAGAGGAATTGAAATATTGAAACTGAGATATGGACAAACTAGAGGATGGAGTAACAGTGTTTCATAAAATCGTTCATAAAATTCTATATATTTTAGGATTTTTTTTATATTTTTCAAACATTTATCTGGATTTATAGAACAAAAGTGCAAGAGACAAACATCACTTCTATGTTCGACAAATGAATTATTTATTTGGATTTTTACACTCTTAAACCAGTAAACAAAACAATATCAAGAATTCATACCTACTTTCATTTCACTTCTTGACGAGAAGAAGTTGAAGATATAATAGAAAAAGTTCTAACAATTTTAAAGTTTACGGCAAAGATAGAGAACTTGAAAAACACCACAAGCATCTGGTAGAAGTTACTACTATCTCTGAATAGAAAATATACAGATAGTTTTAGTAAAATGTGTAGAAATAGAAGATTTAAAAATTTTTCATTAATATTCATATTTAGAAATGAAATATTAATATTACATAAAATGAATACTTTTATGCAAATATATTAAGATTTATCTATATTTTCAAAAGGTAATATTTTCACATTACTGATTCACTTTGAAAGTTAGATGGTATATCAAATTGTTTACAGCACATAGTACTATATCTGTGCTGATTTAGAAGTCACATGCCACCTCTTTTGTGACTATTTCCTAGACACATGCGTCACCTTAGTTGTTCACAAGTATCAATAAATTTGCATGCATAATATATTTACACAATATTGGTTTTCCCTTTTCTGTCGAGAATTAAATAATGACCGCTTATTTCCTTTTGGAAAAATTGCTAATCGTTAAAAAAGATTTATCATTTTCCATCCAGGTTTACCTGACTGAGAAAAAAAACTAGTTGAAAGTTCAATCGATAATCGCATGAATGATCGAATGTCATGATTCCAGCAGGAAAGTTTTCGATAGGGCAAAAACTAGTTTCTCCATTACGATTGTCAAATAAATGATAATCTGGCCATTACCGTTATTTCTTCGAATAAATTGCAGCAGATGTTTTTGGCAAAAGTCGTCTTTATGTTTTTTAATAAATGAAATGCATTTAAAGCGTAAATCTAATTGTATTTTACTGTGAGAAAAGTATATTGTACTTCGAATTTGTTTTTTTTAAATTAAAAAAAATCATCTAGTCTATGTTTGAAGAACGTCATTCTTTTCACCAATATATTTTAAAATGTCGGCAATCTTAAGCCTGTCTGCATAATCCCGTGAAAAATACTCTATTAAAATTTTAATTATTCGTATTTTATTTGTAGATATACTATTCATTCCTGACTAAAACTAGCAGTTTCGATGAAGTCGCACTAACTCTTACAACTATTTATGTAACATTTAAATATTACACAACTTTATTTCAAAATAAAACGTATATATATATATATATGTCAGGTAATAACACAAGAATAGAGCAAACAATTATTTGTATGGATGAGACTGTTTATTACTGAATTCAAATATGCAATAAACAGAGCATAAACTTTTTGGACTGCATTAAAGGGGGTTTAAGTCAATTTTGAACATCATGTTAAATTATGAGCAAGTCAAACGTAAAGACCGTGTAAGGTGCGTAAATAATGCATTGTTAGAGTCTAAAAATATGCACTTTCACTAATAAATATACAGAGTACTATTCATTAGCAATGTTAAGAGGTACATGTTAACAGTTAAATGCGGTCGTTAATTATATATATATATATATATATTTCTTAATTATCCACTAAGCCAATATTTATACATTTAGTACTGCGTCAAATGTGGTTTTTCTCGAAGTAGATTTCATTGTAAACGCTTCCTATAGCTCTAACTCTCAGCTTTCAAATAATATTCCTTATATTTATAAATTATTTTATCCTGAAGCATTCATGTACCTCTAGGCCTTTACTCACAGATGATGCGTGAATTAGTTTCAATAAAGGGTAAGATCTTATTTCTGTAATATAAATGTATCCGTATGCCGTAAACTTATCAGCACATGTATCTGCATATGTATCACGTATCAATAGCTAAGAAAAATTATACAAGTACATATTTTCAAGCGTATCTTTTTCCCTGATAATTTTGTTTTGAATATTGCACATAATGATCCACTCTGCCCTTTACACTTAGTCTATGAGAAGTTTTTGCACTGCCGTATCTATATCTTGTGTAACTTTTTAACAGTTTCGCTGAAGATATATTCTAAGTGTATCATTATATTGTAGCCGTATCAGCGTATAACATTTTTGAACACAAATACAATAGAAATTATGACCTTCAATTACCGCATTCGTGTTTTGCATTTTGATGCGAATAAGCTTAAATGATATGAAAGCACGACCCACCATAACGAGTGGAAAATGTCGAAGTGGGGAAAAACCAAAGTTTTGTGGGTTCGGGTAAAACCTGGGAAAAGGTACCGTGTTGTCACTTGATGCGTTGATTTCCCCGATTGTTAGTATTAAAGAGGTTAAAATATCCTTTAATGATGACTTTGAAGGTTTGGTCAATGCTGTTATATTTTTAGCTCTGAAAAATACATTTTATTCTTCGTATAATTACTGTATTAGATTATAAACGAAAATAATCGATATATTTTCAGAACTCCGAGATATTTTGATCATTTATCTAAAAATAGTATAGTGATGCAATAAAATTAATCGTTGTCCGTTTACCTTTTGCTTTTTAAGCACTGAACGACCTCTCATGGAAATGAGGGAAAAAATGAAGCTAAATGATTTCGTGATTGACAAACTTCAATAATTTAATGATTATATTAACATTAATAAATGATTTTAATAGTTTTGTATCTTTATTTTATCTTTCCCTAAAGTTCTTAAGGATTAATTTAAAGGTTTTTGCCGGCCACAGCCGAAGCTTATATGGCAATATTACAAATGGCGAGACGTCCCGACCGCATTCAGCTCGTCTGGGACCCACAGGCTCGGGGACGAACGAATTATCGTCGCACCACCAAGCCGGTAAACAAACTACTAACTATCCTTTACAAAATTAATTTTTCATCCAATTTGGATGGACAACACTACTTAATGCCGCACCTGTTCCAGGTTGCCCCACCTTATTGAAACACAAAATATATCAAACTCTGTGCACAGAATTGAATAGAAAACATACTCATTACATTATAATACATACAGAACAAACTATACCAACATGCACACACTATTACACAAACTATAATACATATTCATTCATTAATTCATCAATAGCTCGACAGTTCTGGATGGACCCTGGCTTTCTCAAGAAGACAGAACCAGTCCTTTCTTCTGTGCGCCACAGCTTTCCAGTCTCTGACATTGATTGAGACAAAGTCAATTTGGAGGCAGTCCGCCCACCTCAGTCTGGGTCCGCCTCTTCTCCTGTTGGCTTCGCCAAAAAGATTCTTTTCGTCGTTCGGTCATCATTCATTCTTAAAATGTGTCCGGCCCATTTCATGCGTTGGATTTTGCGATGCTTCAGAATGTCCGGTTCTTTGAATAACCTATAATACATATACTTTTCATTAAAAAAATTATTCATATAGTACTCACATGAATAAGTTACACATACAATAGTCACATACGTAGAATACACATTACTATATATACAAGCTACATACATATAAATACATTCAATACACATACCGTAAATACACATTGCTAAATGATCACTCACAATACGCAGCCAAATACAGCGTTGCGCATACAGTATATACAAACCGCTTGATAAGATTATCATGAAATACAACATTAATTCATACATAAAACACTATACTATACATTATACACTATACTTTAGTTATACTTTGTACAAAACAAACTATAAATAATAACTACGAACCGTGCATGCAATACATACGAAATTATCGAAATATTATAATTTTAATTGTAATTCTTATTTCTGCATATATTCACAAAGCCAAACTATATAAACAGTGCGATCAATACACAAACACTGCCTATAATGTTAAAGACATGATACGAACAATACGTACGCAACACTTTACCTTAACAAATAAAATATTCATCAAAGTGCAATCAATGTTTCAAACACTCCAACATTGCATTCACAATTCCGAACAATATGAGAGATATTATATAATACTGCAAATAATACTATTAATTTTAAGCACGCAAACACAGAACAAAATAAACATACAACAAAGACAAACACATACAAATAAACAAACACAAACAGCTCAGACAAATTTAGCGAAGAAAATGCAGGTGGCGATACAAAAGGTCATGAACGACCAAGCCAATAAATTTACGACAATAATAGTTGTGAAAGAACTTCGCTTTTGACCAGTTCCCTATATCCTGTGGGAGTTTACTTCTAGCCTCGCTCCATTGCTCACATTCAAGGAGACAATGATCAACTGATTGAATACTACCACACTCGCCCTCCGATGACTTGCCGAGGAAACGGTTCTGGTACACACCAAAGCTTCCATGATGTGTAATACACTGGTTCAAATTAAATTCCCCACAAATCCTCCTAGTTGAGACCAGCAGTAGGATGAAATATACCGGCCTACCTAAATCAGTCGTATTCCACCTATCCTGCCAAATTCTCAAGTAATGCTTTTTTGATTTCATTTTGAACTGCCCCTTGGTGTATTTAAAGTTGTCCGTTATATGTTCTAAAAGAGTTGCCTCTTTGGTGGCTTGGTCCGCCTCTTCATTTTGTAAGATTCCGACATTGATCTCTGACCCAGTGTAAATTAATTCCAGATTATTATTCGACGTCTATCTTTTAATCTTTTATATTTTCTCACCTTTATAATCTAGCGCACTCAGAGCCTGTAGAGCGCTCCTCGAATCGCTAAATATATCTATTTCTTTACAATTTCTCTCTACAGCGTTCTTTATTGCCAACTCAATAGCCAGCATTATACGAAGACTCACCATCTGGAATTCTCAACTTCAGAACGTCTTTCTTATCACCATCCACATAGCAAATGTAAGCCGCACCCACCTTTCTTTTCATCTTAGATCCGTTCCTGTAGTACACCGTCCTTGTTTTGGGGGTCTTAGTGTACGTCCAATCAGAGCTTGACATATCCTCGATCTTTATTATCTCGTTATTCCTTACCTCATAGTTCTGGGCGCTGTAACCTCGTTACCAAAAATCACATCTTTTCTCTGAACAGTAGCTTATATCCTGTACATCTTTCTCCAGCTTTGCTTTAATGTCGAGTGGGATGCAACCAGGCAGGACTGCCAGTGGCACGGTCGACACAGTCCTATAGCATTTTGTCATGGTCAAGAGGAATAATCTTTGAAGCTGCCGCAATTTCATATTCACGGCATTTCTATCTTCGTACCAGGCTTGGACACCATAAAATAGTATCTTTTCAATTACACTATTGTATATCTGTTTAACATTCTCTGCTTTCAAACCCTAGTTTGCTTATACAGCCAATTTATTTTATTCATGACCTTAAATGTTTTATCTCTTTCTTTCGAAATATGACGATTAAAATTTAACTTTTCATCTAAGTATACACCTAGATACTTGATCGCCTTATTGTATCTTATACTCTCTCCCAACAATTTAATCGGCGACCTTCTGCTAACTTCACCCCTGTATGGTATTATCACATACTCGGACTTATCCAAGCTAAACTGTAGTGCATTCTTGCGGGCCCAATTCATACATTTTCTGAGCGAGACTTCAGCTATCTCTGTAAATTTATAGATGACCGGGCTTCTCATCAAGATGATAATGTCATCTACAGACGCCTTGAATTTTTATTCCACCCTTTAACTCATCATTCATCTTGAGCAGCTCGTTCATAATAATTAACCATAGAATGGGGCCAATCGACGAGCCCTGGGGAACCCTTATATTATAACAGCATTTCCTCGCAATTCTTCAACAAAAGGGTTCTGTCCGTCAGATAACTCTTTATTATATCCCTAAGATATTCATCCACTTCATATCTATAAAATTCTTCTATCCTATTCAACCTGACAGTGTTAAAAGCATTTTCAATATCTAAGGTGACCAAGCAGGCCTGGTTCTTAAGGATTAAATAGGATTGTAGTAAATTAGGACATATCATACAATATTCAAAAACAGTAAAATTTTATGGAAAGTTAAGTGGTAAGATTTTGTTTCGTAAAGAGAAGAAACTGTAAAATTGGCTGAGACATTTGGGTGTGGTACTACTATTTTGAAACTCATTAAATGTTTCTTAATATTTTGTAATAACTGGTATATTATAATAAACAGTATTTCCCCCTGAAGATTTCAGATTAATCACGTATATAGTGTATACTTACTGAAATATTAATTCATAACATATTCCTAACATAACTTTCGTAGTTTTATTAATTTATTGACATTTTGATGCGCGATATTGATGAATAGCCCCGGACTATAATAAAACTATAATATAATTAAATATTAACTATAATAAAGTATAATAAAATATGAAGTATTATATATATATATATATATATATATATATATATATATATATGTGTGTGTGTGTGTGTGTGTGTGTGTGTGTGTGTGTGTTAGTTAATTCAATTGCATAAATATCATTGGAAACCATGTGTGCAGTTACACATTTACATGACATTTATAAATATCATTTCTTCTATTCACGGTTCCACTACTGCATTATTTATCAGCTTGTCTATTCACCGTAAAACTTTCTATCCTATCTTCACACCCAAATTCAATTGGTACTCGTAAAAGTGTCTTTCACCATTCGCAATTAGGACATTTTAATTGAAATTTCAAGCTTACTGTTCCGGGCATAACGAATTAATCGAAAACAGTTTCTGATAACGGCTACTGCAATTTATTTGTCTAAATCACTCAATCAAACTACTGTTGGAAGAAATACTAAAGTTTCGACCAATTTAATTACAGATAACTCGAGAAAAATTGATCTACGTGTCTTGATTTTTTTTTTTCATGGTGGAAGTGTGTACAAAATTGGCAGGTTATAGTTAATCATGTCTTAACTAAACATGATTAACTATACAGAAATGACGCGGTATACCTGACACCCTTAATAAAATTGATTTTTAATATTATTTTATAATAAAAATAAATTTAACACTTTTTAAAATTATTTATAATCGCAACCAAGAAGTTAATTGTAACTAGAGCATATTATGTTTTGCTAACACTGCCAATAAAATTTGATATACATAAATTAGAAAAGAAATTGTTGCGTGTCTTAATTGTTATAAAAGTGTATTTCACATTTATATTTTTTAATACACTGCTGGCCACTGTAAATGCAACACCCTGAAGGAAACATGCAAATAACATGAAATTTACAACATGCATTAGCGGAGGTGAGATTTGCAAATGATTAGAATTTCAGCGTAGACGCACATCACGCGCGCCTGTGGCGCCACTTCAAAGCGCTATTTAAGGTTTGGAAATTTCGACGATTTCCAGTTCGGCAATTGTGTTTTTCTTGTGGTTTTTTCAAAAAAAACGATCAATTATGCCTCGTCGAAAACAGCGATCATCTTTCGATCAAGTATCCGAGTTCGACAGAGGAAGGATAGTGGCCTACCGAGATTGTGGATTATCTTTCAGGGAAATCGGTAGTCGTGTTGGATGAAACCAAAAAACTGTAATGCGGATATGTGATCGTTGGATGCAGGAGGGTACGACGGACCGGCGTGTTCGATCGCATCCACCTCAGCGCACCACTTCACGTGATGACAGGCAAATTGTGCGCATGGCAGTGACTGATCACTCAGTCACATCATGAACCATAGCATAGCACATGCAGTCTGTAACGCATCATCCAGTGTCTGCGCGTACCATTCGACGCCGTTTACAGCAGAGTGGTCTCTCCGCAAGACGTCCATTGCTTTGTCTACCCTTGACGCAGAACCACAGACGTCTCCGCCGCCAATGGTGCGATTACAGAAGGATGTGGACGGCAGAATGGAATGAAATTGTCTTTACTGACGAGTCACGCTTCTGTCTGCAACACCACGATGGTCGCATTCGAGTATGGAGACACCCTGAAGAGAGGATGCTGAACAGCTGCGTTATGCACCGCCACACTGGTCCTGCACCGGGTATTATGGTATGGGGAGGTATTGGATATCACTCTCGCATACCTCTAGTACGCATTGCGGGTACTTTAAACAGCCAGCGCTACATCTCCGAGGTGTTGGAGCCAGTTGTCCTTCCTTACCTTCAGGGCTTGCCCACAGCCATATTTCAACAGGACAATGCGCGACCACACGTGGCACGCATTGTCCAACAGTTCTTCGTCAATCGCCAGATTGAATTGCTTCTCTGGTCGCCTCGCTCTCCGGATCTTTCGCCCATAGAAAACATGTGGTCCATGGTTGCTCTATGATTGACCCAGATTCCATCCCCAGCTGCCACAGCAGATCAACTTTGGCAACGTGTGGAAGCTGCTTGGTCTGCTGTACCCCAAGAACTCATCCAAAGTCTCTTTGAATCAATGCCGAGGCGTGTGGCAGCGGTGATCTCCAACAATGGCGGCTACTCTGGCTACTGATTTTGGCAGGAACCACACTTCACAGAAGTCTATAAATTTAATCATTTGATACTTGGTCAACATGTTATCTACAAAATAAATTTTGTTGTGATATCTCTTGTCTTTCTTGGTGTTGCAATTTCGGTAGCCAGCAGTGTATTCCTTCGTAGCACTAGAAACTTCAGTCCAGCTGAATTAAAGGGCATATCCAGCAGGGAAGATAAATTCGTTCGTGATTAATTTTACTTTTACATATCAGGTATGATTGGATTTGAAAAAATAAATTATAAGAAATAAATAGATAATATGTTGACATATACATAGGGCATACTCGATACTGCATCAATCTTTTAAAACATCAAATTCAATAATTAACTAAAACAGATAGTATTTTATAATGAGTAATGAAATTATATATTATATATTTCTGTATATATATATATATATATATATATATATATATATATATATATATATATATATATATATATATATATATATATATATATATATATATATATATATATATATATATATATATATATATATATATATATATATATATATATATATATATATATATATATATATATATATATATATATATATATATATATATAATTAATTTGTCAGTTATTTTATTTCCTAAAATTCCAGAATACATATTGCCCATAGCATCTAAATATGCTCAAAATATAAAGTAAATTCTAATTTATAAGTTTAGGGTCATTCTGATTGAAAAACAATATTTTGTAATAGAAATTACATGATGTGCCTAAAAGAAATAATATTTTATAGAAAAAAAATGTTCCGTCAGTATTCAATAAATCTCGTGCTATCAGAATGAAGTGGTTTTGGTATCCCGTCTATTTACGAATATGACGCTGCTTGGGATGAGCGAAGCTTGAAAGCATCAAAGCGTTGTATTGCGTCATGGTTGAATAAATGCGTAAAAGTAGTGTTTAAAAAGTTTCATTTGTTGCTCGTTCATGTTTTCAGGTTGAATTACAATATAACATCTTACTATGACTTTCAATACCTGTTTATTACTAAATCAAGTGTTTATTCAAGAAATCTATGAATATTAGAATATTAAACACTTCGAAAATTAATCACTGACCATCAGGCATTTCATGACACATTTATTGTCCAAACCAGATATTTTATTGTTAAAATGTACATGTATTATTAAGTGAAACGATTCTTTGAGCAAAAAAAATAAGATGTAAATGCTGATCATTGACACTGTAGGCTAATAATAATTTTTCTGGAATTATATGTCGCCCCTCGCTTCATGTTTATTTAAGCGAATTTAATTAAGTTTTCAAATCAATGTATGTCCTTCATCAATTAAAATGTTTTGAACATTCAATGATTGTTAATTACTTTCATCAGATGTAATTTAAGAATAATTACCACTTTGATAAAGACAAAAAGAGCTCTTTGTGTTTAAATTTGGATTGGATAGAGCACACGTTTTTAATTAAATCAATTTTGAAATTACTTGTTTTGCCAAACAAAACCGTAAGATATGCAAAACCAAGCTACGTAAAATAATTTTCATTTGTTTTCCCCTTGTAGAATTGCGTCGATTTTAATTTGATCTGATTAGCTCAAACCGTTTCATTTTACATTGAATAAATCACACTTTAATGTTTAATGGAATAAAATGATTATAATTAAAAAATTTGAAGAAAATATTACTCAAGTTATTTTAGGAAATGTACTTTGCAATTTTTAAAGTTGGTTGGAATTATTTACTTTCCCATGAAGCTAAATCAGCGTTTAAACAATTCAATTTTGAATGGAATATTTGATATAGAAACAGGGAATCACTGAGAGTATTAAAACAGTTATAAAATCATTTTAATATTTTAAGGGGTGAGATCACTTTTTCTCTCGCAAAAATGCACTAATTTTACTACCAAGCTTCATCTGTTGTCAAACAGTTAATTTGTAATTAGTTTAAAACAATTTTTAGGGTGAATTGCACAAAGTTTTATCTATTAGAAAACAAAAGCAGAACTATTGGAGATTATTAGAAAATATTTTATGTAAAAAAATTAAAATTAATGTTTGATGAATAATGAATTTATTGAGTAGAGATTTTTTTAAAAACTATGAGATATATATATTAAATTATTTGTATATTTTCTGTCCATAGGTTGTACTTTAATCTACACCTAAAATAGTTACCATATTTCACATAAAATTATTTTTTCAGGCAAATGTATTGTAATGTACAAGAAGTGTCATAAAATTTTTTCACAAAAAATTGCTGTAAAAAATTAGTAATATGTAATTACCTAAATTTAGGTGGAAATTGTATTAACATTCTATATATACATGTATACAGAATTTTAGCAATTTCTCACCATTAGTTTCGAAGAAATAGTGCACACAAGTTTAAAAATTACAGTTTTTAGAAAAATCCATTTAAGTTTCTGTAAATTACTGTACTATTAGCTTTATACTTTTGGCCATAATATATGTTCTAATTGTAGTATCAACTGAATTTCTTTTTAAAGATTCCTTATATTCCATTCTTCAAAATTAAATCATAATAAGGAATTGAGTTTTTTGAAGATTTTAAGGTGATCTCCCCCTTAATAGTCAGAGTATCCCTTTGAAATTACTAACAACCTTCAGTCTTATAGTTTACCACAGAAAAAATGGTTCTCAATGATCCCCTATTAGTAAAACTGAAGACCCTATTATAAAAAGATGGAAAATAATAAAATAAGATTCACTGGAATGAAGTCAAAGATTTCGATAAGAATTGTAGCTGGGCCTATAGCCTAATGGCTACGGCGCTGGCATTTCGATACGAGAGTCTGTGGGTTCGAAACCTACTGTTAGCATGGATGTTTGTGGAAAGAGCTTTAAAGCGTTGGTAACGGTCTAATTTATCTCCTGTAGCTAAATGTGGCCTTAACGCTTTCAGCCAGCCATATATGTAATTTTGATTATGTCGTAGATATCATTTCCTGTCTTTTGGAAAACTGTTAAGTTTGCGACAAATTTCGGTTAAAAGAAAGTTTTTATATTCCTGAAAAATAAATCCAATGCTTCTAATATTTTGTGCTCTCAAGAGTGACAAAAACTTTTATAGAAATCCATCCATGTGCCTCGACATAACATAAATATTATAAAATCTCGTTTTAAGCACATACATTTATATTAATTTAAACCAATATCATTACTGACTAAATAATTGATTATTATCCTTTTATAAAGAAACATTTTATTAAAAAATTCTGTTTCGATAAGACTCAAACTGATTACACATTCTCTAAAATATGTAACACTTTCTAAGCATATTATTATTATTCTTGAGAATCAGATATACGTATTTCAGAATAAACATTTAATGAATTTGCATATAATAAAGTATTTTCAATAGTAACATATATGTTCCTATTGATAACTCATGGTAACTATTGGTAACTCATGCTATAAGACTATGCACACTATTTAAACTAATGACGTCTGAGTTAGATGCTTGGATCTGAGTAGTTTTATTTTAACTCGATTTAGGTTTATTTTCAAAAAGTTATATTTCAATGTTTCGCCACTAACACTAAATGTTTGATCAGCAAGCATACCGAATGCATCTGTACTACTGTAAAATTCATAAGAAAATGGGCTTAATCCTATATTTACAAAATAAATGAATATTAAATTTACTTAATGTCGCAGATATAAACTATATTTTCCGAAACTATCCCTTTATCCGATACTCAAACAATAGTTATTAGTCTGTAAGATAACTATAATTTATTATATATAGACATTTTGCATCGGAAATTACATTTATTCCTCGTGTTAAAACAATATTATCCGAGTTTCTATTTTAAATATTTCAATTTATCAAACAATGAATTCATACTAGATACCAGTGTAAAGTCTGCATTAGATCAACAAAAATAAATGAAATCTGTATTTGATATCTACGTAATGAGAGCCAGCGTGGCTTTATACTTCATTAGTTCAAATTATAAATAGTTTTCCACTGCATTCTCTTGCACATTGGGTATTTGTCGTTAGCTTCAGAAATCTGCTTATTAAAGCAACCATTGCGAACAATTCCGATAATCAGCTTGTCGATATTCAAGAATGATTACATTTAGGGCAATTTTCAATTCATTTCAAGAGTTTGTTAATCCTGTATGACTAATCGATAGTAATGTTGAATTATTTTTAGTTAGATATAATATTTTTTGAAATACATATTTCAGAAAAATGTGCATTCTTTCATAATATTATTTGTTTGTTGTGACAAGTATTTGTTTGCAATAACTCCTTGTTATTGTGGTAAATTTTGGTGTAATTAGCCTTCGTATATTAAAATGCAACGGTTGCCTCTCAACCAACGAACTAGGGTTTCGGTTTCGGTTTCAGTTAAAACCGAAAGAGAAAATCGCGGTTTTAAACTTCAGTAAACGAAACCGTAAAACTTAGAAAATTGGTTCGATTATTCGGCTTTTTGGATTATTTTTTTTCAGGTCAAATCTTTAAAAGTTTATATAAAAAAAGCATTAAAGCTCAAACTAATGCTCGTGCTCGTATTATCCTTTACAAATTTTTTTGTTTTTCGGAAAACCCAAAACTTTGCTAGCTTAAGTTTATTTGCCATCTCTCTACGCCTTTAATGTCAAATTAAATAATGAAACTCATCTACAAATCAAAGAAATAAAACTTATTGAACGTTCACATCAGATATTAAACAGATATACAGACATAACAAATAGATGTATCTCCATAAATCTATAGTTATGTAAAACTATAGATGTATATAAATTATGCAATACGTATATATTTTAACATATTAATAGAAACGATGTGTTTCAACAATAAAACAATAGAATCAATAGCAACATAAATGAATTATAATAAATAGTTTACAACCTCATAAATCGAACGGGCGTTTTCCATGGTATCTAATATCTGTACAGAAATATTATCACGAAATCTGATGATTCATTACGTGCATTGGTATTTTTAAATTTCCATTATGTGAAGAAAGACTGAAAATATTAATTATTGCTTTCTTTCATTCATTTTTTAAAAATATATTTATTTGAATTCAAATACATGTAATGAATCTTTATATCAGTAACCTATCTATTTTTTTATTTTACATGGAAACCCCGAATAACCTTGAAAACCGCAGTGATTAGAAAATTAGAAACTGAAAACCGCGAGTTTTGAAAAGTATGGGTTTTCAGAAATGTACATCACACCTTGTCATTGAGGCTAAATGAAAATTTCTACGTTATATCATAGTGATGAAGGCTATGATGTTTAAGACAGTCCAATTCTAAGTATAATAGATAGCAAGCGTGGGGTAAAATCTATACATCTCCGTAACTAACTGACTGACTGACTAACTGATTGACATATGACGCACAGACCAAACGACTGGACCTAAAGGGCTGAAACTTTTCATGGCAATTCTTCTTATAGTGTAGGGATGCACTAAGAGATATTGTTGAAAGATTCTTTTTAGATTTTTTTAAATTAAATTTTTATGCTGCTTTTGTAACTTTTTTAAAGTTTGCATTTAAAATAATAATCTGAGGGTTATAAAATTTATATCACGAAAAAGATCATAAAAATTCCTTTAAAAAGATATCTTTTTCGAATCTTAACCTCCATTTTCTGATTTTTGGGGAAGTTTTAAACATTAATTTTTAGAATTTAATTTATTAAATGCTGATAACGTGATTTCTTTTTCTGGTACTTTAAATTAATTTTGCGTCACGTGCATAACAGCGAAATGAATTGACATTTTGTTTCTTGCTAATGCGGCAGACGATTGGACATTATCCAAAAAATATTAAAATACAGTAAAAGATATGTTCCTCAAAAAGTACAATATTCTTTAGCATGTTCTATTAGATTTAATTTGAATATTTTCTTCTACATTATTTTGTCAATAAAATATCTGTTACGATTTTTTTATAAATATATTTTTGTTGTTTTATTTACATCAATTGCATTCATTGGTTGTTGTATTTAATTTGAATGTACTCTGTCTTTTAGAGGGGTGTCGTCATGCCACTACTGTTTCGTCTTACCCCACTAATGATTACTCTTGTTGACATAAAAGCAGTTGTCAGTTCTATAAATAATTATTTATGGATATATCTAATTATAATTAGACGCTTATCTCTTCAATTTATGCAATTAATATTTTCATGTCTATGAGGATTAAAAATCTATATAAAAATTATAAGCTGCAAAAAAAAAATAGTAACGTAATCTAATGTTTAAAACTCAACAAAAATTTAGCAAAAATATTTCTTTAAAAGCTTTTATGAATAACAAATCATTTTTTTTATTTTTTGTAGAAATCGATAATATATGTTAACCAGATGGGCTGAAAATAGAAAAGACATGATTAGGCACATATATATACATTTGAATATTAATTACAAAATCATAGATTCTCTGACGTGAAACGATTTCGAAGTATCATTTATAACTTTCAAGTAGATATTTTAATCCGATTGCGCACTTAATGCAAGAGATATTGTTAATGCCATCCATTCACTCAGAAGTTACGTCAGTCTACATGTTGCATCTCTTCAATTGATTGCGACAAACTAATCCTACGTTACAAAGTACGCATTAAGAGAATCTATAGACATCTCATTAAGCATATTCAATACATGATTAGAAGCAGCAGATGTCAAGCAAGCTTGAGTGTATGAAGTGTGTCATACAGTGCAGTCCTGTTGATTCATATGCTAATGTATCAAAGTATTTTGCCAATATTGAGTATATTTCATTCAAAGATTTTTATCTTTTTAAGGGGAGAATTGTGTAATGGTATTCAGATACAGCATAACTTTTAAGATGTAAATCAACGAGTTTCTTTAATTAGTGAAAGATATAGATGCATAATGTAGAATAAGATTTGTGCATATTTAAAGCTGGATACAGTTCAGTATCATTGCTACTGACTAATATTTCATGGTTATATATATGAAAGATTTTTTAAAATATTTATATATTGTAAATAGTGTACAAAATATATCAACAGTTACTTTGTATAGAGCCCAACAATAACTGAGGCAATGGCAAAAACATACACCTTCAATGTACCAGGCAGACTTGGACCTAAGTTTCGCCCTTGTTATGGACTCTTCAAAAAGGCATAGCAAATTAATACTATGGAAGGAAGGGAATATCATGAGCGGAATTTATCTATTTTTTTTTCTGGTGAATAACAAAGTATAGTCATCCAGATCATTTAAAAAAAACCATCGCCTATATCAAATTGTGATCGAAAGACTTGAGCAGTTGTAACCAACCCGTAAAAGTCTGCGGACCACTAAGCCAGAAATCCAACCCCGTGCAGACCACCCCCACCGACTTGAGGGTTGAAATCTTACAGGGTATAGAATATCCCTTAGGCAAAAGGGATGGAGAATTAACGTACTCACATTCTGACGTATCATATTATTATAATAAAATAATTATGTTAAACATTTAATAAATTTTAATTTAATACCTGATAGCCATCGGATATGTTCGGCCCATCTAGTTCCATGAACATTGCTTCCAAAATCCCCAGTCATTTGGCAATTTTTTTATATGTGGTGCCGGTCCACTCCTGAGGCTCTCGCGGACCACCGGTTGGGAACCACTGGACTAGAGTGTCTGAAGGTGACACATGCATAGACTAACAAAGTGTAGTGACCCGTAAAAATTTAGAGAAATTTCGCATTTTCAATTACCTTCCTTCCAGTGTACTCATCGGATGTGCCCTTCTGAGAAGCCCATAAAAAGAGCTGCGTGGTATGCCAAGAGTGTATAGTTATTCAACTGCCTACGTTCACCTGGGCATGATTAATGAATTTTTATAACATCAAACACTCTAAAATTGTACTATAGAGACACACGATGATTATTTTCAATGTGGTCTGAACGATTGCAGTTTATAGTCGTCAGTAAAAATTCAGAGATATTACGTATTTAAAATTCCTTTCACTCTAGCGTAATAATCAGCTATACATTGCTGATGAGCTCAGAATAAGAGTGAAATCGATGTCCAAGGCTCCCATGTACGTTTACGGTGTATACTAGGGCAGTTACTTCATAATTTCTTATTGAAATTTTATCATTAATGAAAGAGAAATATATAAATTAGTATTTAAAAAAGTAATCTAAGTTTAACTGAATTAAGTTGTGTGTTTGGGATTCAGAGGTCATGAGGTAAGAATTTAAACAATAAGTTACATAATGAATAGAAAATTGATAAATGCAGAAGTTGAATTGACTTCTGAAAAATATGCTACACAATGTAAAGAAATGGGTAAATAATTGTAATAAATAACACAAAAGTAAACTCCATTCGTTAATTTCTAATGTTAATGGAACATTTTTCTTCGAGGCTGAGTAATGGACACCTACGCAATATGCATGGATTCCTTTGCTTGCCTTTTTAGGCTTTTTGTCTGTTAGCTTAACGTGTAGGCGTTTTCTTGCTGTAATCCTAAAGTAATAAAAATGATGTACTGGCACTTTCCAAATTTAGATATAAAGTTTATTTCTCAATTATTAATAAAGGTGAGAATTTTAAAATGTTATAGCTCCCTAACTTGCTTCCCCGTTTTGCTTCTTTATTTTTCTATTAAAATGAAAATACAAAGGAGTCCTTATCGGGAAGGCTTAATTTTAGAACTACCACAACCATACTACTTTAAAATGTTGCCTACGTCAAGGTTTTGTGTATAAATAGCTTATTTCTAAAAATGGCAAATGAAAATTTATGTTATCAAACCATTCCTTTCTTACTGATTCCATTAGTTTTGATCACGAGTTCTCAATTTTCTGACTCTTAGACAGTTACAAAATGTTTCCTGAAGGAACAATGTTGCCATCCTACTTTGGCTGCCCATGTTTTTTCTTTTTTCTAAGTTACTTCATATCAGCCATTTTCCTCATTTATTTATCCAAGTGTTCTTACTCTGCATATTTTGCTAGTGGTTTTAACATTTATTTTTAGTTAATGAAAGAAAAGGACTTCAAATCATCAGGAGCGGGATGTTGAAAGTCTAAAGGATGCCTGCTTTCTTTGTTATTAAAGTAAGCTATTAGTATTTTATTTTTTGATATGACAAAATTTTACTTTTTTTTCAAATTATTGCTGAAGCGGACCTTTATTTATCCTCTAAAAGTAAAAAAGTAAAGCTATCAGAAAAAAGCCGCCCACATGATAGAATGGTTATCGTCATGACATTTCACGGAGTGGGCTTGAGTTGAAATACCGAGTAAGCCTTGGACATTGCTCCCCATGAGCTTGGATCCTTATAGGGAGCAATGCTGACTCACCTAAAATGTGTTCCTATAATTTAATATCCAGCAAAGCAAAATTCAATCTTAAAATTTATTTTTAACTGCTGTCTCAATGCTTCAAAAATAGACAATACAATACGGGCAGTAGAAAAAAATGGTCAGATTAGTTTTTGAGGATTACAAGAAATTGATTATACTAAATATTTATCTGTAGACTATAAACCTAATTTTTCATTTAGTTTATATCTTTAATCTATCTTTTACTTTATGTGACGCCATTTATAATCATCGTAATAAAAATTAATTTACAACTATAACCTAAAAAAATAATTTGGATGTTTCTTCTATGCCCGATTAAGAACTATTTTAAGTGAAACGGAGGCAGAGACTGTATATCAAGCTGTAATTGAAAAACGAAGTCCTGAAACGCACAATTTATAAACACTCTGATGCAGACGATTGTTAAGTTTTCTTTCTGCTATTACTCAGTTTTTTCTTATCAAAACTCCCCAATGCTCCACATCGGTAATATCTTCATACCAACTCTCATCCCCCGTTCATTACGTAGTTTGCTACCATGTTAGAAATTCGAGATTTCGTTTGTGCCAGTACCCATTTGAGAGACGTGGAAGATATTTACTAAAAGTTTTGCAATAAGTGCGGCTGGTGTATTTAAAGACAACTAATCAGAAACAAATAATAATAAAGAAATTATTATGCGAAAATACATACAAAGGAAATACTAGTCAAAATTATAGTTAAATCTAAGAAAATTAACTTTAACTCGTGCCAAAAAAATAAAAAAGGCTTTTTAGAAAATTAGTTTTTAAGTTTAAATTGTTGTATCTGTACGAAAACCTCGTTGTAACAAATCTTTGCCTAATTTATCAAAATTGGATACTATTCAAATGTGTGTTGACTACATTTAGTAGCTGATCATATATATTAAAATTTAATCTCATTCTCAAAATTTATTTCATAATAGAAGTGTTTTAAAGAACTGGGTTTAATTTAAGCAAATTATTTCTTTCTTACAGATGACTTTCCTTGTGTACTAACTTTTACCAATAATACTAAAATACTTTTAATAAACAAGATGTTCATAAGTATTTTTGTAAACAAAAATCACATATGATTCATTTTTCCAATATAATACCACGCAGTTTCTACACCTCGTTATATGAGACTACTCTGCAGTAATAGTTAACATATACATGCGTAATGGCAGGCTGACTAGAGATTAATCAAACAGGAATTGTGGTTATGTCTGTATTTAGTGGGGTTAAAGCAATTTGCGTCTCAAATGTGCGAGCAGAGACATCCAAGATGCGTTATGATGTATACTTCGGCATCCCTAGATTAAACCCAAGCAATTAATTGACATGGAGGTAGTGCATATATGAAGTCGAAGATTCCACAAAGGCATTATTACTTGAACGTGAGATTATACAAAATGGATATTGATTAAATTATTCTCTTACTTTATAGAATGCCAATACCAAATGCATGTAAGCAATAAAGTTTTAAGCTTTGTGGACCAGTTTTAGGTGGGAAGTAGATAAAGCAAAACGTTCAGTAATCGCATTATGGTGTTAGATACATATTAATCTTTGATATTCATACATTGAAATTATAATAAGTGTATGAATGTGCATCCTTAAGGGTAGTAAAGTATCTAAATGCATTATATCCAAGTAACATATAGCTAAGTTTGTTTTTAAGACCCATTGGGTAGACTTTTAGTGTTCCTCGATAGATATAATCTCACGAATTAAAACAGAAATGTATAAGTGTTATTAAAATAACAATTTATCTCGTATGAGACCATTAATTATATATAAGATAAGAAGTGTAATTTTTTAGCCTAATTTTATGAATTGTATAGGGTTTGACGTAAAACTATTCCATTGAAATTTTTCGTTTCACTTCATTTATTGAAAAAGATTGTTTAAAAATTAATTTAGAACCTATAAATGTTGGTTTAATATAAAGCCATTTACCATAAAAAGATTATTTCATATCTTGCCTTTTTCATATTACGATTTTATATACAGTGGTGCCTTGACTTACGAGTTTAATTCGTTTCGTGAAGGGGCTCGTAACTTGAATTACTCGTATGTCAAATCCACTGTCAAATCCATCTGTCTTCTCCATTGAAATGAATTGAAATGCCATTAATCCGTTCCCGGCCCCCCAAACCACCACAATATTTTGCTAGATGTTTTTAAATAAAAAAATTTACTTATAAATAACATATATTGTATAAAAACACAGTACAATAGAATGCACTGCAATGAATTGGTTTTATTAAGTATAATGCGCAACATTACCTTGAGGATCCGACGACTTGAAGATGCTGACGGAGGTGGAAGAGAAAGGGTGAAGTGAATAATTGAATCTCATTAGCTGATTTTTTACCCTTTTCTTACTTTCATCTGAAGGGGGGTTTCGATAAAAAGAGGTCGAATGAGGTCTTTTTTATCTTCCCTTTCAAAATGTTTTTGAAGTGAGAGGTTGGACACTGTTTGGTTTTGGAGGACAACTCAAGTGTGGGCAGAGCAAGCTGCCCCGTGCGATAATTGTTGAGAGTTAATCTTTTGGTTTAAGACTGGAAAGTAGTCTTAGAATAATATGTATATAATTGTACAAAGAGGTTATAAATATTATATGTTTATCGTGTGCTCATATAATGAGAATGTTACATGAAACCGGGTATATGGAGCTGGCTCGTAACCCGCATTTTAGCTCGCAACGCAAAGCAAAAAATACACTGACAGACAGCTCGTATCTCAAAAAACTCATTTGTCGAGACACTCGTAAGTCGAGGTATCACTGTATATTTTTCAGCAAAATTAGGTAACGAATATTTTTCTGGTTGCTATTCCATTACAAGTGAAGGGACGAAGACTTTCCCTTTTTAAATTCCGAGACTTGATGAAGCCATTAAATAACAAAGCATAAGTGTAATAAGTAGGCTAAATAATAAACAGAAAAATGGGGGTCAAACTAAAATTTAAGCAGGAAAAAGAAAAATTATGAATATCCCATCCCTTCCCTCTGATATGTTTTTTGTGACAAGTTTTGCTGGAAGTTCACTGTAGTAGTTCCAAATCAGATTTTAAGCAGGTAATTACGTATAGCTATCATTCACGTAGTTATCCTTTTTTTGTTGGTATCTCACTCCACTTGGCCACCCCTGAAAATTATAGTTTCCTAGTTTTAAGGGTGTTCAACAGATGATGTTGTTGGAGCTTAACAATTAGCAGCCAATAGGTATGGAAAATACGTAGAGTAGCCAATCGGAACTACAACTCAGATAAAACATGTGAAGGTGACTAATAATTATTCCACAGATACAGGAAAGAAAATTTTGGGATTTACTCAGGTAAGTAAAATGAAAAATGTGATAAGCTTCTCCAAGAGCTGTATTTCTTGGCTAAGAGTAATCAATGCCCAACTTTCCCTGCAACAATAACATTTAAAATTATTTCAAAAATATTTGTTTGCCATAATAAAAAAAATGTTTATAAAAGTAGTATCAATCTGGGGTTCATTTTTTTTTACATAATTAAGTTATGAAAATTATGCCATAAGACAAAGTATATCGTAAATATCAAATATATTTTAGTCACGAATTATTTGTTGATCATTTCTTGCTTCCATTTCTAGATAAGATTTATTTACATCAAGTTATATAAATACATATATAAACACAATTTTACAACGAATAATAGAAATTGAGAGTAAGTTTCTTGTGGGGTATTAAGGTCGAAAGTTAAGATTAGTTAGCATTTAAAAGATATTATACATCCCTAAATATTACCAATATTTTTCTGACTATATAAAAAATATATAATGGGTAGATTTTTTTATTCTAGTGAATTCGTTTTCGAAATAAAAAAAACATCAAGTTTTTAAATTATATTTAGGTCTAATAAATTTTACAAACAAGGATTCAAGGCGGAATCAAGATATAACAGTTTAACATTATATTAATCGATATTTGGGCCGTTCATCAAAATCAAGCAGTTCATTTTAATGCGATCAAATGATTAAAATGATTAATGAGAATTTGATGACTAAGAATTCAAAATATTTCAATAAAATATTTTAACAATGGAAATTAATTTTTTTTCATTCAGCTGCCAAATTTACGGTTGCAACTAAAAGACCAGAAAAAGTTAACTCGAGCGCGAACATTCGTTTTGCTATCCACATTAAGGTCTTAAATGATCACCGAATCAGGTTATGTACTTTATACTTGGAACTACAACATCACTGACAGAACTGTAAAGCAATGTTGATTTATTAAATATGACTTTTTTATGATCGAATGAAATCATCCATAAAATAAAGTAATTTTGTTTTCTATAGTAGCTTTGAGAGCAATATCTGTTATTCAACTCAGACAATAAAAGCAGTAATAATCATTTTGAACGTTTAAAAGGGTAAGAATTAACTTTAACAATTAAAACGAATTAATAAAAAATTAATAATTAATTTTTGTAGTATTAGTTCAAAACTATTTTTACTCATATTTTGACACTTAACATGCGTGCAGAGGGAAATTTATGAAAAGATTATTCCAGAAATGATGCAATCAAAAATTCAAAGATCTACTGATGTCATATATCATCAATAGTAAAACTAATATGTGAAATAAAAAGTCGTATACGAACTATACGAACATTAAACCTTCAGCGGGCGTGCCTGTGTACAAAGTGCAAAATTTTCATAATTTTGAATGATTTGTTTTTACATCTAAGGTTTAAATGTTCTAATCAGTTTCTATTTATAGCTACACCCTTTCTAAAACAGGTCTGATTTTCTGACCATTGTATTCCATTTCATTCATTGTTATTCGGGATTTATCCGTGGTAAACCAGCGATTATACTGGATTACAATATGACAAATGGAGGAGTTGCTGCAGTCGATCCAATGTACAGCTATTACATGGTATAAAGCATTTCACGAATACGGACAATCTGATTGCTTTTTAGGTTTTCGGACAGAATAGGAAGGAATTCGCAAGTTGTCCTTAGATCCAATAAACCAGACAGTTTTGAAATAATGCGATTGTATCTGCATTCTTTAGTCTTTAATTATAAATATATCCCAATATTATCAACATTTTATATCTTGCTATAAAACGCAGAATTTTTATTTTCAGTTTGGAAAAAAAGTTTATTACAAAAAGAATAATGAAGGTTGAAAGAAACGTTGCACTTTGTGCCAAGCGCGCCTGCTGGTGTTCCAAACATTTTCACTGAAGGGTTAAAATGTGTAAAAACATAAGGAAAGTAATGACTAGTAAATCATCTTCACGATTAATAAATACTATATTATCACCTAGCAATTTAAATCCAGACTACAGTTAATCGAAAGCTATGAGAATTTCGTGACAAAAAAATCAGAAAATTATCAAAAGCAAACGTCAACAAATCAGACTCGCTTCGACATTCTTACTACCAGTGCGTTCTGTATATGTAAGTTTACATTGTTGACACCGTAATTTGACGTAAAATACTTTTCCAGTATTGTGTATTGTGTTATTTTCTCATCTGTTGCTGGAAGTTGAATTAAGTGTAAATTTTGTAAAAATAGACTTTGGATATACGTGGATTTTTCACTTTCTTGGGGTCCATTAAACACTGTAATATGGCAGTTGGTATCATTTTCTGACCTCTGAAATACACCCTAAGATTTTATACTTTTATTTTATACTTTATTATACTTATAAACCTGTTACGGTTGAAATATCATATAAAATTAAAATAGTGTACCAAACATCTAAACTTTAAAAAAAAAGATTAATTTTAAGTTAATATAAATGAAAATAATACATGAATAAACCAAACTACAAAAAATATTAGCTTTTATATGGCACTTAACACTAAGTTTAATGAAAGTGATCTATATAAATTATAAATAAATAAGATGCAAAACAAAAAGAGGCAATTTTTTAATTGGTTAACCAATCGCTCTAAATCTATTGCAACAACTCTTGTTTCAAATGTTTGAAAAACTTTGACTGTTACTTTCACAGAAAGTTTCTCTCGTGACTTTAATAATAAAATAATTTTTGGAAAGTGCAGTTCACAATCATATATCACACAGAAATGTGATCGTGTGAGGGCTGAAATGCCATTAATCAGTTTAAAGGACAAAATATTATAAATTCTAAAAAAATGTAATATCATAAGTAAAAGATTTGATTTAAGCTATAAGCATAAGAGTACTTTATAAGTATCTTTAATCTATGAAATAAAAAATTTTTACTGCCATATTATATTAAGTTCTAGGAAAGAATAGGAAATCAGTTTTAATTAAAATAAACATGGAGAATCTAACTTGACAAACGAAATCTGTCTGTTATTTCAGGAATTAAGCAATCAGGATACTTAAATATGGACAATGCTTGTTTTAATTGCTAAATAATATTTCTACATACTTTTAAATTTTATTCCCCATGGATTGAAAAATGGCTGAAAATTTAAAAGGGTCCCTCTATAATTATATATCCCGCAAAACCAATTTCTGATTTGAATAGTTAACCAATCAGAATGAGTCTACCTCCACCACGTTGTTTTATTACTTTATAATCCTTAAATACTACCTTTAAATGTGAGTCGTCATCGATTGAAAAGTAATTCCAAGATAATAAATAGTAAAAATTTTTGATGGTTGAAATATAATTCAATTACTAATAAGTACAATACATTTAAAATAGTAAAAATTTAAGTTAAAATCATACATACATCATACATTTTGATATAAATTTTAAATAATTGTAGAAAAAAATGAAATAAAACATGTATTTGTTACCATATACTATACTCTTTGTTCTGAAAAAAATTAAAATGGTCCTTAAGATTTAATAAGAATGAAATTAAAGTAATTCTGATTGATTTAATTATGCGGTACAAATGTTATTAATCGTAATAATGGCAGACATTTGCTTCCTAATATTATTTTTGAAAATATACATTTTTTTTATCTCTATCATACTTTTTTAGCTACTTTGAACTAAAAATTAACACTATAAAATCAGAACTTTAACCATACTGCCAAATTATTATATACTGAATAAATAGTTATAGTCTCTTTTTAGCCACAGTATTACATTCTTCTGTACATCAGTAATTGCTTTAAAAATATTTTATTCAAAACCATCTTTATAAATGATGGACAAAAATACACTACGCTCGAAAATTAAAAAGAAAATAAATTTCCTTCTTGAATTTCATGGATTTATTTTTTTTATAAAGCGCGTGTGGCATTTTAAAGTAAAAGAAAAAGACTCCATTTAATTTGTTCTTGCATGTGTTCCCCTAATCATGTGAAATTAGGAACACATTCGCATTCTACAAAAGAAAAAAAAAAGTTCTTTTTTTCCATCTGCAGAGAAGTCTTCTTTTTGAATCAGTACGTTTTGTATTAATGATGGTATTTAAGCATAAAACACGGAGAGAACACTGGAGATATTAAAATGTCTGTGAATGTGTTTGAGCAAATCATAAATCAAGTTTTTCCTGAAAAAAAAATTTAATACCCTGGCATATAATTGGGAACACGAGATACATGTATTTTTTGCTTTCTGACATTATATAACGGAGGAGTTATAAATGATTGCTAATTTATTTAAAAGAAAAGGACTGATAAATAAAAAATAGTGTTTCGCACATAACAGAGAATCATTTTTATAAATTTTTGAAAGAGAAATTTTTTTGAAGTAAATATATGTTCTCAAATTTTGCTGTTAAAAATGTTCAAACATTTGAAATTACCATGCGTCAAAGTTTTAAATATATTGAAATATATTATAAATTTTTATCTTTAGTTTTCAGTCTCATTAGACTGCAATGTTATAATTTGTACTTTCTGGTGGGTTATAATCAGAGAAAAAAAAGTGTATATTCCAAATGTAATATCCTAATAAATCAGGAAGACGATATTTCTTATAAATACAGGATAGAACATATCCTTTGTTTCTAAATTTATTGAAAATTTTATTGTATTTAAAAACATTGCTCAAGTTAAATTAAAAATCTTTTGGCTTTTTAAAATTTATTTTAAAAATGATTGATTGACATATTATATATGCAGATAATAAAATTGCAATTCACATGTGTGATAAATATTAAAATTGCAGTGATATCCTTTATACTATTAAGCTACTAATGATTAATATGCCTGCTTATCAAATATGGGTATATTCAGATTTGCATCATTTTTTGATAGAGGCATAGATATGGTACGAAATATGATTTCAGAAATGAAGACATATCAAACAGCATAAATGAAAATAATATGCACATTTGCCGTGCAGAAAAAATTAGTAAACTAGTAGCTTATGCAGATGTTCTATGGTTTGCAAAAATAAAAAAAAGATAAAGAGAAGGAATGTGCGTCTGTGTTGAAAAACCAAATTTTTTGACTGGTATCACTGTTTCATTGTTTAAACAATAAAACACAATGCATGATACGCGTTTCTTAGTCATGAAAAAAACATTCCAGAACCCTTATACGTTGCAGACAAATCAAATGAAATGTGTGTAAAATGGTGCAAATTTTTGTAATCATGTGTCGAGTCTGGTGATACACATCATACTACTGAAATATAAGTTTTCCTCTCTTTTGAGAAACTAGCGGCTTTAAAAGAGAAAAAAAATCTAGATTAAGTTATATTTCTTAAGAATTAATATGGTAATAAAGAAGCCAACTCTGTATTCATTATGTATTTCATTCTGTTTGCAATAGTCAAAAACATTTGAGTTGACACAGGTATAGCTCAACAAAATATCAGTGTCACAAACTGAGAAACTGTATGAGAAGAATCCTTGCATGCCGCCTGATGCATGACTCGAGATTTCGTCATTATTGAAAACAGACTCATAGCCAGATTCGAAATATAGATCTGCTGAACCCTCTTTTTGCATTTAGAAAACTTATATTTCTATAAGTAACTAGTTGACAATATAATTTTAGACTTTACTAATAGAAAAAATCTCCTACCTTTTGTGTTGGGAACAATAAATTTACATCTCTACTGCAAAAAAGCGGTTGTATCAAGAAATCAGAGGCGTAGTGAAATTTTTATTTCATTTAATTTCGTAACCCCTTATATTCTCCTATACCTATACATTTGTACTTACTGTTTGCCTCGGTATTTAGAAATGAGATAATTTCAAATTGGATATCCTGATGATGATGATGATGATGATGATGATAATGCTGTCGTGTCTATGATGAAGCCTATATCAAATAGTGCCATGGACGGAGATGACGGACCTGGAAATCTGCACAATATTGTCATCGTAGAGGTTCAGTCTCGTAAACAAGACTCGAATTTTTAATAGTTCAGCAAGGATGGCTGGACAATCAAAAACATGTGCCGTCGTCAGTTCTGTGTCCGGGCAGTTATCACAGTTTCTGTAGTTTTTCCTGCCCTTTCTGTCAATTTTCAATCTTCTGTTATGGCCAGTTCTAAGCCTGGCTATGGTTTTAATTAACAGTCGATCACCATTGATGTTGTGGAGCTGGTGCTTTACTGGTATCCAGTGTTCCTCCAATTTGTATTTGGCTACGGAATTTGCGTTTTGGATATCCTAACCGAATGAATATAATAAATAAACCAGAAAGAAAAGAATTTAAATAAAATTTTATTCATTATTTTCGCAATAATATTATAAGGTAATTTATGAGCATCAGACATACTGGTACAAACGTGGCAGTATGCTTGCGTCAGTTTCCTGTGGCAGTGTCTTGCAATATATTGCGAATGCCCCATTTTAATTTTGACGAAATACGCATCCACACTTACGTGAGATGTTTAGGAATTAATGTTCAAGAGAAGTGTTGCAGGGATGTAACAATGGCGTTGGAAAACAGAGCTGAAGTAATTACAGTATTTACTTTCTTGTCGAAATTATTCTATATTCAACTTACAGAAAACATTTTTCCTGTATATTTGAAAACTAAATTAAAAACAAAAAAAACTAAGCAGTTGTTCGAGCTAATTTATACAAATAAATATACTTCAATGACATTTATATAAAAAGCTTGTTGCTTTTTAGCAACATGCTCGAATTTTAACTCAAACGTCCTGTATTCATTTTCTGAAACTTCAAATAATTACAAAATAGGGAAGACTTCCAGCCATAACCATAATATTTGTGACTTTAACGAAATCTCATAGTGCACAAAACTTTGTGTATCTGGTAAAATTTTGTAATCATAAAATCCACAAATTACAAAAGAAAAACGTCTATATAGTTGAAAAAGTACCCTTCTGCTTAAAGATGGCTGTGCCCTTTATGTCTAACGGGCACAGGAAATTAAGATTTTGTAATTGAGATTTTTTAAAGTATATTTTTTTCCTAATAATGGTCGTAGGCTTGAAACTAAAAATGAAATTGACTACTGTGAGTAACAAAAGAAAATTTTCATAGGTATGCGATATCGGCAATATTCTCAATTTCCAAAGAACAAGTTATACATGTTAAGGAAATTCTTTCGAACAATAATGAGATTAAGGTTTCAGTAAATAAATTCATATCGCAATAAAATGGAAATAGAGAAAAGGTTATATTGAAAAAAATTTGGTGAGGAGTAAGGTGTTTGTTCTAAAAGTTGTCATTTTTAAAATTGCTGAAATATTGTAAATTCAATAGAATTTTTAATAAGGCTCAACAAATTTTTTACAAAATATCTATGTAAAAATAATTAATTTTAATTTGTTTGAGGGTGAATTAATAGTTCGATTAATAGTAAGATTAATAGTAAGATTCAGATTTCAATTGAACCTGCAGTTTGAAGAAGGTAACAAGTGCCAAAATATTGAAATTCTTTCTTTTTTCGCCATACTGTTATTTACATATAGAAGCTTCTGGTAAGCTGTAAAAGGCACTGGAATAGCGGGTGAATGTAAAGAATCGTATTATTTGGTAAACATTTTAGTGAAGAAAAAAATAATAATCACAAGATAAAAAGAAATTTTTATATACCATGTTTTTAAATTTTCTGTTGAATCATATAAACTTGACAATTCTATGTATTAATAAATACTTAAAAAAAATTTTTAGGAATTATCCCATCAAGTTGAAAGAAAATGAAGTTAATTTCAAGTTAACTTGCGTTTAACTTTGCGTTCCCGTCCCGGGTGATAGATGGCTGCACGAGTCTACAAAACAAAATTAACTGAAAATAAATTTAATTCTGCTTAAAGATGGCTAAAAGTATTTAAAAAATGCATTGTCATCGTGTTCTGAGCTATTCTACAAGTTTCAAATCTCTAGCTAGTCGGAAAGTTAGTTAAAAATCGATTGCAAGATTTTTAAGGGAAAAATACACAAGCAAACACGAAAGCAAGTTAATAAAAACATGGTAATAATAAATAAAAAAAAATTTAAGTAATTTAAATTTCCCACAAAAACAGTTTTTGGATTCGTTCCCTTCTTCAAATTACCGATTCAATTAAAATATTTTGATTCCTTCATGAACGGGTGTCATTAATATCACTGAACAAAAGAAAAGGAATCATGAGAAAAATAATTATCTATAACTAAAATTACACCTAATTTACTTCAATGATTATTAAAGAGAACACATATGTAAAGCAAATTTAAAAAAAGAGAAACTGAAACATTCTTATTTCTCTAATCCCGTTGGTTCTTCATAGAATATTTTCTTTAGATAAACACAATAAGGTGTATAACATATTTTCCCAAGAACCATGTAGAAAAATAACAATATATGAAACATTGAACATTAAGTAATATTTTAAAGCTTGTACACTTTTAGAGTGATATCTCTAGTAACATCGAAAAGATTAAAAATGTTTCCCTTTTTTTTTGTTTTAAATCTAACCTCAGATATTTTTTACCCGAAATAGAAAAACTTCCTCAATTAAGTACAAACAAAGAAAAGCTTAATAGAGTTTCTTATCAGTTAGTTGCAGACCTCAGTAATTTTTATTTTCTTTCAACTGCGACGTTAAATTTATTTCAGACATTTTTATCTCACTTTCTTAATATCTTTATTTTCGATGCAACTAATAGCAGAATCTTCCCGAGTCTCTCTAACTGAAAGTTAATAACGCAAGAGAATATTCTGATATGTATCATTTTCACTGAAAAAAAAAGCATCCTGACACTACCTCCCGCAGGAATGTATTTTATCAGTTGGCACACCCATAGCTAATTTAGATTTCTAATTTAAATAAAAAAGTATATTTATACGTTTATATTTCAGGAAATAAATTAGTATCGTATTTATAGATTTCCCATAAGCTGAGAGATAATTAGAAATGTAAAGTAACGAAAATTTGATTAGAAGATTTCATTGTGTTGATAAAAAAAATTCTATTTAGTTCTTGCTTGAAACGAAACGAGATATTTCTTTACTTCTACATTAAATTAGATTAACAATTCGTGCAAGCCGCAGGAACTTGTAAAATAATGTGAGGTCAATAAATGTTTAGTAATGTAACATGGGTATTAAATGATGAAAATGAAACATTAGGAAATCTCGGGATTCAGTCTCTCGTTCTATCATTACTATAAAAAAATTATTATTTATTAAAGAAATTTACCGATACTTCAAATATAAATCTGGTTGAGTGAAATTCATGTAGTTGATGCCTAATGTACACCATATTTGGTACGTTTATTATGTGTTGCACACTAAACTGCAACAAACTTGCATATGTGGGACTGGAATCAATTTACTACACTGGCAAAGAGTTTTATGAATCGAGGGTGGAGGAAACAGTAATGGGACAAAGTGCAACAGACAGCATAGTTATGGGATTTTTATGTTAAAAGAAAATTTCATATTTAATCAAGGAAAGCTTACGATATGTGTAGAGTTACCTAACTGATCTCGTGAGTCACGAGACAAAAGGGGCTTCGATAAAAACACAAAAGAGTAATATAACTCGAACCTCTTTTAATCGAAATGCTCAACACAGATTTATACCAATTAGTTAGAACATGGTACTCATTTGGTTTGTATGTATTTGTAGCTACTGGGGTGTGGAAATGTGGCAAAGTCTAGGGGTTTCGTGGAACAAGATGTTTTGTCAATAATGAAGGGTTATATAGTGGTCGTCCTTCTTAAGAATCAAAATTATTAAAAAAAAGCCTAAGAAATGTAGTGCGAGTGTTTAAACATTATATGCTATTAAATTATATGTAGCTTTTCTTTAAAGTACTTCTCAGAAAAAGGTTCTAGATTCACCACTTTGGAAATACACACGAAATAAACTGTAAAAACTTCTTTGTTTTAAAAATTTGTTTTTATCTTCAAAATTTACTACAGAAAACGATAAATTTGCGTCGTATATAAAGAGGTGAAACCTATTCGTCTAAATAAAAGCCTCACTAGTACAGTGACTAAGCATTTTTTTTTGTTTAAAAACGATTATTAAAAACGCACTAATTTTCGTATTTGATGTAAGATTAAATATGGTTTATGAAGACGCAGTCACCCAGTTGGCCCTGTCACCCTGTTATTTCTTTAGTACTGGATTTTCTAGTATTCTTCCCATCTTCCTGTAAATAATCACTGAACGCGTTATTTCTTCCAACAAAAAATATATATGATTATAATCTCTCTTGGCAGCCACCTGATTATGTATCAACTGTCGTGTAAAGAAATACCGCCAATATTTATGTTAAAGGGAAAACTGAGTTTTACATTTAACTGTGAAAAGAAATTTTAACATTTTTAACATAACTCCATACGTAATTACTTTAGAAGACTTGAAATAAAATTTAAAGTTTATAAAAAGCACAATGTTAAAATTCATTTACCCGTTAACAAAAAATAATGTTTATAAACGTAGAGTATAACTGTGCTTATCTTGTAACAAGAACTATTGAATAAACCTCTACTGTCTTTATAATCGAAGCCTGAGAATAATTATTTTCTATTAAGAATTGAAAACAAAAGGATTTAATAAGATTAGGATTAGTGTTAAAAGGTTTAAAACGCTCAGGCATAAAACAAATGTTCACCCCTACTTTTACTAATATGCTCTAAATAACAAAAAAAACTAAATAATGTTTTCATCGGGAAAAATGATTGCTATTAAACAATTTCTTGTTTTCTGTGACGTAAAATAATTAATAATTGAATTGTTTTGAATTTAAAGTTCTAAACTTCAGTGTTTTTAACTGGTTAGTTGTTATTGTTCACACATCTTGTAATATTATCAAAACGTACTTCTTTCTAAAAAAATAAAAGATAATACAGAATTTGCTGGGAATAGAACTTTTGCAAGATTCTATTATAAAATATCAGATATCACTGTATTTAAGGTTACTTAAAAATTAAAAAATAAGCAAAAACTTACCTGTAAATACCATATGTTTTTATAAATTGGTCAATTTGAAGTAATTTTTAATGAAATTTTAGGTAAAACACCTATCTCTCTACACACAATTATAATGCTACTATTTTAATATACTACTCACACATGATACATATGACAGTTACCTTCAAAATGACCTACAATCTAAGAGAAATTTTAAAATGAAAAATTAATACAGACAATTTTATGTTCCAATATGAAAATTTTCCCCGATTCGTCAATCCTTCCCTTATAAAAACTGCCCCAAATAAAAACTATTTATTATACACCAATTGATGTATGTCATTTCATGAACAATAGTATCTAAAACATTTCCTGAAAATTTTATCAAATTATATGCATTATTATGTGAAATATCATGATAAAGGTAGAGATTTGTGCTACAAAACATAATTCTGAGAAAAACGCATTTAATGTAGTTTGTCACTTCAATTCTGTACCAGACGATGGTTTTTAAAATAGTTATAACTATGGGATTTTTAAAATAGCTATACTTCTAGTTGATGTAAAATGAAAATAAAATGAAAAGAGAAAAGATTGAATCATCCGATTCTTGCAAAAAATAAAATTGACCAAAATAGTCAAAAAATGAAATTTTCAACGTAGGCAATCCCCTTAAATTTAAATTAACATCATCACTAAAGTTTTTACAGCTTTCAAATATGAACAAATTTCTCAAAACCTAGCATCAACTGCACGTATACTTCTTTCATTTTCGTCTTAGAATATGTTTCTGCGTTCCATAATAAATGTGGCATGTAATTTAAATCGTTCTTTTTCATCTTAAGTAAGTTTAATTGAGCAATTTGAAACAGTTGGTCTCCATTGTTTACTCGAACGAATTTTTTAACTCGTAAAGCAGTCAATAGTGTAGATTCAATATTAATAATAATTTGACACTTTATAGCTTTTTGGTTTTTTACTATTTTCTCATTTTCCCGTTCATAAATTTGAAATAAGACGTCCTTAATAGTTTTATAACTGCACTTTAAATTATATTTAACTGCCTAGCTGTCGGCCATAGCAAAATTCTTTTTACATTCTGCAATTCTGTATGTATATTTATAATCATATTCCAGCATCGTGTTGAGAAGAAGAAAATATACAAAATATATAAATAAAATCAGTATATCGTGAAAGAGGAATAATTTTCGCGAATATGGTTCCGCTGCAAAATTTACAACCATATTCGAGGCATTGCTTTTGCATGGAAGGTTGGTGAATATTTTTCTGTATTTTAAATCGGACTGAAAAAAAGATTATAGTGGTTATATATGTTTGAATTATTATTATTGCACATACATTTTAAACATTTTAAAAATATTACGTGATATTTTTATTGATTTATATAAAATGTTTATGTATACATCATTACATCATTATCACACATTTCAATCGGGAAAAAACATAATGATCTTTCTTTAACATTTTTCTTTATATTTACAAATTTCACAGTAATAATCAATGAATATATGCATATTTTTACGAGAAGTAATTCTAGAATAAAAAATTGATGTAAACCTTCTCTGACTTCCAAACATTTATTTTTTTCTATTTCTTGTCAGTCTGAGTTATAAATTTATCTCTCACAGTGCTTGATAAACAATTTACATAACTTAGTCCAAGATATATATGTATTAGTTAAGGATTTCTTTCATAAAAAATCATGTTCACCACAGAAATCTTTGCTACTGAATGTTTTTTTTTCATGCTTAGAATCCGTTTCTTTCTTATGTTCATGATGTTCAATTCTAAACTACGTACTAAACTGACGCGGTAACAGCCTATAAAAAGGTAGTTTATGACTTTAGAGAATCCAATGCAGAAATGTTGCCCCTTTTATGATAATTATTTCAGAATTTTTTAGATTTTTTTTATGAAAAATATAGTGAGTCTTATTGGGTAATTGACTCCTGATATTTCGAGTTCTAATACGCTTTATAAATATTTCCGTCCTATGTCGTTCTTATCATGTTATTAGATAGTGTCTGTGACCGAAATCAAATCATTGAGGAACGCTGTTCTAGAATATTTTAATATTTTAATATTTTAAAAACGTTACTAAATGAAATATAGATTCTAGAGAAAAATTATGAATAAATCAACTGTTTTCAGTTATTCTTGTGAATCGAAGTATTGTATATTTTACAGATAGTCATCAATCTCGGAGACCCTATATAATATTTGTTGATGTTTCTGATACCCCCATGCTGGAAGTATTCCAGACCAGGTTCATATAGGCTAGAGGGCTGAGGGGTGTGTCTCCGGTTTATAATGGTACCACAAAGGTCGGAGTCTGATTTTGGCTGGTGCCACATTAATATTCTTCGAACAACCCCACGGACAACGTTTCGGATGATTGTACCCTTTCCCAACCTCTCTGACCTCATAGAGGGACTTTCCATTTTACAGATTTTACGTGCCCATATCTGACCTAGATACGGAGATATTTAATGGCACATGTCAGGATCCCAGCACACTAAGAACTGAAAGCTGATACGCTACAACTAGGCTATTTCGGGCCCTAAAACTTTTAAAGGTACAGTAAAACCTCGTTTATCCGGCCCTCGTTTATCCGGATCCCCGGATAATTCGTCTTATTTTTATTTAATGCTCACATTAGATAATAATTTTTAACTATGATAGCAAGAACGTAACTACGCCAAATATTCGCTTTTCAGTTTGATTCAATGTACAGTTTCTATATATATTGTACAATAAATTATGGTAATAAAATGCTTTTTTTGTTTAAGAAAGCTCTACTAGACTTACCAATTCTTTGTTAAGAAATGATGTGAAAAGTTATTTTTATATTTTTTAATGTCTTGTGAACAATACAATGTGATTTTGTTACAAAAGATAGTTTTTTAACGTGATAAACGGTAAATCTGCTTAGTTAAGGATTTTGTTTTGCTTTTTACCCGTATTACCCGTATTATCCGGATTTTCTATTATCCGGATTTCCCATGGTCCCAGTTAGTCCGGATAAACGAGGTTTTACTATACTTAGCGAGTGTAAAGTGCCCTGTAGGTTAATCCTCCGCAACCGATGGCAATCACTTCTACATTGATACGATTTACTTGCTATTATAAAGTTATTTGAGGCATTGCCTGCACTTTAGCAACATATCGGTATTATTGTGTGTAATAATAGAAAAAATTACTGTTTCTAGGAATACATTCTCTAAGAGTGAACTAAGGTGTACACACAGAGGTTACTTGTGTAAAAATGATTAAGAAACTCTTCACCTAAATACGTCATTCATCTGCAACCAAAAACAGACACATCGATATTATCTTAAATAAAATATTAGTTATAGGTGTTCAAAGTATAAGGCTCCTTCTTCAAGAAGACAAAAAGATTTATTTGCTGTAAATTACCATCAAGAATATTCTTTTCTACTACGTTTGAGTCAGTTTTTGTAATATTACCAGGTAATTCATTCTAAAATACGATTTTTTCTTAAAGTTCACTATCATTCTGTATTATGTTTAAAATTTCGCTCGCATTCATAGTACTGCTAAGAAATTTCCTTGCACGCATTCTCTCCAAATTCATTTGTTTCACGAATAATTCAGCAACATTAAAATCTCAAATTTGGGTTGCAATAAGGTAAAAAAGATGATTTATGCTACTAAAAAATTTAAGTGTGGCTTTGTGTATTCTAATATTATTTCTGAATTTGATTTCATGTACTTATTCCTTTGTTTTAACCTGTAAAAAGTGAACAGCACTGTAAAGTAGTCAGATTCTTGAAATTTAACTTTTATTCAAATAAAAATAATTGTTTTATAATTAAATTATAAAGCAGGCTTTCTTTTCTCTTTTTATTGAGTTACGTGCCAAAATACTTTACCTGCTATAAATCATATTAGGTCACGATAAACAATATAATTTTGTTTGAAGAATGCTAAAAGGAAATTCGTCGAATTCTTAATGTAATTTGTCATAAGTCATAAAGTTTGCATTAAGATACACAAATATGCCATATTACGTAATGTTAAACTGTTTCACAGAGTTTTAATTTATAAATGCATAAAAGCCTCATCAAAACTAAACAAATAAAAAATTATATCCGAAGGTATAACTCAAAATTTTTATTTATCTCATTTTCTAACTAGAATTTTATTGATTGGTGTAATAAATTATTCAGATATATAGTTTAAATAGTATATTAAGACTCCTTTTTACTTGATTTTAAGAGTACATTTGCGTAGAGTTATAAATGATTTTTTTATTACGATTTCCTTGCTATTTTGTATTCTGTTGAAAGATTTATTTCTTTACATGAACATACAGGCATAAATAAAATGGATCCATGTTACTGTAGACAGTATCAAGATTAGTTCTAAAATATCAAACAGTAAAATTTGAGAGTTGTTTACACATACATATTTGTAATACGTACCTGTCTATCAAATAAATCTTACTATATTTAATTGCGAATAAAGGTATCCCAGAATATAAAATATAATATGGGTAAGAATATTTCCCTTGTAATGGTTAGAATAGTTAAATTCCTACAGGTAGAGCATGCACTACCTTCATGAAAGGCTGACGGAACATAAGTTGCTTTCATTAGTTGCATTTTGTTATCTTTACAATTGTATGCAGAAATTCAGTTTTTTTCTTTAATCAGAAGTATAATTTAATTAAAAGTCCTTTTAGTGCGTACTTTAAAAGCATTTTATAGCATGTGGTTGATCAAGATATAAATTTGTAGTATTTTTATAAGAAATTAATCATATTGAATATTTTATCATCAAGCAAATGTGTGCAAAAAATTTAGTATTTTTTAAACATAAATATATTTTAACTAGATCAGTTTTAGTGGATAATTTAGATCGCTTTCTAGAATGTGGATGGTAAAATTATAAAACTGCATTCATTTAGTCAAAAAATAAATAATTTGTACAATTTGTTAAAAAGTAACATAAGTAGAGTTGTAGTTGCATTTTATTATCTTTACAATTGTATGCAGAAATTCCGTTTTTTTTTTCTTTAAACGGAAGTATAATTTAATTAAAAGTTCTTTTAGTGCATACTTTAAAAACATTTTGTAGAATGTGGTTGATTAAGAAATAAATTTGTAGTATTTTTGCCAAAATTAATGATATTGAATATTTTATAATTAGGCAAATGTGTGCAGAAAATTTAGTATTTTTTAACGTAAAAATATTTTAACTAACACACTTTTAGTGCATAAGTTAGATCGTTTTGTAGAATGTGGTTCATAAAATTATAAAATTCATTTAGCCAAAAAATAAATAATTTTGTACAATTTGTCATTAGAAATAAACTTTATTAATATTCCTTAGACAAATCAACTTATTTTTTTTAAAAAATCGATATTTAATAACAAGAGAAAAATTAAGCCGTCGCCTTGTCACTCTTTAGACAAACTTTTATGCCATTGAAGAGTCGGGGAATGGAGTTACCTTCTTTTGTCATACTTAGAGTGCACCAGATGGTGCAAGGGTTTTCTTTTACGGGCGAATTTCAATGGATGGTGAATGATCTCTTGCAAAATACTCAGAAGTTCTTTGAAAACTTTGTTAGAAATAAGTATGTAAAGAAAGTTCAGTTACGGATATTTCGCACATGACTGGGCATGGGGAAAGAAATTCTTCAATGTAGAAAATGAAATTAACTTGTTTAACTAAGTGAAATATTCACTAAATTAAGCAGAGGATTGTTGCTAATATTCGTTGAAAGTTTAAGAGAAGTTTATTTAAAGGAATTTTTTAGGGGATCTCTCGAGAATTAAAGTTGAGTTTCATAACTTAAAATAAACTTTCATTTATAGTTTAGCATTTATATAGCGAGGGATTTGCTAACGTGTAACACTCATGCATAAAAATTGTTTAATTTTAGTGATTCATTTTGTAACTTTATCGTAGTCAATGTGTTTATCGAAATTTCCATTATTTGACTGTAAACTAAACTTAGTACAGGACTTTATATTTTTAATAAAATAAAAATTTATTTCGTTTAATTTGTTTACCATAATAGTTTAAAATATCTTTTAAACTATTTTACGATTAATACTTTATATTACAAAATAGTTTGAAACACACTTTGAAACACATAGAATAATCTGTTACGACAGTTTATGTAAAAGTTCAAAAATGTTTAAACATTACCTCTTCAAAAAGCTTATTTCGAGTCACCAGGTAATGATCATTATTGTAGAGATATTTTTTTCAGAAATTTCCGTTAGCTAACGTATACATTTTTAGTTTTAACAATTCAGGATTATTTGTTTTTATATTTGTAATCGGTAACATAATCAGTTTTTCTTACATAAACAACGTATAAATTTAAAAACAAAATTAGCTGTTTAAAATTTGTTCATTAACTATTAAGTTAACCACTAAATTGAACGCAATATATTAATCATAAATGTTTTTTACTAGAGATAAGAAGCCATATCACCAGACTAATTCTATTTAAATATAGATAAATCAGAAAACAACCTGACTATACAAACCCACAGACGAAAATAATTTTAACAGGTACTGCTCTTTTAACCATTTAGCTTGTAAGTTCCGTTGTAAACGCAAACAAAGATTAAGTAAAGCACTTCTATTTATAACTTCAAAAATTTTCAAAGTTCTAAATGGAAGTTTTTTCTTTTTATGAAGAAATAGTCCCGTGTCTTAAGGCTGTTAGGCACTGTGATATTATCACTATATTTTTATTGAAACACTTTGAAATTAATAGCTCTAACTAGGGGAATTTTAATCACAGCTCGTGTTATTTCATATTAAGTGTACAATAACAATTGAAAAAATAAATTAAATTGTGTTTCAAGATACAAGAAATTCTAGGCTAAGAATATGCTATGAATTTAAAATAAATTTCTTTTCCTTTTCCATGCAGGACTTTAGCATTTTTACGTAGGATTACGTGCCTCCATAACAGTCCTCCGGAAAGCATAATTTCAAACCCTAAAACCGTCAGTCGTCGCGAGTTATAATTTTGTCTGTACCGGCCTGTATTGCTCGGCCAAGCAGTAAACAGTTAAGCAGAAAAGTACCAAAATGCGTCAAAATTTTTGACATACATACACACACACACACACAAATATATATATATATATATATATATATATATATATATATATATATAGAGAGAGAGAGAGAGATACATACATACATACATACATATGTGCATAGCACATACTTACATATATACATTCAAAAGAGGTAAGCAACGATAAGTAATCCTATGTTAATAACTCGCGGTAGTCTCGTTAGAAGAGACTACCTGAATTTTTATATTTTTTTGTAATTCATCTTGATGTGTGTTTTTATTGCTGTTAACAAATTACACTATTCCAAAACGCTTATAAATTTCTCTAACATATCTATATTTTATAATACGTATTTAACATTTTTATTTCGGGTGATTTACGTTTGAAGCCAACTCTAAGAAAGTAGATCAATTCATGTGGTAGTTTTACCAAAGTCAAAATTTTTCTTCAAAATTTTTAATTTTTAATATCTGTAAAATATTATAAAATTCTTGAAGCATTTTTAAAGGAATAGGGATCTTTTTGTTTAAAAAAAATTTTTCGGAAGTAAAGATAACGAAATACGTATAAACAAAAAAAAAGAAAAATGTTGTGTACCCCTCTCCACAAAAACAATACTTATTACCTATTTTTACTCATTACCATCCAGATTAAGACAAACTTTCACAGAAAAGCAAGCTGAAATTGTTCTTCTGCCTAATACTAACATTTTTTTCCGTTCCAATCCAACCATGAGCATGGATCTCTGCGGCACCATCACTAAGCCAGTCTTGCGTTTTTCATCTTATGTTCAAATAATATACATTTCTAACATAACATATATTATTGCCTTTTTACCCATATTTTACCAGTTCTAAAATATTACATGCATGTCACATGAAAATTCTTGCTGTTTCTAATTTATTCCATGTTATTTTGATGTACACTGCTGGCCACTGTAAATGCAACACCCTGAAGGAAACATGCAAATAACATGAAATTTACAACATGCATTAGCGGAGGTGAGATATGCAAATGATTAGAATTTCAGCGCAGACGCACATCACGCGCGCCTGAGGCGCCACTTCAAAGCGCTAATTAAGGCTTGCAGATTTCGACGATTTCAAGTTCCGAAATTGTGTTTTTCTTGTGGTTTATTAAAAAAAAACGATCAATTATGCCTCGTCGAAAACAGCGATCATCTTTTGATCAAGTATTCGAGTTCGACAGAGGAAGGATAGTGGCCTACCGAGATTGTTGATTATCTTTCAGGAAAATCGGTAGTCGTGTTGGACGAAACCAAATAACTGTAATGCGGATATGTGATCCTTGGATGCAGGAGGGTACGACGGACCGGCGTGTTCGATCGCACCCACCTCAGCACACCACTTGACGTGATGACAGGCAAATTGCGCGCATGGCAGGGACGGATCGCTCAGTCGCATCACGAAACATAGCACAGCACATGCAGTCTGTAACTCATCATCCAGTGTCTACGCGTACCATTCGACGCCGCTTACACCAGAGTGGTCTGTCCGCAAGACGTCCATTGCTTTTTCTACCCTTGACGCAGAACCACAGACGTCTCCGCCGCCAATGACAGAAGGATGTGGACGGCAGAATGGAATGAAATTGTCTTTACTGACGAGTCACGGTTCTGTCTGCAACACCACGATGGTCGCATTCGAGTCTGGAGACACCGTGAAGAGAGGATGCTGAACAGCTGCGTCATGTACCACCACACTGGTCCTGCACCGGGTATTATGGTATGGGGCAGTATTGGATAGCACTCTCGCACACCTCTAGTACGCATTGCCAGTACTTTAAACAGCCAGCGCTACATCTCCGAGGTGTAGGAGCCAGTTGTCCTTCCTTACCTTCAGGGTTTGCCCACAGCCATATTTCAACAGGATAAAGCGCGACCACACGTGGCACGCATTGTCCAACGGTTCTTCGTCAATCGCCAGATTGAATGGCTTCCCTGGCCGACTCGCTCTCCGGATCTTTCGCCAAAAGAAAACATGTGGTCCATGGTTGCTCTACGATTGACCCAGATTCCCTCCCCAGCTGCCACAGCAGATCAACTTTGGCAACGTGTGGAAGCTGCTTGGTCTGCTGTACCCCAAGAACTCATCCAAAGTCTCTTTGAATCAATGCCGAGGCGTGTGGCAGCGGTGATCTCCAACAATGGCGGCTACTCTGGCTACTGATTTTGGCAGGAACCACACTTCACGGAAGTCTATAAATTTAATCATTTGATACTTGGTCAACATGTTATCTACAAAATAAATTTTGTTGTGATATCTCTTGTCTTTCTTGGTGTTGCAATTTGGGTGGCCAGCAGTGTAATTCTATTTAGGTAATACCTGTAGCAAGTTATAATTGCACTTTGCTTTACATTTGGTCAGAATATATGCATTTTTCATTTCTAATGGCAAGGCAAGGAAAAAAGTAAATACAAACAATTACCAGTTAGTAATATGAAAGTAAATGACCACAGTAATTGCCTTAGGCAGTCTTTCGCACGCCAATATCGGGCGATCTCGGAGTCACAACCAAGAAGTGCTCCACAGCGACGCAGATGAGCTCTGTTCATGGGTTCCATAAGATCACAATGTGGACAGAAAGGCTGGGCAAATACATCACTCCAATGAAGATGCTCACACAGACAGTCATGGCCTGACAATAGCCGAAACGAGGTCACTTTGTCTCGTTGTCGGCTATATGGTAAGCAAGCGATATCTTCAAACCTCCAACGTTTTGTCTTAATTCTATCCAGCAATTTCAACTGGTATCTATTTGTCATGGATTGTATTATGTATAATTTTTTGGTCAGAATATATGAAAACCAATTTTGCATTGATATGCATTCTTCCCACAAAAATTATTATTTTTTTATATTTTGAGAATTTTGAACGCATCTTATGAAAATTCAACTATTTTTCTAATATATTCCACTTTATTTTATAGTGTAACACTATGTAACTAATATCGGTAGAAAGTTATATCTGCACCTTACTTTATATCTATTTAGTAGGAATTCATAGCAAATTAGTTTACTATACATATTTATTCCTTTTTTCTTTTTAAAAATTTTATTCATTTATTTTTTAATTTTCTTATTTTGAGATAATTAAACGTTTATCATAAGAAAATTATTCTCTCATTTTAACAGGTACCATGTTATTTTTCTGTGTAATGCTATTTAAGTAATATCTGTATTGAATTATTTCAGAAACATGTGTAAATTATTTAACCATCTTATTCTATATGCGGTCACTAGCAATCCTCATCGATTTTGCGAATGTGTCGTAGTTCTTTCCTTACACATACTTTTTTTCTTTCTCTTCTTTTCCCTTAATTCTCATATTTTGAGAATATTAAACATATGGCATACTAAAGTCTTTCTCTGGCTCAAGTGTGCACCACGTTATTTTCGTATAAAGCCAAATAGGAAATATGTTTAATAAGAAATTTTAGCACTTTAACACTTTCGGGGCAACAACCTCCACCGTTTGTACGATGCAGATATTCTTCCAATTTTTTTAACCTAAAAAATCTTGAACATTTTTCCAATTAAAGGTTTCAAACTGTTTTTGCTTCTTTAAATTGATAACAGATGGCAGCACTAGCCATTTTTTGATTCATTTAACTTGAAAACATTGAATGCAAGTGAAAAGAAAACTAGATTTAGACGTTTGCACTTTGCGCCCCTAAAAGGGTACATGATTGTGCTTCTTGCGAGTGGAAATTTCAATAATTTTTTCTTACTGTTGATATGCATTAATTTCGCAATATAATTTTTCACACTTAAAGTTTTCCTTTCCTTCATATTTTGAGAATAATTAATGGGCACTGTTTGAAAATTATTCTCCAATAACAATAAAATATGAACTTAATTTATTGTAACACTAATAAACTGTGATACATTATTTGAAAAACCTAAGTATACATAGTTTTACATGTGATTAGTATATCGCCCAGAGAAATAACGAACAAGAGATATTCTTTCCTCATACAATTTATATATATTTTTTAATTTTTCATAATTTTCACACTTTGGGAATATTTAATGTTAGCAATTTAAACATTATTTGCTGATTCCACTGCAAATCGCTTTATTTTGACGAAATATTAAACGGGTAATATTTGTAGGGTTGCCAAATATATCTTTTAAGGAGAATACGTCCTCTTTTTTTTGTCCCGATCTTCTGTTCACTCTTTTTTCTTCTGATTTCTTTTTATCCTCTTTTTTCCCCAGTTTCTTTTAGTTCAGTTTTTTTTAAACCGCAAAATTTGTCAGAATTATTTTTTAATACCAGGCTATAATAGAAATGTAGAAAGATAATTTCGATGATTGGAGCTCAATAGACGAACTAGAGCAATCGTTTCAAAATAGGAAGTATTAAATAGATTTCATCAGTGACATATAAATATAAAAATATGACACGTAAACAATTTTATAAAGAATTTCAAAGTGATAAATTCTTATCAGAAGTTATTGGCTGAAAAAAATGAGACTGGGGAAACTTTATCATGAATTTCTGCAATTATACATTGGAATTATTATCTATTATTATTACGAAATTAAACTTAATTCTTCGTTTTTCCTTTAGAAATTATCTACTTTCTCTAAAACAGTTAATTATATTTAAATAAGAAAAAAGTTCTTTGTTCTCAAATCGTATTTTTATTTATATATAAATATAAATTATTTTCGCTGGGTATAATTAAACATTACTTTCGCATATTGCCATACAGAGTCCTCCTTTTTGATGTACGTTTTCTTAGATTGGTTGGTTGGGTGGAATTTATTGGCACTGGATCCTCAATTGACATATTGCACAAGACAGAGAGTAGATGAAGAAAAAGTACTAAAAATTATGAGAATAAGCGGGAAAACAAACACAAGAGCAGAAACTAGCAACACAACAGAATAGTAAAATTAGAAAGAAAATTTTTTAAAAGATTTAAACTGGAACGAGAGCTACAAAGCACAATAGATAAAAGGAACAAAAAACGAAAACCAAATGTGGGGATAGAACCCAATACGTTTTAAATAATTAAAAATATTCCGATGAGGAGGAGAGCTCAGCAAATCCTTCATATATATTATGTTAAACTGAAAAAAATGGCGACGAGGGTGCCATTTTATTAGAAAAGCTCTCTTTTTTTTTTGCTTTCAAATTCTGACAACCCTAAATATATATGTATTAGGTAATTTCCACTGTTTTAATAAATAATTTTGCATTCTATTATTAGACATACAAAGCGTATATTAAATTGGATTTCAATGTATAAGCTCATGCATGATATTTTTTATCTAAAGTAATTTAGGTAATTTTACCTTGTAAAGATATACATAAAAAATTTTAATTCATATGTACATAAAAAACTAAATCGCTACTTAAATGCTACTCCGAAGTAATTATTCTTTTATTAAGCTCATATATTTATTAAAAAGTGAAGCAATATTTTTACTAATTAATCTTAATTTAAAATAAATTAGTATCCCATGAGAAAAATCGATATCTTATTCATATATGTGCTGAACGTAAAGAAAAAAAATAGAAATAATCTGGAAGCGAACAATTAGAAACAATCATTTCTAATTAGACTCATTTTAGAACGGGAAGCATTTGGACTGTTATCAAATTGTTTTCCATAACTCGCTGTAAGTTTTAGAACAAATATTTGAAATTGAAAGAGCCACGTGCATTATTTATTTGCCCACATGATTAAACAATGCTTTTACCTGCTTTGTGTTCCATTAATGATTCCGAACAGTTTGTTAATGATGGATAATGAGAAAATGAGACAGGGTGATATATGAATCTCCTGTCAGTGCGATAATCGCTCGGGGAACAGTTAGAATGGGATTGTATTTCAGTTGCCTGAAGTTTTCATCATATGTTCAAACCAGTCGTCCATATCATTCATTCGTTGTGATTTATTATTCCGATGATTTAAGAGTTTTCTTGCAGTTTCAAGCGACATGTACATGGAGCGGTTTACTTCTTTTGCAGAAAAAATCAAATGTCTTTTGTATTTATTTTATAAAGAAATAATAGTAAAAAACAAGCAAATGTCTTCACTAAAAGCTGTTTTTCCGTTTATGTTTTAAGTCAATTTTAATAATTCTTACATATTACTTATGTTTATATATATATATATATATACAGAGAGAGAGAGAGAGAGAGATAGTAGCACGATGCGGTTTTCAGAAAAACCCATAGAAATACATGATTTTTTAACAGAGAAATATTTCATTGCCAGTTTAGTTACATACGTCACCGAAAGTTGGCATTGTAGTTGTACTGGAGATGCTGCTTATCGCCAACCGGCACACATCAAACTTTTTTCGTCACAGGTTAGCTTTTTGCAACTCTTTAAAGAGACAGCATCATTTCCTACTTTCAAGAGCGGCAAGCGCTCAATAGTTTTATATTCATGTAGGATGGAAGGCATCCACACAGAGTGTCCTGTCCAGCACCTGATGCGTTCGACATTTGACGATGACCGTGTCCACATTTCTTCATTCCAGCAAAAATGGTCACAAAGATCTCCAGATCCTACACCTTTGTGTATTTTGGATATGGGCCAACTTAAAGTTACAGGTGGGCAGAGGTTGGCCGACGTTATTGACCATGTTGAATGAAGGTATTCACCATCATGTGACAAGAATTACTGCTGAAATTTTCTTCAATCCTGTGAGAGTGTCGTACAAAGTCTGACTATCATCTCCATGAATGACGGCCATCGCATTGAACATTTGTGTCACGGTTAAAGAGTGACATTATATAGAGTAAAAGGATAATGAATAAACCTTTGAAAGTGTCGGAAGATGAAACGAACAGAGGAGAAAGCATAGACCATAGAAGAGGTTAAAATATAATATTGGTTAATACAAGGATGAATAGGCGGTGGATTTAGCAAGATCCTGAAGAAGTAAAAAAAGGCAATTATGGTATGAAAAGAAACGCCGCAAGGAGACATCCAGATGGTCCAGGTGAAACGGAGCAATTATGGCACGGAAAAGAGATTACAGATGGGGAAGCGTTTAAAAAGAAAAATAAGTCTTTAAGAAAGAGGAAGGTGAATAGAGAGGCATGAAAGACGGGGAGAATATATATGACGTAGCCCAAGATAATAAGAAGTCGGAAGCAAAATGACAGCAGGATAGATCAAAGGTGGTCCCGAGAAAGTTCCTGATAATGAGATGATGATAAACGCCTTCAGCAGGGCGGGATGGAAACTCCCAGAAATAATAATGGCCCAATCAAGAGAATATAGGAGGAGTTAGCGGCGGAAATAAAGATATAAAAAAGAAGCGGGATAAGGATTAGACACAGAGATTTTGTTTTGGCTAAAAAGGATGACCGAGAGTCCTGAGACGTGACGAAATCCCTCCCCATACGGATGACAAAGTGACCGTGGAAAGAGGTGATTCCCGAGAGTTTACCGCTCGACGAATGAATGACTACCAGCTCCCAGGGGACCTATTGAAGGCCGGTCCGACATCAGGCCGGTAGACACCCCGCCTGATCTATAGCCGTGTGAGGTTCAACGTGATTAAAGACGTGTGCCGCTATCTACAAATGAAACGTCAGTGAAGGTACGTGTGGCAGTCAATTATTGATCCCATAATACTGTGTTTGCCTATCTACCGCTCATCCATAATGAATAAAATAATACCTCATTGATGAATAAGTCAATTATAT